>OX377611.1:51692473-52292473 GCA_947397855.1 Thelaira solivaga | reverse complement strand
CTCCCTGCTACATACAACATTGATTTATGACATTTTATGATTTTTCTAGAGTAGTAAATTTGTTTTTCTATTCACATTGAGCAAATTGTGACGCTATTTCAGCTGAATTTATTTATTTTTTATTCTTAAATCTGTGTTTGCTATTTAACTTTTATAAATATTTAGCAGAAAGTGGTAAGAAAGCGTTTTATAAATGTAATTTATAAAACATTAAATAAGATTTTGTGTGTGTATTTTTAAAGTAGGTATTCAGTGAGACAAACACCGACAACAATACTCGGATTTTTTTTTTTTTTTTTGTTATGTTCGCCGTAAGTACATAATTTCATATTAAATATGCAACAAATTGAACGTTTCATTTAATTTTTATAAACACTAATTCGAATGTATGTTTGTTAGTTATGTTACATTGTTTTTAATAAAATAAAATTATTGCTTTTTAGTGATTTTTTGGAAGTAAAAAGTTTTTTTTTAAGAAATTTTAAGATTTAAAAAAAAAAATATATGACAACACTGCCCAACGTAGAACTATGACAGTAGATTCAAACGGTACGGAACGAAATCAGAAGTCGTAAAAGCTACAATATGGTGCTTTTTATTGAAATAAATTGTACTTTCTTTAATATTAACAATCCTAGAACTATGAGGCTTAAACACTTCTGAGCAAAGTAAAATAAAATCATTATTTATTTTATTGGTACTTTATTAGACTGAGGTCTTCAACAACATAATAAATTATAAAAGGAACAATGTGGTACTTCGCTAAAAATGTGTTTATCAGGGCTGTCATAGAATCCAATGTTGTCGGTATTGGACTTGAAACCGACAAAAAAATTACTTTGGTGTCAGGAAATCCAATGTTATGGGTTTCATTTTAGAACTAGAATTAATGTCGGTTTTAGGTGTCACGGAAACCAATGTTATCGGTTTTGTATTGGATTGAAACCAATCAGTTGACAGTTGTTGGTTTGTTTAATTTCAAATAAAGCAAGTGACTAAAACAGACTTTTGTCATTAAAAATTCACATGCTGTTAGATGTTTAATAAAATTTAAGTAAATTGATATTAATTCTACAAAAATAAATGTTTACTAATAATTCTTTCTCTTCAAAAAAAATAAAATAGCACTTAAAACTCAATAATTATGCATTTTATAAAAAAAATATCCTGTCATTGCTAAGGGATTTACAATACTTGATAAGCCAACTCTGTGACAACAGTTGGATGAATGAATAAAAATCGTAGGTTCACGGCAAAAAGATGTAAACAGAAAGCTTCTTTATTTAACCTGTAATCTATGAATATTCTTTTTACTTTCTGTGAACGTTCTTCTTCTAATAATAAGAATCCTACAACGGCAAAGTCATTTTATTTCACTACTTATTTCACTGACACTAATTGTATATTTTATATTAAAAATTTTTAATAAAAAAACACGTTTTTATTTTTATTTAAACGAAAACACTACGATTTATCAAAATTGTTATCAAACATTTACATAAACAATTTCATACAAATAAACTAGTGTATAGAACAACTGATTCGAACATCGGTTTTATTTGCCTTCGAAAATAACAAAAACGACTTGGTTTCATGACACCAAATGAAACCAATATTGTTTTGCAAAACCGACTTGGATTCTATAACGAGTTTATCGCCTAAATGACTTGCGCTAAAGAAGAAGAATATAACTGAACTGCACTGAATTGAAACTTTTGATTTAAAAAGTGCTGCTTTTAATATCTTTTTTATAATTCATTTCACTACAAACGTAATAGATACCAATTGAGCACTATTTATAAGGCTATCGGCTCCAAATACCCAGACTTTAGTCAAGAATTGAACCCGGACTGATAAGTTAGCATGCTACTTCCCAATCTAAGAAACTACCCTGCTTTACTTTTAATTAACTAACGTTTTTAGTTTTCCTTTTGCAGATCCCTGATTTTTCACATCCACTGAAAATCATTCAAGACCTAAGCACCTCATGATATGTAAAATTTTTCTGAATACGAATATGGCTATGTGAGGAATTTTTCTCGTTCTTAAATACTAGAATAATTTTGACAGAACTTTAAAAACTAAAATATTTTTTTTTTATTTATTCGCAAGTTTATGTCACATTTTTCTTTTTATATGAAATGGCAGCTTGAGGTCGATCTATAATTACATACATAACTTTTTGCAGCATCTTCGGGATATAAATTATTAATTTAAGAATTATATTTGAGTTTATTTCTTACAACAATTTTAATAACAAAAGGAAACATTTCAGTAAATAAAACTCGGTATGAAGTCTTAAAAAAGTGAGCTATAAAGTGTTTATATCGTCTATTTAAAACTGAACGCACTATAGCACATTTTGATAGTCCCCTCCAAAAAAATTATTAAAACAGTTTTCTTTTAAAATTTTATTTAATACAATAAATTCTTTAAAAAAAAAAATAATAGGCCTTAAATTAGAAGAATTTTGTTCATGAATTCAATCAGAAACTCATTATTCTTTCAGTGTATTATAAATTTCCTTGTTATGATACCTAGCAGCAGCGCTTGCCTTAAATTTGAACAGGACAACGATACTCGTAATAGGGTAGAATATTTACAAATAAATATCTTAAAATTAATTAAAAAATATTTTTAAATTATAAAAGGCTTAAGAAATTTTGCAATAGAAAATTTATTTAATAAAATTTTATAAAACAAAATTAATTTTTATGAATCCAAACTTTAGGTTTTAAAATATTATATTTTTTCCTTTTTTGATATGCTTTTGTCCTTTAAATCCTCCGCTTTGTTTCGATTTTGCTAAAAAGTTGTTACAACTTGCGTTGTTTAGCTAAAACTGCATCACTATTGGCAAATCTTGTCATTTTATAGAAAATTATTTCCAGCCAATGAACGTAACATAAGTTTAAATGCCCAGTTTGTTTGTGAAAATGCGTTAGAGTACGTGAATAAAAGAGTAAAGCTTTTTAATTCCTTTTATACGAGCAAAAACTTTTAATTTTTAAATGCTGTTCTCAGTTCTGTAAAGCTTTTTAACGAAGGTATTGGTCTTAAGCTTTTATAGTGGGATTTTACTAAAAGCTTTGCAAACATTTTAACCGTTACTTATTGTTTTAATATACTTGAATGAAATTTTTTTTATATTCATTTGGCTATGTATATGTGTGCTTACATACAAACAAGAATACTAATTTACATTACGAAAGCTATAGGCAAATTCTGTCCTACGCTCTTATCCACAAAAAAATTGACGTAGAATTTAAAATAAAATTTCTGAAAAATTTAGATAACGTTGACTTTAAAGTCTACATTAATATTTTTTGGAGAAGAGGGTTAGATCTTGACTTTTGTATTGGTAAACATTTATATTAAACTTCTTCCTGCACTCATAACGCTAGTGAGCTTTGCTACTTTATCAAGCTGATAATTTTAGATTTAGTTTTCGTCTAGAGCATAAAGGCCTATTTAAGCGACCGTAAATGTAGAAATGTAAATGTTGTCGTCTCAGCTGATCGTTTCTGGTATATGAGAAAATAAAATAAAATTTCACGTAACCAAATGTAGCCAGTGATGGGATGTATGTGTATTGGTTGAGCAAGTGGCACATGAGCTATGAAAAACTTTAAAAAAGTCAGCAGTTAATCCATTCGAGCTGTCGTATTGATGAAATATTTAATTACTTAATATAAAACTATTTTTTTAATAAAAGTTTAATTTTTTCTGTGAAGAATTGGATGTCAGAATTAATAGAATTTTTTCTATATTTGAAGGTCTACTTATCAGTAGAGTAGAGATTAATAAATAAATAGTTGAATAGTTCTTAGTTTCATTTGAGTTAGCTTAACTTGCAGCCTAACGACCAATTAAGTTAGAAAAATCAAAACTTGGGTTATTCAATACCCCCTATTATAAACAATGAAACAAAAATAAATGCTCTTTTCTTTTCCTTTTTTGCCTGTAACAGTTGCATAGAATTCTCGCATTTTTGCCACATACTTTATTTTATTGCACTCATACCATACATTCATTCTGGTATGTTTATGTGTGTGCAAAGAGCCCTTTTTTTTTTGTTAAAGAAAGAAAAGAATGAAAATAAATAAAAAAGAAACTCAAATAGAAACTCTATTTTCATATCATTACGAGTATTTCATATGCCCACCACAAACATTTGAAGTCACTCTGTTCTTAAGTAGTCACTTATGTCGTTACCATATAAAAAATATAATTGGGTGGGTGGTTTTTAGTGCCACGTTAACATCAACATCAAAAAGAACGTAAACAAATTAAAATCCAAAACATAAATTTATAATTTTCTTTAAAAGAAATAAGTAAATAGTTAAAAGATACAGATAATTTTAATTTAATAAGAAAATTTTTTTCCAAAATCTTTTTTTATCTTTGATTTTTTAAATAGAAATAAATAATAAAGTAAAAAGAGAAAACTTAAACTTAAACTGAAACTGAAACTTTAAAGCGTGACTGTTTCTTGGAGACTAAAAGAAAAAAAAAAAAGAACAGCTAAACAGGTTTAACTTAAATGCACTGGGAGAAAAATAATTCATTTATTTAAAAATTATTTTTAAAATTAATAGTTTTTGCTTGAAAAAACAAAAAATCAAACAATTTAACATTTTTTAAAATTTATTCTGTACAAATTTACCTTTGAGGTTGAAAAGTTTTTCATATTCTATTCATTCATTAATTTAATGAAAATTGTCAAAATTTTCTCCCAGTATATTTTTTTTTTATTCATTTAATTCTACTCTCGAAAACAAATTTAAATATTCTCTTAAAATAAGAAATTTCCAAGTTTGGTAGCAAGATTTCTTTTTTTGTCAAATGAAATACGAGTGTACATTTTTTATGTGCTTAGAACCGAAAATATTTACCTGACTTTAACTTTCGCTCAATTTGAAATGAATAGATATCTAACAACTAGCTAACAGTATAGCATGAAGCCCCAAGTTGCATTTATGTTGCCATCATTCTTAGCAAACTGTGCACATATTCCTCTATCTAAGTGAAATGCCAAAGAGAGTGGCAAATGCTGTAACTACTTGAATACGTTTCTATGGACGCTTTTCTTGTCTTACATTTGAAAAAACTAAAAAAACAAAAAAGAAATAGATGTGAGTTGTTACAAGTTAAAGTTTCGATAAAAAGGGTCAAAATATTGTGCAAATTCATTTGGTTAGCAAAAGTTTTGTATATTTTGCTTAGTTTTTCATTCAATGCTATTGAGTTACAAAACTATTTTGAAATGCTATAGGTAGTGGATGAGTTAAATAAAGTTTTCTCGTTTTTTTACACATTGCAAGTGCTTAAAATGAATCTATTTTGAAATTAATTTTTGTCTAAATAAAACAATTTCCATTTTTATGCTCCTGAATATATAAGTACAAGGTGGCGCAAAAATAACCTTCCGATGTTTTTTGGCTGTAATTTAAAAAAAAAAAAATGAAAAACTTTGATTCTTCTTGTGGATTATTTTTATTTGGTCTTTTAATTTTTTTACATCAAGTCGAGAATATGATGTCATGTAAATGGCCGCCGCAACAGTTGATTGTCATTTGAGCCCTTTTTATGGCATTTTCCATCACTTTGTCCAAAACTTCCGGCGATAGGTCTTCACATTCTTGACGGATATTGTCTTTAAGAGCTGCAAGAGTCTGAGGCTTGTTGACATAAACCCGCGACTTCAAAAAGCCCCACAAAAAGAAGTCTGCAGCGGTCAAATCAGGCGATCTTGCTGGCCAGTGCAAGTCGCCAAAACGGGAGATTAGGCGCCCGGGACATGCATCCGTCCTGTTGGAACCACATGTTTTCCAATTCAAATTCATCAAGTTGCGGAAAAAAGAACTCGTTGATCATTGCTCTGTAGTGCTCACCATTCACAGTAACCCTTTGGCCCGCGACGTCTTCGAAGAAAAAAGTTCTGATGTCTCCTCCAGCGAAAACAGCACACCATACAGTGACTTTGAGCGGGTGTAATGGCCCTTCGTGGGTTACACGCGGATTTTCAGTGCCCCAGAATCGTGAATTTTACTTATTTACGTACCCGCTAAGATGGAAATGGGCCTCATCACTCATGATTATTTTTGATAAAAAATCATCTTCCTCTTGGTGGTGATTAAGGATGGCTTGAGCGTATGTTAGACGCGATTGGCGGTCAGCAGCTAACAGCTGATGCACCGTCTGGACGTACGGAAACATCTTCAAATCTTGTACCAAAATTCGCTGTAAAGACCGTCGACTGATACCCATTTGCGTGGCACGTCGCCCGGTCGATGTCGACGGCGCTTCCATGACATCCTCGGCTACAGCAGCAATATTCTCTGCAGAACGGCTACTCCGGGGTCTGCCACGCCTGGCAGCACATCGCGTTGTGCCAGTCTCTTCGAGGCGAGCGGCTAAACGTCGCAGTGTTTCACCAGTAGGCGTTGGACGGCCAGGAAATCTGCGACGTAATTCACGTTGTGCCAAAGTCACCGCGTTCTGGACCAGTGTAGCGTAACATTGTTTATTAACGTGTATTTCGCATGTGTTTACTACACAAATGTCAAAACAGAACTGACATTAGGGGCCAATCGCAAAATGTATAGCATTACTTTTGCGCCACCTGTTACATACAAAAATAGCAAGGCTGTGATTATGATAGAGGGGTGTCTCAGGTTCGATTCCTGCCTAGACTCTATCTACTTTGAGTCGCGGTACACAAAATAAATGATAGAGGGAACCAAAAATGCATATTGTAACGAAAAATCATGCCACTGTTCTCATTTTCCATAAGAAACTCTATTTATGTACATCAAGAAATTTGTTGTTTAAGCTAATACTTAGAATTAGTGTACGTAGTGTTTGTTTATGTATAGGTTTTATGTTAAATAGTTTGAAATCTTTTAGAGTTATAGGCAATTTACACTGAAGCCAAATCTAGTTCATACGAGATTTTGATCGAAATCTAGTTCAATTTGACTAGATTTCCCACACAAAACAAAATCTAGTTTGATACTAGATTTTGCCAAAATCTAGTCAAAATCTTGATGTACTTAGTCATACAACTGTGGTTTTGTTATAATTACGATACTCCACAAGAAAATTTGACATTTGGATGAAAAAAAAAAAAAAACAAACAAAAAAAATTAAATTAAAATGGATTGAAATACATACACAAAAAAATTATAAGTGTTATTTATTATATTAATATGAAATTTAGTGCAGTTTGTTCTTGTTCCGAGTATGAAATCTTGATTTTATGTCAACGGCATAGATTTAAAAAGAGATTTCAAATCGAATCTAATAGATTTCGGTTCAATGTAAATGCTAGATTAGGAATGTTCGCTTAGCTTTGGTTCTATTACTTGATATATCTACCTAGAAACATGTAGATAGTAACATCCGGCAGGGAGTAGTAGATTCTAGACTGAACTGCTACATTTACATATAAGCCTATGCTGAGATTGCCAGACATTAGTTGAGACGTTAAGAGAGGGTGAAAACGTAACGTGCATGAAAAATTTTCAAAATTTCGGTAGAAGTTACTCGAAGTTACTCTTCAGGCGGTTTGACCCGAAGATTTGATTTAATTTGAATAATTCGCTTGGATCACTTGAAAATTTTCTTTGATTGCATATTGTTCTATCTTTAATTTTGTTTATTACAGCGGCGTGAAAAATAATAAGGCCATGAATATTTAAGTTTACTTAATTAAAATTTTACTTCACATTTTTCGGTTTACTCTTCTTCTGTTGTATATATTTTTCACATACGAAAGTGAGTAAAAAATACTTTAATCGTAAATAAGTTAGGGTAGTATTGCCAAATTGACAAAAGTGCCAAAGAATTTAGATTTTCACTTGTTAAACAATAAAGAATAACAAAACAATCTGTTATTTTAATTATTTTTTACACCACTGCATGTAGAGTTTAGAATCGGGTCAGGTCTTTATATTAAAGCAACAATTTGCTGTTATTGGTGTAGATTTTTCTTTTTGGTATTTTGTTGTATGAAATGCAAAATGATGATTCTGATGAACACACCCATAAAGTTTCGTTGTATTCTAGTGATGCATTATTTGAAACTTTCAGATAGAAATTTGATTTCAGTTGCTCAAAAAGGGTCTGCTACCAGGAGGCAACATTACTCCCATTATAAATGTAAATAGTTAAATTTGGGGCATCATGGTTTCTCTCATAGAAGGTACTTGTTAATTTTTCGTTATTATTTTTTTTTTTTTTCTCATCATGATCATGATTTTTCTAAAGCTTTTGGTAATTTATTACCCAATTTTATTAATACTTGTATAATAGATGTGTTGGCCCGGCCTTAGAGAGCGTATGTATTCATTTTTAGATTAATTCTCTCTTTACACGAATTTTTTACCACGAATTTGATTTAACACGAGTTAAAAAAAAAACTTCTTTTTACACGATAATTCAGAAATAATTTCACAAGATTTTTCTGGATATATTCCTTTTTTCGAAATTTCATTTATTTTTTTTAATCTATAATAAATTAATTAAAATTTGTAAGCACTAAATAAATGAAATGGACTCTACAAAAGTTTTTTTTTAATAATTCTCTTCTTACACGACTTTTTTGGGAACGTATCTATCGTGTAAAAAGAGTATTAAGTGTACAAAGAGAGTTTTAATTGTTAAAAAATCCAGACAGATAAATAAGTCTTTGCTAGCATTATTAGTGGTAAATAAAATATTTCAATGTATAAATTCAGTCAAAAGTGGCCATAAAAATTTGCGTGGGCGGTGGTTCCTTAAAGTATATCGATAAATCCGTTTGAAAACAGAAATATGTATAGCGAACAAACAAACAAACAGAAAATGAAATTTATTTATTATATAGATAAAGTAGTTATTCTGTGCCATTTTGCACTTATCACGTAGCCCACTTTAAATATCAATATTATCATTTTACCACCATTAGGCATTCCTTTATAACAGGTCAAATTTCAATATGTATCAAAACGAAATGCTTCTTATTCTACTTTTTTTTTCTTTTTGGCTTCAACTCATATGAAACTTAGAAAACAGTTTGCATACTTTAACTTCGCCGCAGGCTGTGGCAGCAGCAGTCACAAAAACGTGAGATATTGACATGTAAATAGAATTTTTCTGGTATTTTAAATGGAATTTAAATGGTTTTTTTCTTGCGCACTTTTTTATAATTTTATTTTACAAACATGTAAACGCTTGTAAGTACCCATATTTAATATACGAGTATTGAAAAGTTTTTTTTTTTAATAAAAAAACAACAACAAAAAATAATTCCTTTAATATTTGCTACAGCCCGGCATAAATATTTTAAAATTGCTGAAGAAATTAAATATAAAAAATATATTTTATAATTTTTTTTTTTTTTCAGAAATACTGTAATAAAAAGATCTTAAAATAAAAGAGGTGCTGGCTCATACGTACATTCAAGTCTGTCTGCTATTTTTTTTTTTTTTACGTAAAAGTAGTTGGTTGGTTTTTCATTTTTATTAAATATTTATTCTGATCACATTTTTTCTTGTGGACACTAACGAAGCTAAACTTTGAGCTGGATAAATATGGTTGTTATGTTGCTACAATTATTGTTGCATTTATTGGTTGGTTGGCAGTTTTTCAAAGTTTTACAACAACTGCAATATCTATACGTTAATATATACGTACACTTATACAATCACATGCTCATACAAACAGGCATTTATATTTATCTACTATAAGTATTGTAAACTAACACATCTTGCTTTGTAGTCTCACAGAAAAACATTTCTAAGAAAAACTTTTTTAAAAACTCGTCTAGTAAAAAATATTAAATTAGTTTTTTTTATATGAAGAGAGATCTATGACTTAAAGCTTGTACTTCTAATAAATTTTTGTATTTCTGAGGCTGAGCCATTTTTACCATTCGCCCTTTTACTTACCGTGTGTTCCTTATATTCCAAATTTAAAATTTATAACATTTCTAAATTAATTTCGATGAGAAACAGTAGCTTGGTAATGGATTTAGAACTGCTTAGCTACTCGGCAAAAAAGTCAATTAAAGCTGATTTTATGAAAATTACTTACATTTTTGTTTGAGTGTTTAATATAAATACTTAATTTCTATTTATTCCCAGCAAGAAATCGGTTATGACTTTATTATTTATAGTCATACATTAAAATTTAATTTATTTGATGAGGGCTTCATAAAACAAAAACATTTTCATGTTTTTCACATGGACGATGTGTGATGTCGGCTGATGGTAGCATAGGGTATGTCTCATACATAAGACTGTGTAAAACTGGCCTCTTCTTGATTTTATTTTAATCGTAAGTTTAATAAAATTTTTGGTTATCTGCTGTACAGTCTAAATTATTTAAGGCTGTTCTTTTGAATAGAGACGCAATTTCTTTCAGTAGTTTTTTTACATAAGTTGGATCGAGGAATTAGTGTTGTTAAATTGTTATGAAGCCCTTACCTTGACTTGGCAAAATAATTTTGTGTAATTAAATTTTTTGCTGGGTTATTTTAATTATTTGTAATTTTTTTTATGTGTAATAGCACTTTTATTTCTTGTTTTGCTTCAGGACTCATTGGCAAACTTAAATATAATGCTGACTAAGCACTACCCAACAAAAAAAAAAAAAGGATAGTAGGATTTTTCTGCAAACGGTAATTGTAAATCATTCTTTTTTTTATGAAAACTAACAAATTTAATGACTGCAAGCAGCTGTTAAATACATGAAAAGTTTTAGCTTAAAGTGATATTCTTAAGAAATGCTACTTTATTGGCCTTTAATTAAATTCAACACATATGGATGACACTAAGATTTTTTAATGTTATAAAAAAAACTGAAAATTCTTTTAATAAGGAATTAGTACATCTGCTTATTTGACTTTCATCAAATATAAACTTCTTGTTATAGAAGCTTGAAGTATTTTTATGACTTCTCCGTTGCTTTGCTTGTAGTGATGCTCGTTTGTTAACTTCAAAAGCCACCATTCTTAGTTTCTTTGTAATTATTTTTGATTTATGCAATGATACTTGAAAATGTTGCTAACATATTTTTGTTTATGTGTTTGTGCGAGTTTCTTTTCTTTACGTTTGTACACTGACATAATTTTGTGCGTATTAAAAACAATTCTATTACATTTATTAAAAAATTTAATTGAGCTGAAGATGCCATTGATCTGCACCTTTTTGCACTCGTACCTTATCTATACATACAAAGAGTAACCTTACTGACTAACTGACTTATCATCATCGGCCAGCCATAATGGCTAAAGCCAGAAATTGGGTAAACAGGTGCCTGTCCCAATGTGTAGGACGAATAAGAAGGGATTTTTGGAAATTCGAAAATTAAGGCGGTAAAAAAGGGTAACTTATTATATCTCCGAAACTAAAGGGTGTTTTTATAGACGTATAGAACTTTAAGTTGGCATTACTGTTCAAGATGGCGACCGATTTATTCTCAGTTTGGTTTGGCAATTCATCATGAATAGACTCACGCCTGAACAACGCTTGCAAATAGTGCAAAACGAGATTGCCGTTGTTCCCGATTTTCATAAGTGAATTTGGGTATTTCGCTAGTAATTTATAATTATAATTTAAGATTAAATGAAATAAATAATAAAATTTATAATTAAAATTATTAAAAAATGTAATAGATTATTTTATACTTTAATTAAAAATTAGTCATATATACATAAATATTTATTAATTACTTCAATTAAAAACATAACATACTACATCCACTTTTTAAAAAATATGCTTATTTTTTTCAATGTATTTTTTTACTGAAATTTTATTGTAGCTTTTGATTTACTCTATTCATTATATGAAAAATACTTAAAAATTCTATGCTTAGCTTTATATATCTTTTTACAAGAAAATACTTTTTATTTACTTATTTTCTCTTTCAATTCCCTGTTTTTGTTTGACTTATTTCTATCAAGTTTTAGTAAATAAAACTTTATATTTAACAACTTGGAATTAATTGAAACTTTAAAATATGTGTGGAGAATAAGCAAGACAAAAAGGATAACTTAACATATACAAAACTATTATACGTGGCATCTTAATTAATAGAATACTTTTTATTTTCTTCGTATGCTTCTTTTTAAATTACTGCACTAACTAACAAATCAAATTACAATAAAAAACAAAAGAAAATATTTTTTTTACATAAAGAATTACTTTCGAAAGCATTTCTCTTAAAATGTAAAATCAAAAAGAGAAAGAAGGGAGGAGAGTGTGAAAGAGAGATTATACGAATAACAGTTTGCTGTTATGTACTTTCCTCTTCTAAAATATAAAGAGCAAAACAACTTGGTTTAAGTAATGACAAAAAAAATTTGTTGTTGCCACTCCGTTTAACAGTAAAACTTTTTCCTATCCTTTTTCTTGTTGTATCCATGTGGTTTTAATTTTTTTTTTAGCTTTTTACTTCAGCATGTATTCGCGAATTGTGTTTGTTTGCTAATAAAAACCATCTTCATTTGGCAAAAAAAAAAAAAAAACTAAACATGTGAAACGAAATAGTTTTGTTTCGGGTAATTTTTCATGCAAAAGTGACACGTTAGTTAGACTTTGAACAATAATTAAAAACAAGTTAAATTCTGCTGTGTTCACTGTGGTAGACAAATATTCATATTCTTAATTTTTAAAATTTTAAAACTAGTATTTAAGTTGCTACTTCGTCAGCGAATCAGTTGTAGGATTTTTAATACAAATAAAATCAAAAGGTATCATTAAAATATATAAAAGTAGAACTTAAGTAAGTTCTCTACTCAATTACATATTTTTTAGTTTATATATCATAACTTTTGGTTTGTGATCTATAATTTTATGTGTTTAATTTAATTTTAATATTGCCAGATTTTTCAAAATAAATAAATCAAATAAAGATCCCCTGAGGAAGTTGGAAAAAACAACGAAAAGTGAAAGCCCAAAAACAAAAATTACATTATATTTAATAAAAAGGTCACGTAAGAAAACTATTTTTCGTACCATATTTCATTTTCTTGATTTTTCTATTTACTGAGCACCGTTTGAGCTCAGTCCGATAGTTCTAAATCCAAATCAATAAAAGAAATTTTCAGGACTGTCGTACTTTTAGGTCCGTTTTTATTAAAAAATCAAGTACTATTAAAATGAATAAAAAGTAAAATTTATCCCCTTAATGATTTCTTATTTCGCTCAGTACCGACTATTGTCACAATTCTAGGTTTGCACATAACAAAAAATATACCCAATCTTATTGGGTATTACAAAATAATATATTTAGAAAAAGTAGTAAAAAGGGGTACATATTTTGTACCTTATTTGCTATTGGGGTCCGTTTTAAGAAGAGAAGAATACAATTTAGTTTTTGTAGGTGTGATTGTTACTTTGAAAGATAAATGTACAAATATCAAAAAAGTATCAAATACTCTTCCGCTTATTTTTATTAGATTATTTTGTAGCTTGAACTTTGGCTCTATCTGTAGTAGTAGAGATATAAAAAGTCCGATTTTACCCTTTTATACCTACTTAATATTCGCACTCCAAAAACCCTTTCTTATTCGTTTTACACTTTGGGACACGAACCTGCTCACCAAATTTCAAATCCCAAACTGGATGATGATGACAATGCAATCAGTCAGTCAGTAATGTTACTCTTTGGCCAAGAATTTAACAAGACTTGTAGTAACTCACTAATGATTCAGAGTATGGGCCATATGGATATGCTCTTTCTCTTAGTAGTCATTGCACTAAGTAAACAATTTATTTAAATTGTTCATGAAAAAATCAACAAAACCAACATAAATTGAAATAAAGAACAAATAAAAAATAAATTTTGTTAAAATTTATAATTCCAAATAATATAATATTTTGTGAAAAAAAAAAATTAAATAAAAGTAAAAAAAAAATCTAAGAAATGCGAAATAAATTTAATTTTATTTAATTTAAAATGTTTATAAACATTTTCTAAACCAAACAGCTGTAATTAAATATTTAATATTAAATAAAAATTTCAAATTAAAGACAAAAGTCAAAATATCCTCTTACAATAAAGTGTATTTGTAGTTTTATTACACAAAAAGCAGTTAAAAGACACATATAAGACCGAATATCTGGTTTCGTGCTTGTGTGCACAAACATTACGCACATGTACATCTTAAATATTTCCATAAAAAACAAAAAAGAAATTAATGAAAGTTTATTCGATTTTTCTTAGCCATTTGTGGACCGATTATTTTGATTTTTTTGCACAGACATAATAGACAAAATACGGCACTAAAAATGGTCTTCATAACTCGTAGCTCAGTGAAATTTATATAGCAGAAATTTACATACTAATCTTTTCTGTAGGTCTTCAAGAACATTCTCAAAGACAGACGGACCTCGCTATATATACTTACTTTATAGGGTGGCACATGTACGGTGTAAAAATTACTCACGGAATGACAGACTTATACCCTTTTCACTTTTTGTGAAATTAATTAAACATGTTTGGTTTAAAAAATGTTTTAAAACATTTTAAATTCAATAAAATTTAGTTTATTTTGCGTTCTCATTGGATATCTTTCTTAAAATTTTTTTTTATTTAAAAGTTGAGTAAATATAGACATTTTATTGTTTTAAAAATAAGGACCCCACAACACATTTTTTCGTAAACTCAAATAAATTACTTATTTTAGGATTATCAAACAATTTGCTATTCAAACAAACATTTTTTTATATATTTTTTTTATTATTTGTTAATATTAAAAAAAAATTTACAAAATTAAGAATCCGAATATTTGGCTAACTTAGTTGAGGGGAAGATATGACTCGGCACAGCCGAATTTAACTTGTTTATAATAACATAGAAACATAGCGTAACTATATGGTTACATAATACATAAAAAACTTTCAAATAAACAAAGTGAAAACGAATATTGTATGAAGAAATTGAAACAATTTCCGAAAAACAAAATAATTTAAACCGAAATTTGTATTCTTTTCTTACAATTTTGATTTTTCCATTTGAGATCCGTGAAAAATTTATGGTAACCAAAAAAAATTTCTATGTATATTGCGAAATCAGTTATATGGAAATTCAGTTTTGGTAGAGTGGATACCGTAATTGTGAAAAATTACTGTACGACCGGAATGAATGAACAAAAATTTTGCTTCCCCCCCAAAAAAAAAAAATACGTTATACGATCGAGAAAAGGAGTTATAATATTTAAATAAAAAGATTGTTTATAATATTAATAATAATAAAATTCATAGCAAATAAAAACAGGAATTCAAAGTTAAGTTTTTTTTAAACTTAATTGATATCAAGGAAGAAATTCCATTAATTTATTTGAAAATTATAAACAACAGCATTGTAACATTTTGTTTAAGTAAATTTAATTATGCACATGATATAAAACTTGTAGTTAAATAAATTTAAATTCGGCATATATGTTCGTACTTACTGATTCACCTTGACGGCAGTTTTCTGCCTGCTTGTTAAATGATGTTTATATGAGTGTAAGTGTGTGCGTACTCGTATGTATACAAGTAAAGCAATATTTATAATTTATTTATTGTTTGTCAGAATGTTTGTAAAAGTTTTAAAAATGAGATTATCATTGAATGAAAATGTATGGAAGTAAATCAGGGTTATATTATCCAAGAAATTTGAAATAATGATGATGGCAAGGATGACGAACACGATGACGATGACAATAATGACTGCATTTGTGCTCATACTGTAATCTTAGTTATTTTAAAATGCTCTTGTGTTTGTAAGTAAGACTCAATGTAAATAACGGCAAAAAGCTACTACTCTTCTGCAAAGTTTAATTTAATTTCATGGCAATATAAAGCATCCTGACAAGAATCTAATCTGATGGCAACTACCGAAATACAAATTACATTTAGCATTTTATATTTTACAAGAAGAACTATACTTGTGTGCCGACATACATAAATTAATATCTAAATATTTAGTTTTGCAAACAAACAAATAAGGCAAGAAAAAGGAAAATAGAAACAAACCAAATTATAGAAATAACTTTAAATTATCCTTTGTACATCAATACATCATTATAACAGACATTATTTCTACTGCCTGCTCTTCACACACATACACATGAAACATTATATCAATACAAGTATTCTATTTAAATAGAAAATGTGTTGAACAGTTTAAACTGAAAGTTAGAACTCATCGCAAGTAACTAAGCAAATATTTAGTCTGGCTGGTATTTTAGGAAAATATTTTTTTTTATTTATTTATTGGCTTTTAAGGTTTTGTAGTAAATTAATGCTGTTAGATAAAAGAATAATAAATGAATCAATACGTAAACGTTTTATTAAGTACTTACTTACATGCATTCTTTTCTGAAAAATTGTTTACAGCAAAATTAATCATCCTTTTAGTAAATACTCTTGCACATATAAATAATTTCTAATCACACAATTAATTGCTCAAATTAAGTACTAAAACTAAATAGTTTAAAGAAATTTTATCACAGACCTACAAAATGGAGTTTTTTTGTGGTGTGTTTTTTTTTTTTAAGAAATAAATACATGCTTCTTCTCAAATAATTCAGTTTTTATTAAATATATGTATGTGTGTTTTTAAAAATGTGTAACGCGAGATAAAATTTACAAAGAAGAAAATGATACATAAGGAAAGATAAAAGGCTGACATATACTCGTATATTATATTCTTAAGCAACACTGCATAGTGCCTAAGTTTTCCTGGTCAATTTGAGTACGTATGGTAGTAAGCATCTATATAGCCATATATGCCTTTTTTTAATGCAACGTATAAATACGGTATAGATATACCGCTATATAGAAAAAGAGGGGCTTACCCCATATAATTTGCAATAATTCGAGATCTATCTCCTTGATAAATACTACAAACGCTCCGGAATAAAATAGTTTTTAAATTATGATATTATATTTTTTCGAGATATTCGCAAAACTTTGCTAAAAAAATAATTTTTTATAAAAATTTTAAAAAATGTTTTCTTTAATTTTATTAATAATGCTGGTGCCTGCATATGTTATAAACAAATGTGAAATATTTCATCAAAATCAATCTATAGGGTGTTTTTTATAGACATATAGAACTTTAAGTTGGCATTACTGTGCAAGATGCCGACCGATTTAACAGCTGTCAAGTGATTTATTCTCAGTTTGGTGTGGCAATTCATCATGAATAGACTCACGCCTGAACAACGCTTGCAAATAGTGCAATTTTATTTCGAAAACGAGATTGCCGTTGTTCCCGATTTTCATAAGCGTATTTTGTTTAGCGATGAAGCGCACTTCTGGTTGAATGGCTACGTCAACAAATAAAACTGCCGCATTTGGAGTGAAGCTAATCCTCAAGTGTATGTCGAAACATCGTTACATCCAGAAAAACTGACTGTTTGGTGCGATTTATGGGCTGGTGGAATCATTGGTCCGTACTTCTTCAAAAACGATGATGGCCAGAACGTTACAGTCAATGGTGATCGGTATAGAGCCATGATTACTAACTTTTTCATTCCTGAATTGAACAACCATGATGTCCAGGAGCTGTGGTTCCAAAAAGACGGCACAACATGTCACACAGCTCGTGCCACAATCGATTTATTGAAAGACACGTTTGGTGACCGCCTAATTTTACGTTTTGGACCTGTGAATTGGCCTCCAAGATCTTGTGATTTAACACCGCTGGACTACTTTCTGTGGGGCTATGTAAAGTCATTGGTCTATGCGGATAAGCCACAAACGCTTGACCATTTGGAAGACAACATTCGACGTGTTATTGATGATATACGGCCACAAATGTTGGAAAAAGTCATCGAAAATTGGAGTCCAAATTGGACTACATCCGAGCCAGCCGTGGCGGTCATATGCCAGAAATCATATTTAAAATGTAATGCCACAAGATTATCTTTCGGATAAATAAAATTCATGTCAATCGAATAATCCATTGTTGTTTTATTGCAATTTAAAGTTCTATACGTCTATAAAAAACACCCTTTATAAGTTCTGAATCTTTTCACAATTTAGTAGCAGCACCTCATACTTTTTTAACAAGGATGTATGGGGCAGAGTCTAAAGTTATACTACTAAATTGTGAATAAATTAAGAACTTGTGAATGAACTTTTGTGAAATATGTCTCATTTTATTTATAACAAATGCAGGTATCAAATTTTATGACAAACTTTACAATTTTGTTTATATTAAATTTTAAAGAAATTTTTAAAAAATAACAATTTTTTATAATTTAAAATTTATTTTATTTCGGCTCCTTACGTAACTCGAGAGCTAGTTCTCGAGTTATTATAAATTATGTGGCGTAACCTCCTCTTTTTTCTATTTAACAGTATATCTCAAGAACTACTCCTAGAATAGCAAACAGTTTTAATCGGGGTTTCGAGTATACTAGTAATCAGTTTAAGTTTTGACCGCACCAAAACAATTGTTGACCTGTGTAACAATTTTAACAAGGAAAAACCAAGCTAGTTAAAATCAGCTGTACCGAGTCTTATATACCAATATTCAAATTTTCATTTTGCACACTCTTATTCAACATAAAAAAATAGAAAAAAGATTTTTAATGAAAAGGTAAATATTCATTCAAATATTCCTTTTTTTGAATTTTTATTTTTTTGTTAATCTTAAAATAAAAAACTAATTTCAGTTCACGAAAAAACTCGCTAAAGGTGCTTATTTTTAAAAGCAATAAAATGTCTTCAGGAAATCAATTTTTAAAAAGATTAAAAAACGAATTTTTTTATGAAAGATATCCAATAAACACTTAAAATAAATTAAATTTAATTCAATTCAAATTTGCAAACATGTTTTAAGCCAAACGTAGTGCTGAATAAACAAACCTTCTAAGAAATATTGCTCCGCCTTTTTTGTAGATGCTTTTAATATAGAGGTCTAATACATAGGTTGTGACTTCACTTTCGAGAAAGCATCTCCAATCTGCTAAAAAAAAAACTGTTTAACTGGTGTACAGTTTATTGTAAAACAAGAGTTCACCTCAGCCAGTAGAAGCCGGAGTTCCCCAGGGAACCGTTTTTATACTTGATATGCATGTCAAATACGCCAACGAGCAATAATATTTATATTCAACTTTTGGGGATGACACAGATTTCCTAAGCGTTCACGATAGACCTCAAGGATTGTCTAGAGTCCTTCAGAATCAATTGATCAAGCAGGAACAGTGTCTGAAAAAATTGATAATAAAATTAGAGAACAAAAATGCAACTACATTACATTTACATTACGCAGAGAAATGCCTTCACTTACCTCAACACACGAACGTAAAATACTTCGGTTTGACTTGGAAAAGCCATATTGAAACTAAAAGCGATACAAATCAATTGGCTTATTGGTAGAAGCTACACACTAAGCTGGAACTTTAAGCTCCTGCTGTACAATTCCGTCCTTAACCCAATTTGAAGTTATGGGATCCACTTATGGGACACTGCATCATCATCAAATATACATCTGCCTTTTTTATATTATTACAAATTCAAACATAAATAAAATCTCAATATTCGCACAGTTAAAAGTGAAATCGGCAAATATGCATCAATATGACTAACTAAGCTCGCAGTACATCTGAATCCATTAGTCCGTAACATCCTTAATGATCGTGATTAAGTTCGACTTAAAAGGAGAGACATTCATGTTCTTAACGTAGCACGATACAGCTGATCACCAAAATGCAGGAAATCTCGCAAAATCATCATTTTGTCTAGTACTGGCTGGACAATTTTAATTTAAGATTTGAAAACTTATTATTAGTTCAATATCATGGACGATACAAGTAAAATAAAACTAGAAAAAAATTAATTTCTAATTCGTTGTTCACACACATATCCACACGTGTTTATGTGCACACATATTACGCAAATGTACAGAGTCAGCAGGGCATTGCTAAGTCTGAGTCAACTTAGCGTTTATAAGGATGCAGAATATTCGTATATATACTTTATAGAATATCTCATGCACGGTGTAAAAATTACACACAGACTGACAAACTCACATATTTTCCTTCTTCACTTTTTGTGAAGAGTATAAAAATAATCGCAGCTAGTTTGTTTTCCTTTTGAATTATGAAAATATTCGGAAATAATTTTTTAATTTATTTTTTGTCGTTTTGAAAAAATAATAACAAAATAAATTACCTTCCCACAACATGAAATAAAATGCCGACTCTTATATACCCTTCATTCATATTCATATCTTTTACTTTCCACATTCTTCTTAATGAGCTGTTTTTTATAACACAAGCGATCAAAAAGAAAAAAAATTAATGAAAAACTCAATATTTTGAGTACTTTTTAATATAAAATTTCCAGAGGAGTTGATTGCTTGTGTTATAAACACAGCACATAAATATCCATAACAAAAAAAAAAAAAAATTATATAATGGAAAAAGCTAGTTTATGAAGCCTGAGGTCGCATTAAATATAAAAATTTATTTATTATTGGAGCGATATATCGATAAAAAAATAAAATTTTTATAATACGACCTCAACTTAATAAACTAACCGTCCAATAAATAGGCCATATAAACTTAGAAATAAAAAATTAATTTCAGTTCAAGAAACTAAAGTTAACGAGTTCTTAGAAACAATCGTTTCTGAGAACTTAATTTTTAAAAGCAATAAAATGTCTGCAAGCATTAAATTTTTAAATTAATAAAAAAAGAAACTCTAAAAAAATATTAAGTAGGAATACAAATTATATATAATACGCGTATTATTAGCTGACCCGGTAAACGTTGTTTTGCCTTCAAATTTTACTTACGGGGGCGGATTGATATTGAAGCTACCTAAGTAGGAAAAAACAAAAAACCATTTATTTCTCAACATAGTCTCCTTTTAGCTCAATACTCTTAGTAAGACGATATTCCAACTTTTTTATACCATCTGAATAATATGATTTTGGGAACCCCTCAAAATACGCGTTAGTTTCGGTAATCACTTTTCCTGCGAGCCATTTTTTCAAGTTTGGAAACATAAAAAAGTCACTAAGATCTACATCTGGACTATAAGGTAGACGATCAACCAATTCGAGCTGTATTTCACGTAGCTTTAGCATCGTATCTAATGCTGTGTGAACCGGTGCGTTGTCTTGAAGAAAGAGCAAATGCGGCACCCATCTTGTCGATAGCTTTTTCATATGCAAATGTTCATGCAAAATGTTGAACACACGTTCATATGAAATGTTTACCATTTCAACAATCTCACGTAACTTGACTCGGCGATCATTCATAACGATATCGAGGATTTTCTTGATATTTTCTTCAGTAACCACCTTTTTTGGCCTTCCTGTTGATGGTATTGTTGCAATTCAGCAATCCAATATTTTACCATGTAATCTGACGGAGCAAGGTCACCATAATGTTTATTGAGCTTTTCTTTTGACTCTTTCGCCGTTTTCCCTTTCAAATAATAGTGTTTAATCACTGCACAAAATTCAATTTTTTTTTCCATTTCTCAAGAAACACAAAAGTTACTTACTTCAAACGACTACACCAAATAAACTAATAGATGAATTTGGGTTAAATTTTAACAGCTGATGTTTGACAGATCGCAATTTCTAAAAAAAAGTTTTTGCGTTTGTGCTGCGATCTAGCGCTAGGTAGCTTTAATATCACTCCGCCCTCGTATATTGGAAATAAATTAAAAAGAGAAGAAAAATGTAGATTGAGTTATGCCGAACATATAATAAAAAATTTGTCAAATCGGTCTAGAAGTTCTTCCATTTAAGAAAACTTTAAAAAGTGGGTGTGTTAATGGGCGGGGTCAGTTTTAATTTCTATAAAAATTTAAGTTGGGTTTTGATGAAATATAAAATTTTTGTACATTCGATCTTCGAATTCAGAAACTTCTTTGGGTGATTTGTCCGCCCATGTCCGACAGTTGTAGGTAATGTGGCCCTAAGTAGGGAAAACGGGGTCAAATTAGACCATTTCAGTTAAGACTGCTAATTCATTTGTTGACCGTTTTGGACAAAATAAGCAAAAACACAAAGCAAAACTTAATGAAAATCTAAAATTTCGGTTGTATTTTTGATTTTTCTATTCCATTTGTGTACCGATATTTTAAATTTTTTGCAAAAACATTACGGCTGTAATTTGTAATAAAACTGTATACCACGTTTTTTATCTGTTTTGTTTTTTAGACAAAAATTCAACCAAAAATGGTAATTAAAGAGGTAGCCGCTGTTTTTTACTGATAGCTTGGCCGTTTATGGACCGATGCAGATGAGTTTTGGTCCAGATACTATTCATGCGATGCAGAAAAATAAAAAAAAACTGGGTACTCCTTTTTTTGTTTAGATAAAAAACGTAAAAAAAAACAAATCATAAATTTAAATCAAATCTAAAATTTAATTGGTATTTTTCATATTTCTCGGCCATTTGTAGACCTATTGCTGTAATTTTTTGCACAGGTATTATGCTTGTCATTTTGAACAAAACTGCATATTACGTTTTTTGTCCATATACACGAAAAACCCACTAAATGGTCAAAAATAGAGGTAGTTGCGATTTTTGACTCATAGCTCCGTTATTTATGGATCTATATGGCTGAATTTCAATAGCAATAGTCTTACAGAAACAACTGACAGATTGGTAAGCAATACGTTTCTGTACGTAGTCTCAACGACTACACGGACAGACGCACAGACGCATCGATTATTCGACGCCGCTATTATAAAGGATTCAGAACATATATATATATATATATATATATACTTTATAAATAACAAACGGAATCACAAAGTTATATATACCCTTCTTACTTAGTCCCCATTTACATTATAGACATTTCTGTCCATAAAAATACTTAAAAAAATAGTTGTTACGCTTATTTCGACAAATATTTATTTGTGTAATATGAGCGTAGCTTAAGTCGAATGAGTATCATTACCAATTTTAGGCTTGTCTTTTGCTTTTGGAAACTACCCGTTGACCAAACCTGCTCGGTAATGTTGATATAAAAAATATATTTCATTTTAAATAGACAGACAGGTTTTTCAAAACATTTATTTGTGAAATATACTTTTTAGGGTGGCATACGTTACCCAATTAACACCTGATTCGTGTCGTTAATTATCCCATGCTAAACTCTCATTACAAGTAATTGAATTTAATTATTTTTCTAAAACAAATTTAAGCTTTGTAATGCGAAAATGAAACTAAACTCATTTTAATTTTAAAACATACAATTCATTTGACTAAAACTAACACACGATTGCCTGTCGTCTCATATGACTCTAATTTATTTTAGTTTGTTCATTTCAATTTGTTAGTTTTTTTTCCGTTTGTTTGTGTTTCTTTCTTTGAAATTAATTCTAAATATTTTAACAATCGTTATTTCGTTTTATTTATTATTTTGTTTAATTTTTGTATGTTCATTGTTATTTTTAATTTCACTAATGGCAATTTGGAAATCTTAAAATTAAGCCAAATAAACTCAAACATGTCAAAACAGCCAACCCAGTTAGTTACTAAACCTCACAAAACAACTATTTATTTATGTATGTATGACTTGTTGTTCGTATAATCTATGTATTTACATGCAAAAAGTACAAACACACGCACACAACTTAAATTGATGTTGTACGAGTCTCAAACATTTCAGTTGAATTTCACTAATGTTAATCATCATAAAACTATTTTGTTGTTGCAGTCGTTATTGTCATTTGTTGCTGCAGCTGTAGCTTATGTTATTGATGTTGTTGTTGCATTTAATGTTATTGATGTTGTTGCTTTTACAACGAGAGCACAGTTAACGTTGAAATAATTTATAAAATGAAGAAAAAAGAATGCACTCACTAAGCCTATAAATAAGCTGGGCGGCACAACACATACAGTGGAAGCAATAAAAACTGACTTAATTTTTTACGGATAAATCTATAAGCAAAATTTTGGTTTATTTAAGACTTATTAAGCTAATTTTTTTATGTGATTGATTTTTACATAATGAATAATTCGGTAGGGATATTCACACATTAACCTATACATGGTGACTTGTCAGTGTACGCTGATTATAAATGTTTAAAAGTGAGCGCAGTGGGCCATACCTTTCTTCCTTTATTCACAGTCTGAGCTTTCTTCATTTTTTTTTTACATAAAAATTCATTGAGACACCCAATCTTTCAAGTTTGAATTCTTCACTATCTTGTGTCTTCTCTTCTATAAAAATAAAAAAATATAGAGCAATTAAAGACATTTTATTTGAAATAATTTTCATCCATTAAATTAACTTGTCATATTGATTAAAAGAAAAATAAACAAATAAACTGTGTTTCTTAAATTAAATCTTATTCAGCAACTTTTCTTTCACAAATTATTTTAAAAAGTCCATTTTAGGACAAATATATATTTTATGAAAACGACAGTCAAATTTTCATTAAATCAATTACATTATATTGTCATATTACTCAATTATCTAAAAGAAAATCAACGTAGACTTTAAAGTCAACGTTATCGATGTTTTTTACATAAATTTTACCTTGAAGTCCACGTGATTTTTTTTTATAATAAAATTAAATAAAGATTTATTCGATATCATGATGTAAGAAAACCAGGTGACACTATGGCATCAGCTGAATCATGCATACTTGGAGCTCGTTCTGTCAAAAATTAAGAGATATCAATATGTTAAAGAGATCAAAGGAGGAAACAAATTTTTTGTTTTACTCTAGCGCACTTCTTAATATCAAACACAGGAAATAATTTTTGACAGGAGGAGCCTCAAAAGCAATAACAAAATATATGGAATTTTTGTAATGTTTTTATTTTTGCATTTTTCAAGTTACTTGGTTTTATTGTACCATGTTCAATACGATATCAAAAATTTCTTAATTAAAATTTAAATTTAAATAAGTTACATAAATAAATTAAATTAATCAAATTTAATTTTTTCCATTAAAAATCAAATTAATATTTTTCGTTTAAATACAAGATTTTTATATATATAAAAACTGTAATTAATATAAATAAAATTTTTTTCTGCATGGGATTTTTTTCATCTATAAAATTTATTTTTGTTTACTTTGTTTTACTCCGAGGAAGGTCGCTATATATTACTTTTCGACCACACACGCAAAGAAAAAAGATGGTTGAATATGGTCACCGCAAACACAGTGTGTTCTTCACAAATATATAATTATTAATTTGAAGCATCTAAACATTATTATCATCACGATAAACATGTTTCTAGTTACTTTTAACCATATTATGTTTATCATCTTAGATGAACCATATAATTATCACATTATTTTTGATAAAATATTACTTGAAACCTTAAATACGTTCATAGCAAACATAAATATGGTTGAATGTAAATTGCTTTCTATTTCGTTTCATCTGCAACCATATAAATAAATTAAGTATAAAACAAAAACTTAATCTTTCAAACTCAACTGAGCTTTGTGGCTGAAGTGGTTCAGTGCCGAGTTGACACTTCTTAACTAAGTGTTCACAAGTAGGATCAAAAAAAATTTTAAAAAATATATTTAAACATCCTGTATTATGTAATAAATAAATACTAATTAATAGAAAAGAAAAATTAATGGAAAATTTACTTAAATAAAAAATTTAAATTAAATTTTTTTTTTTAATTCTTGTTAAAATTTTTTTAAATGCTTATATAAAATATGTATGTATTTAAAAAAATTTTAAAAAAGTTTTCTTGGCTTGACCGGGGGCTGAACCGCAACATCTGCAGTTGAAAGCTATTTTTAATATTTTTGATTTAAAAATATATATGGTTAGATGCAATCATAAATCTAACCATACTATGTTTCCACCAGAATATGGTCGCCTCAGCCATATTTTTTTTTGCGTGCATAAGTCCTTTTTTACCAACACTTTCTAATGATTTTCAAAAAGATGTGTGCCAATTAGGGCGGGTCAATTTGTATGGAGGCAATAAAATCGCTCAAATTACAAGGAAAGTCGTATTCTAGATATCAAAATAAGGAACTTTGCCGAAGGAACCATGTATGACCGACCCCCACTAACTTTGGAGGGCCGGCCTATCTATGTCAGTGGCACACTCCCTGGAACCACCCCTGAGGGGTTCCCCATACAAACATTTCAAAAAATCACCATTTTAGGCACTTTACGTAATTGAACCACCATTCACGCCAAGCATTGCATACGATACATTGAAAGAATATTTAACTAGCGTTTCCAAACGAGATATTCCAGGAAATATAGAGGCTGTTATGGCGACGACATTAGAGAGCCATGCGAAATTGGCCAGACTTAAAAGCAAAAAAGACTTCAAACAATAATTTTTTTTATTTTCTTTTCTATTACTAAGTAAAATTAATTTTTTCGTTTCATTCTGACTAAATAAATTTCTAAAGAGAAAAATAAACTCCAAAAATAAAAAAACATAGCCATTTCGCTGATTTTTCTGGGGGTGTGCCACTGGTATAGGTGGGTCGGCCCTCCAAAGTTAGTGGGGGTCGGTCATACGTTTTGATTCGATTGAGGCACTCTAAATGGGTCAAAGTGAGATTTTTCAAAATTTGACCCTTCGGATCAAAAGTCGGGACATCAAAATACATTTTAGAGGCATGGGTCCTTCGGCAAAGTTTCTCATTTTGATCCCATACTAAATTTAAGGCTAAAATTATGCTTTGAAATATTTTATTTACCACTTTGGTTGTAATCAAAAATGATAGAAATACAAGATTACGCCATCCCACATATAAATACAATTAAATTTTCTGCTTATGACCTCACGCGATGTGCTCCTTCCTATTGGCTAATAATTTACAGCTAAATAAGACAGAAAGAGAGAGAAATGTGTTATGTACGTCAACTAACTGGGTTGTGATAATAATCCTATTAAAAACATGACTGTATTTATTTGTAGACTTTTTTTTAACAATTAAAATTTTATTTTTAAACGGATTGCTTTCTAAGGATACCGACTGGGCCGGGCTAGACCAGACAAAAACATCTAGTTTGAATAATAAAATTAATTATTTATATAATTTGTTTTATTGATACTAATAAGATGGCTGCATTAAAATCTACCAACCTCTTTGCCATCCAACTTAATTTAATTTTCAATTTCATTTAGCTTTTACTTTATTATTGTTATCCAAAATAAAAAAAGCATTGGCTTATGCCACAACAAGAAATTAAATAAATATATACAAACAAACATTAAAAATAATTGACATGTACATACTCATACATCACCGAACATTTAGTTGCTGTCGATGCCATTGCTGTTTGTAGTATGCAAGTGGAAACAAATTTGGTTTATTGAAAGAAAGAGACAGAAAAGAATAATATAAAACTAAAGTAAAATTTGGAAAAAGTCAGTCTAATACTCGTAGATAAACACGTGACTTGTATAGCTTTCGGCTGCCTAAAACTGGGTTGATGTTCATTGTCATTTTGTTGTGGTGTTTTTCTTTTTTTTGCTGCACATGTCATAAGTATTTGCAGGCAGCAGCCAGCCATTTTTCCATTAGATGAACATAAATATGTAAATACGAGCCATTATTTTTAAAGTACGAGTAATTTTTAAAAATAATTTAGAAAGTAGCAAAACAAACAACACAAAAAATATAAAAAATTAAAGCCTTCTCTAGCACTTAAATTAGGGGCACTACTTATGAAAAAGTTTTTTGTGAAAAGCCAAAAAAAAAGGAAATTGTTCTTTTAGACCCATTTACATTTCCGTTTCTTTATTATACAATCTGCACAACTAGTCATTGTCTCATAATTAAAATTCCGTCTTAATTATATGAATTTTTACACCATATAATTCTAATCTCGTCCAATCTTTTGTTGCCCTGGTTAAATGCCAGCATAAGGAAACTATAATAAACTGCTGCGCTACTTTTAACAAAAAACATACTAACACAATTACAATTACAATCATCATTATACTCATTAAAAATCTTAAGAAATAAATAAAGAAAGAAAAAAATTTTGAAGAAAAATGGAAGAAAGAGAAAAGAAAAGGAAATAAAACAATTCAATCCCTAGACATAAATTTCTTTAAGCGCTTTTCTGTTTGTTTTCTTCAAATTTTCTACTGCAATTTTTTTTCCTGTTTTTGTTAAGTTTGAGTTTAAGTTGTTATAGTTTTTATCACAAAACAGGCATCAAAAAGATGCAATTAAATTTCTAACCGCACACGGCAAACACCATGGCATTTCTAGGAAATTTTCTCTTTTTTTTTCACTACTTGCTGCTGCTGCATAGAGCATGAAGTAGTAGCAATAACACCAAGAATTATAATAGAATAGAATGCTTAGTTAACATCGCAATTAAATTGTCTCGAATTTTGCAGGCCAAAAGCAAACTACGCTCATTCATTTATTTTAAGAAAGACAAAAGTAACTGAATTAAAACAACTAAAAAATAATATAATAAAGCAGGGCAAGTGTTTAGTTTTTTTTTTTTTTTTCTATATTAAAAATATTTTGCTCTTTTGCTTTACTGAATTTTGAGAAACTTGCAACTTCTTTTTTATTTATAAAAAATATTTAAATTCTTGCTATAGAGCTGCCTAATAATTATAGCTTATGCTGGGCACACAATTGGGACGAACGACGAATTTTTCGTTGTGAACTTTCGTCATCAGAAATAAAACACATTTGGGCATATAAAAGTTACCACAACACTGCCGTCGAACGAAATTCGTTGTGCGTGACGAATTCTGCGATAGATTTATTTCTATTTCATACGCCGACGAACGACGAACAAATTGATACAGAGTTGCCGTTTTTCCTTGTAGCTTTCAAGTATATTAGTAATTAAAGCTAATTTTAACTTTAATAATTGTTTTATTTTCAATGTACATCATTTAAGTTATATGTACACAACTATTTACACAATTATGTACACAACTATTTACCATAAAATTGTTTTTTAATGGTTTTTTATGTATAGAATTCTCAAGTAATTATTTTTGTTTATACGGTAACCCTTCAACTTGAGGTATAAACTTGTTTCCTTGTTTTTTTTTTGCTTTTATTATATACTTACATACATATGTGTGTATGTATGCATTTACTATTATTTTTTACAAATGGGCCAACTCTTAAAAGTGTGTTATACTTACATACATATGTATATATATATCCACTTACTTATGTGTGTATATACATACATAATTATTAATAAAGGAAAATTAGTTTTTATTCTTTTGTTTTGTTTAATCGAACAGCGAATACTGCAATATTTTTACAATGTTTATTTTCTGTCACGTACAGCAAACAACTTCATTGATAACAACAGCTGTTATTTATTCGTCATAATTGTGTGTCATGATGCGAATTTACGCAACGAACTCTCAGCAACGAATTCGTCATGCTCGACGAAATTCGTCGTTCGTCCCAATTGTGTTCCCAGCATTAAGCTGAAAATAATACACTCATGGCTTTTTGCCATGGGCTATAATTGCACCTCGACCTTTAAGATCTATTGTGCAGCTCAGTTCGAAGTTACAATTCGAGGCTCCTTATGAATCTCATGATTGTTGTGGAGTTCATCATACCTGAGTAGCCAGATAGTATAGACCACAACTAGACAAGACAGTTAAAACGGGATAGCAATAAAATTTTGCGTTTTATATTTATCTTTTGCCTTTTTTCTACCGCTAAAAACCATAATTTGTGAAATTTTACTGCAAATGGTTGGTTTCTTGTTTTAATTTGTTAAAAATTAATGGAAATTGTCGGAACTTAAATAAATTTATTTTAAAATAATAAAACACACAGGTTGTGGTATTAAAAAAGTGTTGTGTAGTGTTTTTAAGAGTAAAAAAATTATTTATTTTATTGTGATATTTTTAGGTTGTGGTGATATGATTTTGTGTTTTTATTTTAATGAAAAAAAATATAATTGTTTGCTTAACTTTAATATAAATCATAAAATGAGAACCACTAAATTATATTATCCTATTTATATATTATAGTGAAAACTCGGAAAAAGAGTCCACTCATATAAAATGCCACCGCCACCTGTCGGGCGGTTTTGAAACGCTAAGTCTTCCAAGACGTAACTCAAAAACGCATACACAAAAATTCAATTACAATGAAATGTCAAGCACACGTACAGTCGAATTTTATATATTAAGATCTGCAAAAGTATTTATACAATGCTTTTTTATGATTTCCACTGACATCTGACTACCCGGTCAAAAGCTGCACTGTTTCACAAAGGATACAAAGAAGTTGATTTTCAAGATTTTAATAGTTCTATTGATATAGAAGTATGAAAATAGAATCATGAAAATTGTGATTGTATTCTTATTGAAATGCTAAGAGCGCCATTTAAGGATACAAGAGCTGTTTGTAATTTTCTGAAGCTTCAGAAAGTTCGTATGTTCATATGTATATACCATCATTGGGAATTGAAATTATAGATTTGCTTTGATATTCGCCTTCGCACTTAACCAGTAGCACCAACGTGATGTTTCTCTACCAGATTGCTTAGATTTAGATGAATAGATAAACCCACTGCCCGAAGATGCCTCTTACTTATCATCGAATTATGGAAAGAGGAATTGTTTGTTATTGAATGCTGCTGCTCATTATGATGAAGCGGCTATTAAACGAAGAACTAGTGAAGATTTGACTCCGGAACATATTGAGCGACAACGCTTGCAACGTCTAATTGTACAATCAAATAATCGAGATTATTTGAAATCTTCACCGTCAACGCCATTAAGCAGCCGAATATGAAAACATTGATAATAATATTTTATTTAAGGTCTCAAGATTTAGTCAACTAAATATTACGTTAGCAGTGTGAAGGCATTTTTGTTCTGTGCCAGTGTCTTGTGGGATGTGCACTTCGATAGCATGCTAAAGTATTCCTCTCATCTAAGTGCAGTCAGTCAAACAGTTTTCTCCCTAATGTACCCCCAAAACATGTTGGCCAAGCTACCCATTTCCAGTAGCTGAGGTTGCTATTACAATAGCTGATCTTAGCTTAGAAAAACAGTGCAACTTAAATGCCTGACATTAAGTACATGGTCTTTCGTCTAGTAATTCTCTTCAAACATATGAAGATAGCATAAGCTGCCGCCTAAAAAACTGTTTTTCTTTCGCTTTCGTTTCGCATCGAAATAAGGAGTCTGACAGTAAATATAATTTACCACCTAACAGCGAAATTTACCACCTAGAGTAAGATAACGAAAAAAAAGGATTTTTTTTGGTGCATGTTTTAAGCACAGTGTTGCTTCAGAATGCTGAAAATACATTTTGTATATTATAAATTTTTCATTCATTAATTCTTATTAAATATTTATAATATTCAAACAATAAACACATACTCTGCTTCTATAAATTGTGTTCTTAAGTTTCAATAAGGAAGCTTATTTTTTTATTTAGTTTTCGAAAATTGAAATTGAGGGTGTTTGTTTCTTTTTTTTTAATTACTTTAGCTGGATAATATTGTTAATATTATAGGCGGCAAATAACTAAGCTACGGAATTTACATGAATGTTGTGAGTTGGTCTGTTAAGGTTTGTTAATTTGTTCGCAACATAAATTCAGTACCCTACATATTGTATGTTGTTGCATTAAATAGTTTGGGAAGTACTTTCAACACGCATAATAATCGTAATAAAAAGAGTATCACACTCTCTCCATTTGAACCAGATACCTGTAGTCCTTTATGCATGCGTGCGATTTTAACAGAGAAGGGAAACCAAGTTTTAATGGGTCACAGGCTTTTAGCTATCATATTAGTGTAATGTTGTAAAATGTACTAGTGGCCGAACAAGTGATTTTAAAAAAATTGCAGAAAATATATCTGTAAAGCTACGGCCAGACTACACAAATATTTACCGAAAGACCGGAACCACTACTTTGACCAATATTTTTATAGTCTAACACAATTTGTAATAAATTAAATTAATTCAAATAATATAATAGTGCAAGTATGTAATTAGTAAAAAAATTACACTAGTCTAAGCGATTATTTCTTAAAAATGTATAAACGGAAAGGTAGATGATGTAGGGGTTATGTTTTTATTATTATCAGTTACACATGATTTGCCATTTAAGCTGTCGGTAACTATCTATCTTCGCCACAGATAATAATTTTATTAAATTTTGTGGTAACTTTACACTATGCCAACATTTTAAACAAGTTCCACACACATACACGCTCGTTGCCACAGAACCACTCTTAAATAAACCAAAATAAAAAGCAAATTTATAAAAGTAAATGTTGTGCGTGTGTGTGTGTGTGTGTGCACTTGTAATGAATGTCACTCAGCTATTTAAGATTTTCATATGATTTCCTTGTTCTTCCACACTCAACCGTTAAATCAACATTTTACTTGTGAATGCAAAACGCACCCAAATCAACACAGTCAAATAAAGAGTGAAACCCATTGAACGAACACACACGAACATACACTTGCAACGACGTTTACCTTCGCATTTATCGCGACAAAAGAAATGTGTGTGTACTATTTGATAATGAAAAATAAGAAAAATTTTGTAAGAGACGCCAATTTTCTATGGCGCCAAAATAATTTTCAAAATCAACAACAGCAACAAACGAGTAAGAAAGTATTGAAAAAAATATCTCAAGTATTTACTAATTCGAAATAAAGAATGACAAATACGACTAAAAAAAGCTGTAAACAACAATGCAGAAGTTCTTGATATTTGAACAAGCTGCTTCACACTCCCCCTCGCACTTACACTTTACACTAAAAATTCTAAGGGAAATGCAACAAAATTATTGAAAAAAATTCGCTTGAAAAAATTTATTTCTTAGAAGAGACAATTTATTATCAAAATATCGTATGTCAATATATCGGACGTTTTCTATTAAAAAAAATTAATAGATGAGCACTTGTCTGTTGAGCTCTATTTTTCCATGGCTAAACCAGCACTAAGACCAAGTGGGTGAGAAGGGGTACACCACAGAGTAAGGAGATCTCTCCTCTACTGTGGCTTTTTGTTATTGAGTTGATCTTAATTAGGGTGCAAAAGAGGGGGATTAAAGTTGTTGCATATGCGGACGATGTATGGACGTGATAAGTGATATCATGACCAGTTTCTTGAGATTACTCAGCAACTTGGCTGCAGACTACGATATACCTGTCGAAGGATGTTTGGCTTAAAGTGGAGCTTAAGCTCTAGGTTATTGTTTTGTATGTATAATACGCACAATCCTTACTTAGACCGCTACTGAAAGGAGATATTAAGTGGACCAGCTGTACAGGGTTCAAAGATCTGCTTGCATACCAGTCCATCAGAGGCTCTAAGTCCGGTACTATTTACTCCTCATTCCTATATATTTCAATCTGATAACTATATTCGCCAGCAGTGCGACTAGGTTTTCTGCTTCTGGCTGGTGAAAGCATAGAACATACGGGAACGCTAAGATACTGAATCGGATCCATCCGGATCTAAGGGCCTCTACATGTTTCCCCATATAGACTTTGATAAGTTTTCTAGGCGGTCTTTCCTTGCAAGAGTGGAACATATGAACGTAGATATGACACTAGAGTATACACTGACGGCTTTAAGATGATCTGCGGTGGGGCTCTTAAGTTTATTGCAGTGGCTCTCCTGCGACTTCAATGTTATACCCTCAACCTTAGTGGGCGAATGTAAAGCTGTGTTATCCAATCTGGTACGTTAATCTGACGTATCTTTGGTATAGATTCCAGCACACTTCAGGGTGATGAATTGGCTAAGGCTGGCTCTAACGTGGAGGCTTCTATGCGAGTGACAGCCGCTTTTATTCAACAATACCAGAGAAAGTCGAAATCTAGAAACGTGTAAGGTTACGTTTCAATTATGGCCCAGCTATGAAGGTAAACGGTCTGCTCAGCTGGTGAGCAGGAGTAGAAAGAGTATTTCTAGACTGGTGGCTGCGATAACTGATCACTAGACGATCGGTAAGCATGCCAGCAGGCTGGGACTGTCCTTTAACGAAAACTGGTGCAGCTGCCGGTTCTTATGGCTTCGGTGCGTATCTAATAACCGATCTACCTCAGATATCGGGAGTAAGGTCAGGGGTGTATCTAGGTCACTACACGACTACATAGTCTTGACGATTAGGCGGTTCAAAACGGAATCTTGTAATTCTAATTTAAAGCCGTTGTGCCGCCACGCAAACCAACCAACGAGACCAGCACATTATTTATACGTACCATCAGTAATCTATAGCAATTCAAGTTTTGCTGCAGCTAAGTTAACACACTTTGTTTGAACTTTTATTTCAAGTTTGATATTTTTGGCTTTGCAGATTTTGTATTTTCCTTTTTGCCCTATAATATTTATTTATTTTGAAAACACATACAAGCTCCCTCGCTCACTTTTCCTTACACACACCGAAAGCTTCAGACGTTTGCATACTTGCATATCGATAACGATTGCACGCGAAGCAAACTTTCATATGAAAGGTTGACGTTATCATGCCTGCAACATAAGACAAAGCTACTTTGTGACTATAATTGCAACACTTATAACACAAGTTATTCAACTTGAACAGACTAAACCATTTGTCATGCGGTTGGTTCGTTAGTATGCAACCAAGTTTCTGTCTAAAATATGCATGTGTATGCGTGTGTGTATAGACGTGTGAGAAAAAAAAATCATCTTACACTCAACTTTAGGGAAATCATTCTTAATATAATGTTGAAATAAACGAAAAATAAAAAATTCTTTACACTTTACACTGCTGCTGCACACACTAAAATATTAACAAACAATAGGAGCAGCATGCATGCGGAATTTGATGCATTTGTGAGGATAAAAAAAGTAAGTCTGTTTCAGATGAGGAGAAGAAAAAACTCGTTAAGTAAAATTCACTATATTTGGTCGCAACGATTCTATAGTTTTGTGATATTTTTTCAACGCAAGTCTAATTGAGAAACTCGTTAATTCCAATTGAATACGAGTATTGTTAATTTTCAGATAGGGGGTAGGGTGGGGGTGTTCTGGAAAATGTTTATGAAATAGTTTTAAATTAAATTATTTGTTGTGCATAAATTTTCAGATTCAAAATGCTCTTGTTGAAATTGAATTTCGTCATTTTGTTTGTTTATTTCATGTATTTTTTTTATCATCAAAATTAATAAAAAGTATAATTTTGTCTCCTTTTGAAATTTGCTCAGGAGCATTTGAGCTCAATCTCATAGTTCTGAGTTCGTTTACATTAAAAATTTGAGTTTAAGGCCTGAGATGCCATTGCTCCCCCTTTTTTTCCTCTTACCTTATAATTTATAATTACAATTTAAGAGAATTAATAAAAAAAAAACATACAACAAAAATCAAAAAGTACCATTAAAATGTATAAAAAGTACAATTTTCATCTTAATAATTTTTTACTTTGCTCAAAGTTCTAATGTTGTTGCCATTAAAAATTCAAAAAACACAATTTTGATAATGAAATCGGCAGTAAAGGACACACCACTTTTATGAAACTAAATAGACTACTCAGCAGGCTGGATTCACTGAGCTTAAAAACTGTGGCATACACCATTGATGTTGCAGTGGAAATATAAGGAATTTGTTTTAGAACCATTGCTAATTGCAGTAAATCAGTGAGACTGGGGATCAATCCGATTCACTGGTTCCTGTATTTGGCTGAACAGATCGAAATTGAGCTTTTTTGCTAGTGTAAAATATCTAGAAGTATTCCTAGATGGGAAACTTTCGTGGATGAAAATATTGAGGCAATGGCCTCGAAAGCAAATGCGGCGGTATACGCTTCCAGCGTAGCTATAGAGACAAAGTGAAGCCTAAGCCACGAAACATTCACTAGCTTTGCAAGATGGTGATTAAGCCCATCTTGTTTGTGGAGGCGTAGTGTGGTAGAAGGTACTAACTATGACTACCTACAAATCCCGATTTTATATTTGCCTTTGCCTGACCCTGAAGGCGCAGCGTGAGCTTTGCTTCGGGGAGCACTACCTACAGAGAACTTATTGCGCTGCCGACTGTAGGGATCAGAATGCTATCTAGCTTCGTTTAGGTGACGAACTCTTTTTCTTCTCTTACTATTTAGCTACTTCTCTATATCCTTCTGCTTTTTATTTATTTGATATCTTTCTATCGCTATCCTTCTCAACTCTTCTTCTCTGGATCACATCAAATGTGATCCATTTCTGTTTTTATTATTTGGGCACCCCAACCTAAGGAGAGTGATAACAAAAAATTAAGAGACTAAAAGAGTAGAAGAGGAATCAGTCACAACTAAGGTATATCACTCGCGATATACGATAGATAAATATTACAAACGTTATAACAAACTAATATGCAGCTTTTCTAATCGCGCTTCAACATAAATTGACTACAAATATTATGAAACGAAAAGTAAAACTTTATGAAAAATGTAGGTAAAAAATATATTTAAAGTATCTGCCACTCTTGCTTTGTTTTCTTCAACTTGTACATCTTTTAAGTTTGTATGAACTCAACGTAATTTTTATCTATTTTCTTTGTTTAAAAAAATATATTGTGTGTGAATGTGTTTGTTTAAATATAAAAGAAGTCAACATGTGTTCACGGCAAACTTTAATCATTTTGAATAGGATTTTTTTGCTTCTGTAAACTCAATATCAGCAAATAATTTACAACAATTTTTCTAGCGTGCGTTTTTTTTTTTCTCTTTGTTATTCACACTTGTGCGTATCTCGTACACATTGAACGAAAAAAGTTTTCTTTAAGCAGATGGATAAAGGCAGCCAATACAAGCTGGCTCTATTAGCTTTTTAGGAAATAAAGGAGTAGTTCTCAAAATTTGCTTCCTTTAAAATATTATTTTAACATGAATTTTTGACTAGATATTTTAAAGTTCTTTTAATCATTTTGCAAAACGTATCTTTGATTTATCATATTTCAGTTTAATTGTTACTTTGGGTCGAACGAGCTGTTACTGACTTTAGCAAGAAATCTTCTTTGTTTCAAAAAAAAGTAAGGCATGGTGAGTGGCTGATTATTACTGCCTGTTGACAATATCTTAACTTGTTGCCAATAGTAGGGTAAATGGCAACTAAAGGAATTTAGTCGTTTTTCTACTTTGAATACACATAAAGTCAGAGATGCTCAGACACACACACAGAAACTCTTTACATTAGTTTACGGCTGTTGCTACTTCTACTTAACTGCCTGCTTTATAGGAAATGCAGCAATAATCTCAACAATCAGACAAGACTGGCAATTAGCTGTGTCGTCTCAATGGTATTCTTAAAATAATAATTGTTGCTGTAAACAACAACTCTATGAAACAGACGTTAAAAACAAACAAAAACAACAGCATTGCTGAATACAAAGTCAACCAACCAACCAACAAAACAGTCAAAGATTAACAAACAAGCCCAGGCCCGACCCACAAACTCATCTAAATCCAGTAACTGTGTGATTATTTCATAATAATAATGATAAAATAATAAATGTAAGTGTGCGGCTGGAGTGGGATGGGCAGTAATAATTATAATGAAGGGATGTCGCCACTTAGCACAGGATACAATATTCAACCAAACACACACAGCCACAGACATACACACAAAAAAAATTATACGTTTGCGAATAATAACTACAAGGACATGTACAGCAACGCTGATGATGACGTTAGTTATTATAATTGTGGTGTCATTCGATGAATTTGCTGTTTAATTAGTTGTATTTGAAAGCAAAAACAAGAACTAAAACCTCAACACGGATTTAATCTTAACAAAGCAATACGAAGCTTGCCAGTAAGAATACGCTTGACTTTATGTTTGCAAGAAAAAAAATTTTAAGTTTTTTGGAATGCTTTTTCCTATTGCTCATGTTGTGTTGAAAGCACCGTGGCTAATATTGAAAATACAAAATGTTTAGTTACGTGTGACACCTTTCTGAGTCTTGCATTCACTAGCAAATTTAGAAAACCGTTCACGCAACAAAATTACTTCCGCATAAACTGCGGATAGTGGTACTCTCCCTGTTTTCCATGTTGAAAATATTTTAAATCAAATCGACTTGATTAGAAAAAAGAGGGAGGGGCCGGCAATCAAATTCTGGAAAATTTCTTTTTTTTCTCGTCGACACCATTAGTACTCATAGATTATGCAACAATAATAAAATTTATTTGACAAAACTTTATAATTTTAAAGGCGTCATTAGCAAAAGCACTCATATTTCTGTTTATCATTCACTTTTGTACCACCTCAAACAAAGTTTCCGTTGACGATTCAGCTCGCTTTGTAAATGAAATTATAATTTTATAAAAACCACTTCTCATTTTTGTGGGCATATTATCATTGGAAAACGTACAGTTACGTAAATGTATCACACGCTTTGTTACTGGAGGTATAATATTATTCTCTACCCTTGGCGCATTATCTGAACACTTTAAAAGATCGTTCATTACCAGATCCCTATAAAAAGTATTCAAACATTTGGAAATTGGTATTTCAGGAACGTAATAAGGAGTTCTTATAAACTCTGAGCCAAATTTACTCCAAAATACACTGGTCTGGAAATGAAGTTCATCTGTCCAATCCTCTTTTATGTATACACTGCCACTTACACCCAAAATACCCCGAGCAATACGCGAGATTTCAAGATCTAAAAATAATCTGTCAGGATTTTTATTTACTGTTTTAATTTCGAGCACATCTGCAATCCAATCAGGCTGAATCAAGAGAAATTTAATTTTTTTAATTAGAAAAAAATTTCCAAAAACAATTTTGGTATATTGTGATTTTGTTTACCTCAGATAATATTGCCAGGATATTTTGTATGCTGATGACAATTAATATCAACAAGAATTTTAGAAAGCGTGTCATGTTTTCCTCCTGCAGAATAATTGACTGAAATTAAACCATTTATTTTTATCAATTTATATGGCAGAATTGTCAACAGCCGTTGCTTATTGTTTAGTTGCATCACCAGCAAAGCTTGTAACACAATTTTAGTTGTTCAATATTAAACACGATGACTTCACGATAATATCAAGTTTATAGATAACTAGCATATAACACGCTACTTCGTTAACAGAGCACCAATTGTCCCTTCTCTGAATATTCTCTACCTTTTAAGTTGAAATTCATAGTTCTAAATTCCTTAATATTGAAAATTCAAAAAGTATCATTGAACTGCTGGCAACACTAGTTGAATAAATAAGTGAAACTTAAAGCTCTGTAAAAAGCTTAATAAATAAAATTAAGAAAAAATATATTGTGACTATTGAGGCATTAAATAAATATTTTGGAACAAAGTTAATCACTCTCTCGTATGCCAGGTAGTCACATTGACTACCTTGAACGCACGGGTTAAAACTATCTAAGATTCCGGGTTAGACGCTAGCTAATTGCCCAGTCTACATCCAGTACAGTCACGTCTGTGAAGGTTTTGGTTGCCGATAGTAGGGCGGGAAAGAAGGAAAACTTCTGGCAGGTGGACTTTACCATTTACTCATACTCATAATTCATTTTTTATTGTTCACCATTTTTTAACGGACAAATTGATTATCTTTAAGTAACTACGAGCATGTAAGTTTCATTTGGAAAATTCTTCGCCAAACGATAATCCTAAATTTTCGCCTTCACAATAGTAAACATATTCTGACAAAAAATATATTAAAAAATCTAAGAATCATTTTCGCAATTTCCTAAACAAAATATTATATTTGTACTTTTCACTGTAAGTAGGGTATATGCATGGCCTAACTGCATATAAATAAAATGGGAAAGAGAATGTCAAGGAAAGAATAAAAAAGGATGCGTACAAATCAAAAATACTACAGAAATTTTAAATTTTCAATCATTTCTGTTTTGTTTTTTATGGATATTTTCCTTATTGGGTATCTTTTTTAAAACTTTGTTTTTTTACGTATATGAGTCATTTATAATATTCACGCTTTCAATTGTCCCATAACAATTCCATATTGAAAGTTAGCCATGTATGCATATTTGTTTTTATTGTATTTTACCTGGCCTCGACCGGTGTTTTACCCTATAATTGGGATTTCTTAAAAAAAAATTAACAATTTAAAATAATAAAGTGGATATGCAAATTACGTGACGATTTCAAATACGCATTGAAAAATTTTATTTATTTTAGAGCTTTCGAATATAACAAATTTGAGGTTTCATATACTAAAAAATTGGCTCCCAAAAATGGAGTAGGCGATATTCTATCCATTAGAAAATTAGGTAGTCTCTCCTTGTGCTTTACAATTTGTCATAGCAAAGCAAATGGAAGACGTGCTGGGAATTGTAGTCATTTAAAATCCAGCATATCAGTTGAAATCAAAATTATTCTTGATACAAAAACATTTTCCAGCACTTCTGCTTTAATCAGCACAGTTGCTTTTAAAATATTTGATCAGATTCTCTTCAAAAATAGTCTTGAATCATTGTAAAGTTTATTGTAATCAGTATTTCTTAAGGTAGGATTCCAATATCCTCGCAAATATTTCTTATTCTGTAAATTATCATCGAACATTGTCGCGATATTTGTGGCCGATTTGAACATTGATAATTTAAATTATAGACTAGATAAATTTCTTTTTAATTTTCAAATTAATAAAATAATAAAAATGTAATAAAAGAATTGAATAAAATTTGTTTTCTTATTTTATTTATTTAATTATATTGGAGCACAGGAGGAATTCTTTTTAATTACACTGGTCGACAAAAAAAAACTTTTTGTGTGTAACATGAAAACTTTTGTCTTGCTATGTTTAGGACAAGGATATGGATAATATAAATAAAATTAGAATGCTTCCAATACGAATAGTTTTTTTGTAATTAGATGTTATATAAATTTAGAAAATTTGAGATTTTGTTAACAAAAGTAAGTTATTTTATTATGTTACAGTATTAATTTAAATAAAATTTTATGATTTTCTGCTGTATTTTGCTTCAGATACATCTCGTTGTAATGTCCAACAGTAATCCGCTAGCATACGTGGACTCCACTTGCCCTGGTATCGTTTTTCCATGGTAGAAATGTCTTGGTGGAATCTTTCATTATGTTCATCGCTGACGGCGCCCAAATTTTCAGGAAAAAAGTCTAAATGTGAATGAAGGAAGTGTATTTTCAATGACATATTACAACCCAAAGCCTTATAAGCAGATAGCAGCTCCGCGACAATAGTTTTATAGTCATTTGATCGGTGATTTCCTAGAAAATTGAAAGTTACTTTCATGAAAGATTCCCAAGCAGATTTTTCCAAATCACTGAGTTTTTCTTTAAATATGTCGTCTTTCATCAATTGTCTGATTTGTGTGCCAACAAATATGCCCTCTTTAATTTTTGCCTCACTCAATTTAGGAAACTTTTCCTTCAAATATAAAAAGCCGTCACCACTCCTGTCCATAACTTTCTGGTGGTTCTGGTCCTCACTATGAGGGATCGGTCTTTTAGCAGATGGCAGGTCAGGATATGTTATTTTATTTTTTGTTTTAATTGTGATACCTTTCGTATCAGTAACACAAAAATAACAATGAGATGAGTGATTCGTTGGTTCTGTCCAAATTACGGGGATTGCAAATGGCATAGATCGAGATCTCCTCGCCCATCCAGTAAGAAGATCCACACATGTAACACAGCAGATGTGTGGAACCCACGCTTTGTCTTGCTGTCCGACGGCAAAGCCAAAATACTGTTCATATAGCTTACTCACTAATGGTGTCAAATTCCTTCGCTGAGTTTTAAAAGTAATGTTACCACAAATATAACAAAACCTGTCAGGATCATTTTTGCACTTTCTTGACATTATTTAACAGTCGCTTAACTCAATAAATAGAAAAGAACACTATACTATTCACATAAATAAAATCTCTGAATGCAAAAGTGGAACAAAAATGGTTAATTTTAAATTTTACGGGTAGTAGCTGTAACACAAAAACTAGAACTGATGGAATCAAAAAAAAAACGGTGATAAAATGAGGGTATTTAGATAATTCCAAATTGGTAAGTGCCTTTCTTGTTACAAAATTTTGTTGACCAGTGTTATTTAATGGAGCAACTAGAGCTCAAACAGTGGTAGTTGAAAATTCAAGATTGATTCTACTTACAAAACTAGTCAGCTTATATATTAATTAGAAGCCTGAAATTGATTACTTCTTAAGATTAAACTTAAACTTAGCTATGCTTATAATGTGGATCATAATCATAGTCAAACAATAAAGTCGGTTCTTTTTAAAAACAACCTAAAAATTAAAAGCTGTTATTAAAAATTTTAGTACTAGAGGCAAAACAAAAGTAGGTTTTAAGTTGAATCAACTTTAACAGGGTGTCAGCAATATTTCAACTAGCATTTGTAATGACAAGATATTTTTTTGTTTTGTTTGTTTAATTTCTGTTTCTAAATTATTTAAAAATATTTTAAATTTGAAATCGACTTTTTTGCTAAAAATACATATTAACTTGTCTATAGTAAACTTGGAGTACGTATTAAAGAAAAATATACTTAAGTACTCTTAAAGTATACTTTTTTTCTGACTATGATTATGGGCCATTATGTTTTACCAGGCAATCATGAATTTCGGAGGTTTCAATTTTAATCATTTTTAATGTAAATGGAGCCAGAAAGGTAAGTTTCAATAAAAAAATTATTATGAATAAGTTAATTGCATTTAATTTCAGCCACAATAGGAAAAATTAAAAGATCAGTTGCGGTTTTACATATATTTATTTATGATGATTTATGGAAACAGATTGCTGACAGGCTTAACTTCATGTGTCTGTCTTCCCGCGTATATTTTAAATGGAAAGATGTAAGCCTAAACTACATGAATATAATTTCATCACAAACTAATAATAAAGGGTGTTTTTTATAGACGTATAGAACTTTAAGTTGGCATTACTGTTCAAGATGCTGTCAAGTGATTTATTCTCAGTTTGGCTTGGCAATTCATCATGAATAGACTCACGCCTGAACAACGCTTGCAAATAGTGCAATTTTATTTCGAAAACGAGATTGCCGTTGTTCCCGATTTTCATAAGCGAATTTTGTTTAGCGATGAAGCGCACTTTTGGTTGAACTGCCGCACTTGGAGTGAAGCTAATCCTCAAGTGTATGTCGAAACACCGTTACATCCAGAAAAACTGACTGTTTGGTGCGCTTTATGGGCTGGTGGAATCATTGGTCCGTACTTCTTCAAAAACGATGATGGCCAGAACGTTACAGTCAATGGTGATCGGTATAGAGCCATGATTACTAACTTTTTCATTCCTGAATTGAACAGCCATGATGTCCAGGAGCTGTGGTTCCAACGAGACGTCGCAACATGTCACACAGCTCGTGCCACAATCGATTTATTGAAAGACACGTTTGGTGACCGCCTAATTTCACGTTTTGGACCTGTGAATTGGCCTCCAAGATCTTGTGATTTAACACCGCTGGACTACTTTCTGTGGGGCTATGTAAAGTCATTGATGTATGCGGATAAGCCACAAACGCTTGACCATTTGGAAAACAACATTCGCCGTGTTATTGCCGATATACGGTCACAAATGTTGGAAAAAGTCATCGAAAATTGGACGTCCAGATTGGACTACATCCGAGCCAGCCGTGGCGATCATATGCCAGAGATCATATTTAAAATGTAATGCCACAAGCTTATCTTTCGGATAAATAAAATTTATGTCAATCTAATAATCAATCGCTGTTTTATTGCAATTTAAAGTTCTATACGTCTATAAAAAACACCTTTTGTTATGACTGTCATATCTGATAAAACTGTTTTTGCACAAAATACGCAAAAAACCCACTCAAAAAATTGACGTAGATACGGGTTTTAACCTATATCTCAGCGATTTATATACCGCTCACTGCTGACTTTCAATATCAGCTGAAAGAATTTACAAACGGAGTCACCACTACAGAAATACAATACGTAAACCCAATGTAAATAACGTTTTGCACTTATACAACTGAGAAAACAGGTGATTGTTTGCCGGGATTTTATTGAATTTATTTAGGTGAAAAATGTATGTCTGCTAATATGGAAAATTTAAAAAGAAAAAGAAATAAGAATAGTAAAAACAAAAGATTTAGCGATGAAGAAGTAAAAATCATGTTGGAGTTTTTACAGGGACATCAGGAAATTGAAGTATGTTTTTATAACTTTCGTTGTGTATGAAAACAGCTGTCGATAAATGGTCCCATCTTTTAGTTTTGAGATAAAATGTGTTGTGTTCGTTTCAAGTACTGAAAGCAGGCTTATTTATTTGAAAATTGTTTATATTAGCATCACAGTTATTTACATTTTATTTGTTTAATTGTTTACATTTATTTGAACTGTAACCGTATGTGAATGTTGTAAAAATGGTACAATCCTGTTGGTAGATTTTGTGTGTTTGGTTACTTTTGTTTGAATAGGTGAATTTCAACCGCATCATAAAAATCTCTTTAAGTATGCTACATAAAGTGAAATAGCCACCTACAGCAATTAAAATACAAAAACACGCTCCATTTTGCGAATTTAATTAAACTTTCTCTCTTCCTACTTCCCTTCTCTTGCTTTGAGTATATTTATACCATTCACTGTAAGTATTTAAAAAGGATACATAAGTTTGTGATTTCGTTTGTAATTGCTACTGTACAAAGTATAAATATTCTGGATCCTTATAAATAGCGGAGTCAATTTAACGATGTCCGTCAAGTCATTGAATTAAATTTTCTGAAGTCCCTAGACAACAAACAGAAAAATAAGATATTTAGTCAGTCAGTTGTTTCTGTCTTTCAGTTGTTATTGAAATTCAGCCGGATCTGTCCATAAATGGCGGAGCTATGAGTCAAAAAACGCAACTGCCACTATTTTTTTAAAAATTTTTCCGATTGGGTTTTTTGCATATATTGTCTGAAATACATTACGGAAATTATTAGATTTGATAGTCATAATGTCTGTGCAAAAAATCACACCAATCAGTCTACAAATGCCCAAAAGAACTCTGATGTGGTCCATTGTGAAGAAATATTGTACTAGAGATATAGAAAAGATGAGTCCATCACTTAAACCAGTTATTACTCCTAACGATGCCATTAGAATGTCGACTCCTACAGCCGACAGCACAGTGAGGAGCGCTCTTCCAGAGCAGGATATCGGCAGAGAAGGTATTCCATAGTTTCCTCCTCCTCGTCGAATTGCACGTAAGCTTAATTTATTTTTGTTATCTTTTCTAAAATTTCTTTTTTTGTATTTAGAAATTGAGTACCTACAGATATTTTATTGCTTTAAAGTTAAGGATCCCATAACGGATTTTTTTCGTGAATGTTGTTAATTTGAGTTTCTTTAATTGTAATAAATATTTAGTTTAGAATTAATAATAAATAAATGGTATTGAAAGAAAATTATTGTAATTAATATTTGCCATATCATAAAAAATCGTCTTTATATATTTTTTTAATATTTAAGATAAAATTTTGCAAAATAAAAAATATGAATATTTGGCAGGGATCGGAAATGATGGTTATCGAAAAATATTTAACTCAAAAACTTTTTATGTTAGAGTCAACGGAGATATTAAAAAAACCATCCCATTTTCATAGTTAAGAGTTATTTTTCAACGTTAAAATAACAGCTTACACATAAAATTCCTAAAAAGAGAGTTTTATTTTTTTGATAGAAAATAAAACTCTTTTGAGGAGTTTTATTTTTCTTTTGAAGAGTTTTATTTGTTTAGTTTAACAAACATAATTTTTTTCCAAGTTTTTTGCTGAAAGATTTGAACGCAGATCGCTCAATACCAATTTAAGAGCAGAGAATGCTCTTTCCAAGCTAACTTGTGTTGCAAGAACTCACTGTAGTTTTTGCCAATTTATATATTGGCGGATAATGTAATTTTTTTTTCTCAAAAAACTCAAAAAGAGGTATATTAACAAATAAGGACCTTGAAGAAAAATTATCAATTTCAAAGAAAGCGTTTTTTTCAACCTCAATATCATTTTAAAACGGTTTTACAACCCCGGCATACATGTGTATTATTTACTTTTTTAAAAGAACGCTCGACGAGCAATATTGGATTTCCGACCCATATTTACTTTACAAACCGACTTGGCATAGAAAATCTTTAAGCGAATTTGTTACTTCAACTATTGCAAAAATAAAACTCCTGAAAAGAGTTTTATTTTCTGACGACAAAATAAAACTCTCTTTTTAACAGTCTGAAATTTTTTTACGTTTAAAAAATAACTAACTAAAACTAGTTAGTTTTTTTACTTACTCTCAAAATAACTGTTGTAAATAATTTTTTGATTTCGATAACTGTTATTTGCGGTTCCTGACATTTGGCTATTATAGTAAAGGGTATATAAAAATCGGCACAGTCGAATTTGTTTTTATTTGGTTTGTTGTTTTGACAGTTTTTGTTTTAACTCTTAACTAAATTAATTGTTAGAAAAAACTCCCTTTTATATGGCGCTAACAAATGGTCAGTAGAATTGTAATAGGTTGCTTAATTTCACCGGTCAGTTGCTACCATTGTTTTTACTTAAATGATGTCTAATAAACCATTTCTTCGCTTTTACAGTTGTTTACCTGATGTTCAACAAAAATTATCTGAGGATGCGTTTGTGGTTTTGTTCTAGTATTATATTCTGTGAATTGCTTTGTTGCAATTGCTTTTAAAAATCAGCAAAAAATGATAAACGCAGCACATTAACTCATTCCAGTTTGTTGTTTATTCGTATTGTTTTTAAATTTAAATAAAACCCGTTTTATATATTACATTTCCTTTATTCTTTGTTTATTTGGAGAGTTTGGTTTTTTGTTAACTGTTAATGTCACAAATTATACACACTTAAGTGATTTTAAGCAGAATGTGGAAGCACACAAAAATGAATAAACTATTTAATGAAATTTTCAATGCATTTGCATGTGTGTGTGTTTCTATGGATGAAGAAAAGTGAAAATATTTTTTAAAGTTTTTTTTCCTTAAACAGTAAAAGAACCATTAAGAATTTGCTTTGATGTGTCATAAACAAGAGGAATACAAATAAAAATATTTAATCGAAAATCATATCCTTTCAACAACGCATAATTGAAATGAAACAATGTAAGGCAAAAGACTTATAAAGTTAGCACCATCAGTTCTTCTTACTTGTAATGACCAGCAGATTGCAACAGCATTCCTAAATGAGCACAATTAATCTCAATTCTGTGAAAAAGGTGAAAATTACATAAACGAAAGCTATTATTTGTTCTGTTTTTTTTTCCAGAATATGAACAACGCTTTCTTAGGATATTGGCGTATTCCATGGGATATAATAATAATCTCTATGAGCCATAATTGCATCACGGCCTTTAAGATCTATTGTACAGCCCAATTCCAAAGTATTACAATCCAAAACTACTAACGAATCTCTTTACTGTTGCGGGATTCATGTTAACTGATCTTATTCTTCTTGGCAGAAAGGACAAAATTCATCATGAAAAGGGTGTTTTTATAGACGTGTAGAACTTTAAATTGCAATAAAACAGAAAGTAGTCTAACGGTGTTAAATCACAAGATCTTGGAGGCTGATTCACTGGTCCAAAACGTGAAATTAGGCGGTCACCAAACGTGTCTTTCAATAAATCGATTGTGGCACGAGCTGTGTGACATGTTGCGCCGTCTTGTTCGAACCACAGCTACTGGACATCATGGTTGTTCAATTCAGGAATGAAAAAGTTAGTAATCATGGCTCTATACCGATCACCATTGACTGTAACGTTCTGCCATTCATCGTTTCTGAAGAAATACCTACCAATAATTCCACCAGCCCATAAAGCGCACCAAACAGTCAATTTTTCTGGATGTAACGGTGTTTCGGCATACACTTGAGGATTAGCTTCACTCCAAATACGACAGTTTTGTTTGTTGACGTAGCCATTCAACCAGAAATGCGCTTCATCGATAAACAAAATTCGCTTATGAAAATCGGGAACAACGGCAATATCCGTTTGGGCCAATTTGCAAGCGTTGTTCAGGCGTGAGACTATTCATGATGAATTGCTAAGCCAAACTGAGAATAAATCACTTGACAGCTGTTAAATCAGTCGCCATCTTGAACAGTAATGTCAACTTAAAGTTCTATACGTCTATAAAAAACACCCCTTACTTTGTTTTACGGCGTCGTAAATGGTCTTGTGGAAGAAGCTCTTGTGTCAACTGAATCTTATATGGAAACAAATGCAAGTCTTTGTGCAAAATTGTGGCAGAAGTTGTTCATTGAAGACTAAACTCCTGAACACGGCGTCGAATTGAGGTTGATGGATGGTTTTGAACACTTTCTTAAGCAGCAGTAATATTTCAGCCGATCTTGCAGTACGTTGTGGTCCATGCTTGGGCCTATCACCTACAGACCCTCTTTCTTCGAAATCATTCACTACATAAATAAATAATTATATATAAATAGTACGTTTTGTTGGCAGGTTGTTTCTCCCAAAAATTTCACGTAACTTTTTCATCGTCACAGTAATCGATGATTGATTTTGGTAAAATGTTTTAACGATTAAAACACGTTGGTTTATCGAATATTTTTCCATTATAAATTTGCCACATATCTACTTCACGACTGCCAAATATGAACTTTCAAGACTAATGTTTACCAAAATGGCGGCAAAACAAACTAGTATACCTTCCCGGCGAACACCCTGTACATAATATTGCGTTTTAAAACATCAATATTTACAGAAAAGTCATGCAAATCATTATAATTTTTACATAATCTTCTTAATGGATCAGCTTTCGCATAATTTGTGTGAGGACATCTGAAATGAAGCGGTGTAAAATTCTGAGTTGTTCTAAGTGGCACGATAAAGTAAATTCTACTGATCAGTAGTTCGCCGCACACAGGCCCATTTATCAGATTTACCATACCACTCACATTAAGCATCAATTAATTGTAGCCAGTCTTACAGTGTACGACTGAAGACGTATGTTAGGATTTCGAATTTCCCAAACAAAATAAAAGAAACTGTTTTTGAACAGATTCAATACTTTTCTTCATACAGTTAGTAATTATAAGGATCCAAAACTTCAGAATAGGCCATACTAAAGATGTGTGAACACGTTTAGTTGTTACAGGCTCGATAAATTCTGTAGCCCAACGTTTTATAAATGCAAACACACTACAAGCTGTGTTTATTAAAATTTTATTTGGGGCGTAGAAGAACTCCTAAGTGCAAGAACTCTGTTACTAATACAAGTTGATATCTACTAAACAACATCCAGTTTCTATAAAAACACATATGTGTACATTTTTTCAGATTTAGAAATATTAGGTTATTATTATACCAAGTTTTGTTCTAAAAAGTTTCTATCAGGAACACTGTTGTAGGTCAGAAAAATTTTACTAAATTGTATAATAAAATTGGACCCAGATGACATTCTTGAGGTACACCAGATGTCACATCAATATTCTTAGAAATGGTATCGTTGAAGAAAATTTCTGCGTTCTATTGGACAAGTACAACTTCATCCCGCTTATAATGTTATTGGTAAATCCCACATAATAAAGCTTTAGCAGAAGCAAATCATAATTAATTTTACCAAAAGCCTCTAAAGTCAGTGTAAATAACATCAGCTTGTTGTTTTTTATTAAAATCTTTATCAACCGAAATTGTAAGCTGTAACAAATTCGTTATTGTTGAACAGCCTTTCCTGAAACTATACTGATAAAGAGATAGCAAAAATATCATTTGGAAACTAATGCTGTCAGTAATAAATTTTTCACACAGTTTTGGTATTGCGCTCAACTTAGCAATGCCTCTATAATTGCTTATATTTAATTTATTTTCAGATTTGAAAAGTGCAATTAAAAAATAATATTTACCCCGATTATGAATAACAATTTCCTAGGAGTTTTTACCCTATTCCCCATTCCCTTATTCTAAATAAAATTTCTACCGGAAATTTTTCTCTTTTCCCTTTTCCCGTATTCTAAATAAAATTCTAAAATGGAAAATTATTACCTGCGGAAAAAGTACTTATTATGAATGTCAGAAAAAGGAAGAATATGATAACAACTTTTCCGAAAAATTGCTAGGGAGTTTTTTAAAAAATGCAAGTATTTAAATTTTTTATTAAAAATTTAATATATAACGTCATTTCACATTTGTTAAATAACTATTATTCTCACTTTCAGGTCAAAAACAACAAAACAACAGTTTGGAAGTGAAATTAAATTTGGCTGGGCCACCAAAAAAAGTACGAGTATCATTGAGTGGAAGAAGGTATGCATAACAAAATTTTACATTTTATAAAAATATTGCATTTTGTACGATAAAAAAAAATATGCACGGCAAAAATCAGCCCGAAACCTGAAATATTCTAAAGAACTGCAGGTAAAGAGGCAATTTACAAATTTAATTGGAATGAGTAAGTCTGTGGAAGGTGTGGCCATAACTTTTGGGTTATCAGCCTATACAAAACCTCAAGAAAAATATGTACCAGCAGTATGTGACGAGATTTTAGAGATGCCCCAAAGTGAGGAGATATGCCAGCAACCACCTGTGAAAGAGATTAAACAGAGCTCGCTCCCACGCGTGTCGTCTCGTAACGTGCTCACCGAGGAGATAACGATCCAAAAGAAAATGCTGGAAGCGATGATAGAGCAACAACAAAGCTCCAAAAAAATTTATCGTTCTCTTGACCGCCTGTATGAGCTGAAGAAAGAAGAATTAAAAGAGCAAAAGCGCCATAACTTAGTAATGAAGAAATTAGGGCTTAGGGAAGTTGAAGATAAAATCGAAAAAAACCGTCGGCTACTTGAACTAGAAGACTGAAAATAAGTTTTGTTTTGTAGTTTTAAGATTTTTTAAAGTTTTATTGAAGTGTTTTTTGTTTTCTTTTTTTTTTAATAAACTATTCATGTTCATTTGTATTTCTTATTATATCCAATATTACTTCTAATATTTTGAGCAACGGACAAATACTGTTGTGACACTAAGTGCACCACATCATTCTCCTGGGTGTTAACACTATCTACCTGAAATAGTTACATCGCTGACATTCGCACTGCACTTAAAGAGAATGCAAATTTTATGTAATGCACAACATCGTTCACTATTTTCGCTGCATTTTTTTTTTTTGTGACTAGTGTAACTCTCTAGCACTAAGAAGGCATCTAATTTAAAACTCCCTTGATGCGTTCAACCAAATTCCGAGCCTTCGAATGAATTTCATTTCAACTGACCCATCCTCTGGACATCTATGGGGGGTCAGAAGCCACGGTTCCAGAGGATAACATGCATCTCCTAGTAAAAGATGGCTTATTATTTCACAGTAATTTTTATTGTCAATTACAAACTTAACAAGGAGCCAATAATGTCTTGTAAATCTCAAATACTCTTGCTCAAGGTAAACTCTCAATTCACTGGAACTCCAAAGGAGTGAGTCATGTCATGCACCGGGAAGAGAAGCATCAACATACCGAATATTCAGCTCATGATCACAAACCTGTAATTGTTGATTAAAAATAATAAATAAAAACTGGTAAAATATATACGAATATACTACTACAATTAGAAAAATTCTTACCAGCACTACGTTCAAACTGTAGTAACCTTTCCTATTGCAGTGCTTATTGCTACAAAAATAGTGATAATACGAATATGCGTTCCATCAACGCATCCTATAACGCTAAGAATACCATGTTTTATGTAAAGTGCTAACGCAATTTTTCGTTTTTCTTCTTCTGTTCTGGCAAAACTAATCCACTTTGGGCACAAATGCTCTTCAATCTTCAGAATTTTACTGACACTACATTGTACTGCAGATACGTCGCAATCTTTTTCTACACCCGCAGAGCAGTGCTTATTTTCACTACTGTGGATATTCCAAACGCTTTATGTGTTGGTTGAATGTGCTGCATCAACAGGTCCACCAGATATTTAAATGCTGGCTTGTTCACCCTAAAGTATTTTTTAAACCTTTGGAAAGCAATAAAATAAATGATATATTATTTTTAAATATATACATATTTACTTACAAACTGTGCGGCAATTCAAGTGGATTAGCGACATCAACGAGCTTCCTCCTTCTTACTCTTTGCACATTCTTATCTTGATTCTCCTCCTCAGCGATTTCTCTTTCAGCTTCCAATACAAACGCAACACTAAACATTTTTAATTATAAATTGCGCTTTAATTTAATATTTTCTTTTTATTATTTATTATGAAGTTTGTACTTCTATTTATTTTTCCTCAATTTCAGTTGAAATTTTTTAGACAAAATAATACAGCTGAAGCAAAACACCTGACTGAAATTCCCAAACTGTTTAGAATACGAGGACTTTTTCTCGGAAAAAACTAATTCCCAGAGAGTATTTAGAATTGCGATGATTGTAACGTGACCCTTACAAAGGAGTTTTCAAACCTTAATAGACCAAACCACCATATGTGCCGCACATGTTAACATCAAAATCAGTGCGTTACAATTTTCAAACAGTAGATAGGAGAATTTGTATAAGTTAACAAGGTTTGGTAACGAACGGGGGAAACAATAACCGACAATGTACGAATTATAGTTACGAGCCAGCTACTTTAACTATAATACGAAGTTAATATTGGCGATTGTTCCTACATATTTAACCTGTAGTTAGGCGCGTGTACATCTTTTGAAAATTAGCTACACTTCTAAATAATCTTTAGCTCATTTATAGTCGAATACGAAATTCTTTGGAAATTACCTCATGTTCATAACACAAATAGCCGATTGTAAGGTGCTTGAAAATTACCTACATTCAGTACTAACAGTTAACTTTATAACCAATTACCATCCGATGTCTGTATTGGAAAAATTCGTATTGGTTGACATTTTAAAGGGTGGTTCAATTTTAAGGGCCGATGTTGAATGTGAACCACACCTAAATGTTAAGTTTTCTTCTGCATTTCATTTGATATTTCTCAATTTTAAACTAACTCAATTTGAACCATGGTAAGATACACAATCGATCAACGCGTTAAAGTTATTCACGATTATATGAAAATGGGCGTTCAAATCAAAATGCATATCATGCACTTCTTGATTTTTCGGTCAATTTAATCGTCCAAATGTGCCTACAATCGGAAAAATCATGCAAAAATTTGAGCAAACTGGGTCTGTAGGAGATTTGAAAATACCAGTGCATGCTCGTACTACAGAAAATATTTCTTCTGTTCGCGATAGTGTGGCTGAAGAGCCGTCCACCTCAACTCGTCGTCGTGCCAAACAATTGCACCTCTCGCGCTCGTCGTTGATGAACATTATGCATAAAGACTTGCATTTGCACACTTACAAGGTGCAATTGACTCAAGAACTAAAGCCTCTTGACCATTCCAAACGTCGTCAATGGTCAGAATGATGGCAAGTAATGGCAACAGTGGATGATCAATTTTCGAAGAAAATCATCTTCAGTGATGAGGCGCATTTTCACCTCGTCAATAAGCAGAATTGCCGCATTTGGGCGTGGTGGCGATGTCAATTGGCCGCCAAGATTATGTGATTTGACACCGTTGGACTTCTTTCTTTTAGGTTATTTGAAAGAAAAGGTGTACGTCGATAAGCCAGCAGCAATTCAAGAGCTAAAGGATGAGATAATTCGGCACATTAACGGCAGAGAACCTCAATTATGCCTCACCGTCATCGAAAATTTGGACCATCGGATGGAGGTGTGCCACCGAGGTCCTGGCGGCAATTTGGCCGATATTTTCCATATTTTCCATACATAATTGAATCATACCAAATTATCACAATAAAAAGAAATGACAATAATTTTCTAAATAATTTGTGTTTTATTCAAAATCAACGTCGGCCCTTAAAATTTAACCACCCTTTATTTATGTTTCCGTTCTTATTGTCGTTCGCATTGTCATTCCCGTACAAATAAGTTACCTGAACCGAAATCAAACTTCTTCGCTTAACATTCGAACGAAGATGTTCCTTCGAAATTGCTGAACAGGCCATTACAACATGCCTTGAATGTGTCTTAGAACTTTTTTTAAATATATAGCTGGCCTGCTGTAAATGTGATGTATTTGTGTGTGCCCAATATATTTGTCAATAAATCAACTGCTTTTTCATCATCGCCATCCATTAAAAAGTTTTTTAAATTAAGCAAATAAATTTTATATTAATTAAAATGTTACTGAAAACAATTAGAGTGGCAGGTACAGTGTACGCGTTTACCAAAACAAATACTTACAGAAAAGTCAAATAACTCGCATATAAATTAGTTTATTTTAGATGCTTCATTGGCTATGCAACTTCTAATTTAATTTGGGTAGCTTGTTAGGTTTAAAGTGGTGACTGATAAATTTGGGGTTGGTTTTTATAAGACTGTATGTAATTACGTATTTACACGATAAAATATGGCATGCTACTCCATGTGTTGTTACAAAGAGGGTCACGGTCGCGGTATGATACTTTTAACACGAGTACTTTTGGGTTTGTTTTGAAAGTAATAAATAATAGTTTAATGAAATACTCGTAACAGCGCAGGAGCAGCAAGTTAATTAAAATTTTTTAACTAACAGAGTTTGATATTCTAAAACTAAAAACTCGTACTTTCAAAGAGTTCATATACTAGAAAAATATTTTGTTTTATTATATTTTAAGTAAAATACTGTTTTATTATTATGCTTTTTTGAACAGCCGTTTGTGCGACTGGTCATTTGTTCGACGCTTTATTTATTAAATTTTAGAATCCTTCTTAAGTTCAGCTTATGTTAATACTTAAAATTCTTGCACTACTACTTAAATATTAACGTAAAAATTCATAAAAAATCAATAAAATTTTTGTTTATTAAGAGCTAATAAGCAATTTTCTATGAGAAGATTTTTTAATAAGAGTTTTTTAAACAAAAATGTTTTTTTATGAATTTGGCTGTAAAAGTGTGGAATAGTACACATTCAGCATGCTGGAATATTTAAGTGTGGACAGCATGAATCTTGTATTATTTACATGTGGCAACCTGCTACTCTATTTACTTAACCTTTTTTACATCACTGAAATGAGTATGTAATGTTCCTTTTTTAGCAGTCGTTCAATTCATATGAAATTTTTTTTTATCTTTCTGCTCAACTAGTATAGACAAATAGACTCGCGCCTTTTTTAATGAGTGTAGAGATTTAAATTTTTTTTATTGCAACTAGTAAGGTGTGATGGCAACGAATAGTCAAACACACTGCAGCTTAACCCAGTAAGAACCAATAAAAAATACCTTAAAAATCTTTTATTTTATTTTGAAAATAGTTTCTTAAAGCCGTTTGTTAGCAACCTGCACTAATCTATTATTTATAATTAAATTCATTTTCTGTTTATTTGTTCACTATACAAATATGTGTTTTTCAACGAATTTTTTTTAATTCATGATCTTTATACTCCAAGAAAGCTCGCCTTATACTTCTGCATTAGCCACGTTTACAATCATTTTTGATTAAAACAATTGAGATGGGTCTTTTGTTAGTTACAATTATATTTTTCAATTGATTTCTCTAATATATATTATTTATGCTCACTATATGTCAGGGAACGTTGCCATATATCTTTGGCCCGACCATGCCTATTGCTACGCCTACTTTCTTAACAAAATATTTAAATTGTTTTTCAGTAATAAAAATCGTATATTTTAACTGATTTTCCTGAAAGTTTCATACTGTAATTGAGGTATTCATCTACTTTTTAAATGAAGTAATTAAAATTGGCCTTTAAAACACTGCAACCCGATTTTTCAAATAATTTATCTGAAGCTTAGTAGAAATTTTCTCTACGTATGAAGGTTGCATTAATTTTTGAACTGACCATCTAAATTTTTGCTTTTTTTTAAACAAAACTTAAAATGTTATTTTAATGATTAAAATTCTGTTTTTTTTAAGATTCCAGGAACTTCAAATGCATATGAACTTGAAACAGTTATAGACGCAGATTAATCTGTGGTTTATCCAATATAATTTTTAAATTTATTAAATTAATAAACCAAAACGACATTTTCTTAACTCCCCAACTACACAGCAATATGTTTAGCAATTATTGCCGTGGCAAACTGTCAAATTTGATTGCCATTGAATGCCAATGTTTAAGCTTCTATTTTGAGGCAACGAACACGTGCACACAAATCTTTGAGCATAAAATTAAAAGTATTTAAAAACATTAAATGAAAGCTGAAGATAAGAACGTTAAACTATTTATTGCTTTAAAGCAATTAATTGATATTAAATAATGTGGTGGATTTATGGCGTTGAAGAATTATTTTTTTAGCTTCACACGTTGTTTGTATTTTTTTAATTTTTCACAAAAAATTACAATTCAATTTGACAGCATATGTCCAAGATAATTGCTAAAGGTACTTACTCACTATCCTACTTAGTCGTACGATCTGTCTAAAAACCCATGTGTGCTAAAAAACTATGATAGTGTGTATTGAACAAGCAGACTTTTTGACAGGTCTGTCCGATTTTTTAATGTTATAAAAATTTTCATAAAATAAATTTTATCTGTGCGATCAGAGTTGCATTTTCTATGTTCAAGGCAGAAAAATAGGAACAATACCAAGCTTGTGTTTTGTTTATACAAACATTTAAGTTATTTTTCATTGTGCATATTTGTAAAAAAGATATTTTGCGGCAAAGAAGAAAATGAATACTTTTAAAAGTATTAAGGTGAGTAAACATATGTTTTTGCATCTTTTTGTGTATAATAGTGTGGCATAAAGTTCGCCATTTTAAAGCGATTTCTTCAAGTAGGACAGAATTCTGTTACACATTATTTTGACATAATCGTACGATCGTGTAGGATAGTCAGTCAGTACCTTAAGCAATATGTTATAACAACTATTGCTCAACGAATGTTTCAACTTATACGAGTATTCATGCGGATCACACGTTAGTGTTGGCAATAAAATTTGACAGCTGCCACGGCAATAAATGCCAAGCATATTGCTCGTGTGTTTGTTAGAAGTATAGACTGCTTAATTTTCTCATGAATAATTAGTTATAGGTTGTCTATTCCAATGTGTTGGCAGAAAATCTTTTAGTAAATATACACAAGTATACACTTGTATATAAATATATGCAAGAAAGAAAACCCTAAAATATTGTACTTCGAAGGCTCTAAAATAAGTAAAATTTATCCATTCTAAGCACATCGTACTCGAAATCTATTTTGGAATACAGCTTAAACACTCAAAAAAAGGTGCCATGTGGAACTCTGCATGTCCACTTTGCAATAAAAACTATAAATCTTTTTTAATAATTAAAACCCTCTAGGGTTAACGACCGGACAGACGAGACCGGTTTAAAAACAGCTAGTTAAATTAAATAAATCTAAACAGAAGCTTCTTTTAAAAATTAAAGCTAAAAGAAAACGAAACATGTATTTACAACAATATTTCAATATAAATAATAAAAAGAAAAACATTTCCGCTAGAATTAAACCCAAGTACGTATATAATATGTGTGTGCTCAGCACAACAACCAACTAAATAGATTAAATATAGTAACACCTTACTACATGCAACTCTTTGATTATTGCCACTTATGTATGACTTACATTTTGTTGTAGTCTTATTGCAATAATATAATATTTACGTTTAATATAAAATATATTCCTCTTATATTAGTTTTTCCAATTTTAAAGTCAGATTGCAGTTTTGTAGCCTTTTCATAATATAATTATAAATTAAATTTATTTCATTAATATTATTATCACTATCGGCTATAATTGCACTCATATTCTGAAAGAACTACGTAAAATTGTGTTAAAGAAAAAAAAAAATTAAGAAGAAAAGAGCTTTAAAATCATTCTAAATTAGTAGTCACGAATATTTAGTTGTCATTAAGCAACTTTTAAAATTAAAAATTATAAGCGTTACTTCTCTGGCTATAAATAAGAAGAAATATTTCAGCGACATTTTTTTTTTTTTAAACACCAACTTTCAATCGAAGCTGTGGCAATTTGGTGCACATCGCTTCATTGCTAAACGCTTCCTTTTAAACGATATTTTATTTAAAAAAAATCTTACCTCAAGCGCACACTTTGGAAAGTCCGCAAAAATGCCTTCTTATTTGTTTAACTCTTAAAATAAAAATACAATTTTTACGATTTCACAATTAATTGTGAAATCAATTTTAATATTTTTTTTTAATCCGTGTCAGTTGCATTTTGTGAGGTTAGACTGTAATGAAAAAGAGAAAATATAAATATTTACTGCAATAAACCTCAATGTAACATAATAATGAAAATAATATAAAAAATACAGCCATAGAGAAACACAATTCAATACATACATTCACATCGAAAACATGCTCACGTTAATGGAATACTGCTGCACTCACTAGACGGAAATACATTTTGACACAATGATGTGATTGACACACTGATGAACCGGAAATGAAATTTTTTTACCAGCGACTGGAAAATGAATTTAGAATAGTAAGAAAAAATAAAACAAGTAAAAATAAAAATATTTGAAAAAAAAATATATGAAAACAAAAATAATAAGGGAAAGCACTTTTGGTGGCCCAATAATTGCTTATGTTGAGCAGGCCAGGACGTTTCATAGAGTAAGATCAAAGGTGGCTCATGTAGGTCCTCTGAAGTAAAAAACTTAAAAAGACTAGACTGAATTTATTTATGGGACATATTTGAAGAAATATTTAGTATTTCCTTCTGCTAAATAAGTGTTCGCCAGCGAGACGTTTGTGTATGTGTTAAATACAATTTGCAGACCAGCCCGCAAAATTAAATTAATTTATAATTGTATTCTGAAAAAGTAAACTTGAAGTAAAATATAGATTAAAAAATAAATATAAATACGTTTTTATGATAACAGGTTTAGTTTATTAAGGTTCGCATTATAAAATACAACACAATTAGTTCAGTTTTTCTTAACACTTGTATACAGACATACACTTTATTCATAACCATCACAACGACACTTTATTGTTTATGACACACCTTGGTTACCGTTTAATGTCTCAACCAAAACTGAACTGGTCTGGCTATCTCAGCATTGCTTTATTACTGTTTCACTTAAAACTAGAGCCATCTAGATTCGTGTGTCAACAATGCTTCACTATAACGGTCAATTCGCAACTTAGTCTAGAACCTTCTACAAACAGCTAGATACTACTGCTTACTTTTAGGCGTATTAAGTTAGAGAACCAAAACGTACTTCTGTTATCATTTACTATTAAAATGCTGCTGATTCGGTGCACAAATAGCGGAGCTATGAGTCAACCAGTCTTTTTGCATCTTTGGCACTCTCGTACTGTCTTCTCCATACACGAGAAAAAAATTATAGTTGAATATGGTCACCGGAAACATAATTTGTTCTCCGCAAATATATTATTGTCCATTAGAAGCATGTAAACATTATTATGAGCACAATATACAAGGTCCAAGTTAGTTTCAACCATACTATTTTTACCTTTACAGACATGGTTGAATTATCTATAAATTTGTTATGATTACCATAAACAAAGTATGTTTAATTAAATGAGAAAAATATTGAATTAACTGCATATGCACTATTTCGAATGTTGCTTTTCAATAGTATGTATTTTGGCCTGAAGAAATTAATTCTCTCGACCTATACTGTTAAGTAAGCTTTTCCTAAAATCTTGGCCACATACCCTTGCTCCAACACCTTTAACCGTTTTTCACACAGGTTATATGTATGATACACAGATGGTACCATACATACGAATATGATTTGACACTACACGCAAAGAAAAAATATGGTTGAGGCAACCATATTCTGATGGAAACATAGTATGGTTAGATTTATGATTACAAGGTGTCCGCCGGGAAGGTGTACTACTTTGTTTTGCCTCCATTTTGGTAAACATTAGTCTTGAAAGTTCATATTTTGCAGTCGTGAAGTAGACACGTGGCAAATTTATTATGGAAAAATATTCGATAAACCAACGTGTTTTTTAATCGTTAAAACATTTTACCAAAATCAATCATCGATTACAGTGACGATGAGAAAGTTACGTAAAATTTTTAGGAGAAACAACGTGCCAACAAAACGCACTATTTATCGTGTAGTTAATGATTTCGAAGAAAGAGGATCTTTAGGTGATAGGTCCAAGCATGGACCACAACGTACTGCAAGATCAGCTGAAAACATTACTGCTGCTCAAGGAAGTGTTCAAAACAATCCATCAATCTCAATTCGACGCCCTGCTCAGGAGCTTGGTCCTCAAAGAACAACTTTAGCCACAATTTTGCACAAGGATTTGCATTTATTTCCATATAAGATTCAGTTGACACAAGAGCTTCTTCCACAAGACCATTTACGAGTCAACAAACAAAGTAGTATACCTTCCCGGCGGACACCCTCTATTTTTAAATCGAAGACTTTAAAAATACCTTTTAACTGCATTTAAAAAAAGAAATTTTTTTTAATTTTTTTATAATAATTTTTTTATTTTTTTTAATACATACATATTTTATATATATATAAAAAAAAAAAAATTTAGTATGAATTTAAAAAAAAATTAATTTAAATTTTTTGTATAAATAAAATTTTTTTATTCCACTGATTTTTCTTTTCTTTTAATTTGTATTTAGTTGACTCTACCAGAACTTGAACTTGTGAACACTTAGTTAAGAAGTATTAGCTCGGCACTCAACCACTTCAGCCACAAAGCTCAGTTGAGTTTGAAAGATTAAGTTTTTGTTTTATACTCAATTTATTTATATGGTTGCAGAGGAGACAAAATAGAAAGCAATTTACATTCAACCATATTTTTATCATTATTATGTTTGCTATGGACATATTTATGGTTTCAAGTAAAATTTTATCAAAAATAATATGATAATTATGTTGTTGATCTAAGAAACTAAACATAATCTGGTTAAAAATAACAAGAAACATGTCTATCGTGATCATAATAATGTTTAGATGCTTCAAATTAATAATAATATTTTTGTGAAGAACACACTATGTTTGCGGTGACCATATTCAACGATCTTTTTTCTTTGCGTGTAGGTTTGAGTTTGTTCTGTTTCCAATTGACCCTAAAGTTATGTGTGAAGAGGTATTTGGTCGAACAAATTTCGTTCTTGTTTCAGCAACCTCTCAAGATGTATGAGCCATCTGCAAGATGAGTTTTCCCTTGTCTTGATGAATACATGAATTGGAAGAAGATTGAAAAAGACTTCAACTGCATGATCTCTGTTACACATATACGGGGTACTCTTTCAATCCAATTTATTCTTGCTGAGCTGTACGTTTACTAACTTTGCTGAATCAGACAGGCGTTACATACGCAATTAGAGACCTGGTAATCGCAGTGTAAAGCACCAATTATCCACCACTTTTTATCAACCAAACTTTTGCTGGTTTATATTATGGTGCAAATAATAAACATTTCAAATCACAAAAAAAGCTTCAACTTTTTTTTAAAGAGAGTAATTCAATACGTTGAAAAGCATTTTAAGCATTTGACCAGAGCGCGTTGCAGTCGTGAGAAGATGCAGAAAAAAGGTAAATAGATAACTGCCCTATTTAAATAAAATGAAGCTCAAAATGAATACGAAATTCAGGAAAAAACTGCATTGCGCAGCACAATATAATTTTCAGGTCATGATGTTGTTCCATTTTTTGTCAAACGATCATTATGGATGTTGTGCTAAACCTTTGTAGATGTTTTGAGTTTTTAATATTCACGGGCCTTAGTAATCGCTTTTAGATACATCGTTGCATGCTAGAAGTTGGTACACCATATAGCCACTTTTTGGTTAGATCTTAAATTGTATGCTACATCAGGGATTTGCTTTTAACTTACAACTCAAATTTTGTTTTAAAGTTCAGCAAAAAATGTTTTATTTGATGCACAATGTCTACTGTTGATAACTTTTATTAATGGGCCTGTGTATCATAGATTGGTAGATTTGTATGTTCGCTATGTATGATGAGCCTTGCCATTAGCATCCACACGGCCGATGTTTAAAAGAAAATTCTTACACTTCACAATATGTTGCTCTCAGATTATGCAGATAGGCTGTTGAAGTGACCACTATACCTGTATCCCAGTAGCTTAACATTCAAGTGGCCAAGCTTTATTTTAATTTGCAAGCATAAAAAATAACAATTTTTTTAACCAAAACGTCTGCACAAAAACCGAAATAAAACACAATGAAATTAAATTTTATTTAGAAATCAAAAAAGAAATATGTACCTCTAACAACAACAACAACAATCGGGAACATATATAAACTGAAAAGTTGCATATTTATGTTGTTATGCAATAATACACATAAATAATAAACTATAAACAAATGGTTTGTAAAACAAAGAACATAAAACAAAAACTGTATGTAAACTGGAAAAGGGAAATAAAAATTGTTTGCAATTTCATAAAAAAAATTTGCCATTAAAATGCCATAACAACAGAACTGATAACGAGTAACGATTGCAACAAAACATGTGTTACCTATGTAAAATATTCTATGCGAAATGTAAGCACATCCACATGGTGATGTCTGTCTGTGTGTGCTATTCTATTTTTTTTTTTTTAATTTTTTTTACAAGCAAGTACACTTGACTGGATTTGTAAATACATTTGAACGCATTCCCTCTGGTTTGTTTGGCTTCTCTTTTTGAAATCAGTTGAATGCTGATGTTCAATATTGTGACAGTTGGTCTCTCTTTTGATTTCTTTTCTTTTTTGTTTTTGTTTTCTTTCTATCATTTAAATCTCTTATGACTGAATATAAACAAACCATAAGTTGTTTACATACAGAATGTGGGAGTATTTTGATTAATTTGCTACACCTCGCCCGGTGGTTGTCCATCAAATCTTTTGTGTCTCAAAATTAACACAGTGTAAATAAGAAGTTATTCGCCATTCTCGTGTGTCTGGCAGTGTGCGTGTAAGGACATACGCTGTTTGCATATGTACCGATCGCCCAGTAATCAGTAATCACAGCCACAAGCCCATAAATATCCTAAGTGTATCTCGTAGCATCATAGCAAAGCCACATCATTTACCTTTCTTCTCAGTGTATCAATCTAGCCTCTTCCTTAAGAAGTCTTTTTTACATAGAGTTTTGGGCCTATTAAAATTTGAAGGAAGTATTACAGCCACTTTCATTCGCACTTTAAAATTTCGATTTTTAAATAGATTTAAAATTGTATAAAATAAATTATGAAATACTAGCTGCTTTTTCGGGTCCTTTACCTTACGGATTTAAAGATATTAAAGTTAAGAAACCGTATATACAAAATTTTGAAGCAATCTACTCAAAAATTCAACTGTTCAATTATTAATATGTAGGCGTCCATGTACTCGTACATATCAAGTTTTAGAAAAATACGACTTAATTCTTTGAAATCAGTTTAGCAATTGAATCGTTTTATTCATTGAAAACTGACCGTAAAATATAATATTTATATATTTAATATTAAATATAAATTGATTTAGCCTTCACACTCCTCTTTTTTTTAAATAAGAAAATTAAATTATTAAAAAAAATTGTTTTCAGTTATTGTGCAGCCTAATTAACAATAAATGTGTTTGAGTAATTAAAATTGCATTAAATAAATTTTGATTTAATTAACTTTAAATTTATTTTAATATTATTTGTTTTGTAAATTTATTCATTGATAAATATTTTTTTTTAATGTTAATTAATTAATTACTTTTTATAAAATTTATTATCTTATTACGATTTAAAAAAGATTAAAGAAAAGGATAACAAGTAATACTATTTTTTTGTGTGTTTAAATTCCTATTATAAAATAAAAAAGAAAAATTTATTCACTCACTAATCATGGTTTCAAGCACAAGTATTTGTTGGACTTAATATTTGTCTGTGTGTTGTTTGCTTAGTTTTAATAGAAAATGCATTTCAATTATTTTTAAGTAACTTTCTCCATTTACAATATAATAATAACAACAACAATAACTCTAGCACTCACAATTTTCCTTTCAATCGTGTTTCTGAAGTTTAATAGAACAAAAAAAAAATGCATCACAACTCAGGAGAAAGCAAAAAAAGCATCAGTATCATTATTTTTCATTATATTTATTTGCAATGTAACAAACAGGAAAAACATTAAATAAAAGAAATATGAAAATAGAAAAGAGAGAAAAAAATTTATAAAAAAACGAAACAGTTTGACTACGGTATGGATGGTTTTTTGTGCATTTTTTCTATAGACTTGCTGTTGTCTTACCTGGCAGCGCATCACCTTTAGTTACACTATGATTTGGCGGATAATATAAAAGTATAAGTAGCAGTGTAGTGCTGTGATGGTGGCTGAAGTAGACGTTTTTTAGTAGATTTATTTTACCAAAAGCTTCATCAGCAAAATAACACAAAAAATAAAATAAAAGTTAAGTTTCAATTACAAACTTGTTATTTTTTTTTTTTTTTTTTGTGCTCATCTAAATCTCAAATGTTTCTTTCTCCAGTCATTTTTTTTCTTTGCTGGCCTTAGTTGCTATTCATAAGGAAAACAGAAAAATTAGGAGCTAAAAAACTGTTTGAATTTATAAAAATATTTGCTAAAAAGAAATTTCAAGTTTTTCTTTTCTTTTCTATTTCACTAAAAATCAGCGTTAAGCTTAACAATGTTTTGTTTAAGAATTTGATTGTATAAAATTTAATTGTTTTTTTTTAGAAAATAATTTAAAAAACAAGAAATTGAATTCCAGCTCCACGCAAAGTTTGTAGCTTGCAGATTTTATTTTTAATGATCCCTTCCTGAGTTATCTACCGCAACAGCTGCAAGGCAAAAAGATGGGAATTAGAATTAGTCACCTGGTCCCTGCGGCCAAAATAGACCTATTGTGACACTACTCCCAAGTTACAAATCATCCCAGAGTCTTGTATTCATTAAGAATTCGGAAACTTCTTTGGGTGATTTGTCCGCCATGTCTGACGGTAGTGGGTAATGTTGTGCTAAGTAGGAAAACTGGTCCAAATTAGACCATTACAGTGACATAATATGTGTTCTGCTGTCTCTTCATCTTCGTTGCATAACCTGCAGAGGTCATTTTGACTGATCCTCATATTCGGCAACTGTTTCAATACTCTGCAATGTCCAGTCAGGAATCCCGTGACAATGCTAATTTCTGACCGGGTCAAGCTAAGTAATTCCCTTGTTCTCTTCCGAGATCGGAATGACATGAATGTTTTCGGTACCCTGATACCTGCTGTTTCCAGCCAGTATTGTTGCGATTGTCTTTCCAGGCACTCCCTAATAATGAGCTTAATAGAGCTTCAAGACAGCTTGTAGAATGGTTCTAAGCCAATGAATCCATTAGCCGCCCCTTTTCTTGCGAGTTCGTCTGCCTTCTCATTGCTTACATATCCACTATGACCTGGCACTCATACCAAGTGAACCCTGTAAGTAGATGCTAGTCTTTTTAGAAGTTTTAGGCACTGCCAGACTAGTTTTGATTTATCTCAAAGGCACTGAATGCACTATTATAAAAAATAAATTGATTTCTTATGTTTACTTATGAACTTTCTATCTGCTTTTACCTAGTCTCATGTGGTGCTTTACTCTCTAAGTGGGAGTTCTTAAATGGTGAGCCATGGGTTAAAAGTCATAGCAAATGAATTATACTGCTTTAACATCAAAATACATATCAGTTGAAATAAAGACTTTTCTTGATAGAAAAACATTTTCCAAGCCTCTAAAATATTTTATGAGAGCTGAATTTAATGGATTTAAAAATTCTATTGACTAAGCAACAGGTTGATAAGGGCTTATGACTGAAACACTAGACACCGAGCAACTCAAAATTCTTATTTTGTTTTGCTCGGGCATTTCTAAAAAATTTACACTTTCATTATTTTCATTTTGTAAACATGAATTTTAAAACATGAAAATTTGTATTTGTTATCACTTTTACATTAAATTCCATACTTGATAATAAAAAAACGTAGCTCCGAAGTACTTCCGGTATGTGCATTTTCATTACGGAAATAACTTTTTAATTAATGTTTTTTAGCATAAGAAAATTTTTCATTTAGCTTACTTTCTTTTATTCGTAATATTAAAACACTATATCTGTCTCTTACATACAAGCCTCAAATAAAACGCTGAGTTTTTCAAAATTATAACCTCAAAAGTGTCATCTCTGGTTGCTTACGAGTAGTACACTAGATTTATCTTTTGAGTTCCTGGATTCATATCTTGTCTTTAAGAATTTCAGTTATAAATAAAAGTAGGCATGGTCGATATTAGTATCGACTTTCGGAAAAATCCGTCGGAAAATAAAAATTTGTATAACGAACAAACAAACACAAAATTAATTTTATTTAAATGCAGATGTTACATATAAAATAAAATTTAAAAAAAACAGCAATAAAACAAGAATTTTCTATTGAAATACAAAAAAGGAAATAGACAAATCTTGAAATTCCGATACCGATTTTTTATATTCAATCTTGTTTGGCACCCCTACAACTTATAACAAATTTATGTGTCGACGTGTAATTATACACATAATTCTTTAATTTAAAGAAACTCAAACTAAAAACACGCTAATAAAAATTGACACGAAAATTATTATAAAATAAACTTCACAGCTGCTTGCTTCTACATAAAATAACTGCAAACGTTTGTCAATATAGTCTTTGCAATGACTTTAAATTAAAACTAACTCTTCATTTGGGCCTTCAATTACTAGCATATATATGTCTGTATGATTGGTTATTGCGTATGTTCGTTGCTATATTCATAGTCTCATAAAATAGTTTTAAAAAAAATAAATAACAGGCCAAACAGGGACACCAACAAACACAGTTGGCTAAACGCCAAAACCCTCTTGCTTGCAACATAAATAAAAAAAGTTAAACTCAGCTGTACGGAGTTTATATACCCTTCACTGTTGGTCAAATATTTTACTTTTCACATGCTTTTTAAAAATAAAACAAAAATAAAAAATTATGTAAAAGAGAAATGGTAAATATGGATTAAAATAATTTTCTCTGAATAACAAATAACTAATTAATTTCAGTTCAAGAAATTCAAATTAATGAGATCTAAGTAAAATCCTTACTAGGATCATTATTATTAAATACAATAAAATGTCTGTAGGCCTTCAATTTTTAAATTAATTTAATTTAATTTAAAATGTTTGCAAATATTTTTTGAGCCCCAAAAAATGCTCTATAGCATCTCTCTTGCTATAAGGCATTTAAACGGCACACGTACACGTCTGTATAAAACCGATTGACTGGTTTCTTGTTTGTGTGCACAAAAAAATTTCTGTTCGGCCATTTGTGGACTGATATTTCTGAAAAGCTACGTGCCACGATTTTTGGCCGCTTTGTACTTTAAACAAAATACGCACAAAAAAAACCCACTCAGAAAAATTATCAAGCAGAAAGTTAGTCGCGGATTTTGAATCATAGCTCCGCCATTTATGACCAATCCGGCTGAATTTCAATAGGAATTGTAAAACAGATTGGTATGTTTAACTTTTCTGTATGTACGTTGGCTAGCGACTTTACAAAGTTGATTGCAACGACTTGACAAACAGACAGACATACAGATATCGCTAAATCGATTCCACTATTTATAAGGATCCAGAATATATATACTTCATAAGTTGGTCCATGTACGGTGCAGAAATTACAAATGGAATCGTAAACTTATATTTACTTTTCTTACTTACAGTGAAGGGTATAAAAATGGTTGCTAAAAAGCAAGTATGTCTTGGGGAATTATAACAATTGTTTGGTAAATTTCCGTTGGCATCAACATCAACATCGTCATATGTAGTTATTTTAGAAGCAGTTATCGTCATCACATCAGATGTAACAAGCAAACACACACGTACACATACACAGGGAACAAGACATCACATGTCGTACACTAATTTAATACAATTCATAGCGTCTGCTGACTGCCTGGCTTGATGTGACAGCAATAATTTAACAAATAAATAAACGGAAATGAATTCAATCAGTATTATAGTAAGCACCGTGTTGGCCTCTCACCAAAACAGCCAACCAACATTAAAAAAAAAATTAAAATAAAACGAATAAAAGGAAAAAAAAGGAAACATTTTTACACAAACACGCAATTAAAAAATAAAAAAAGGAGAAAGAAAAACAGGCCAAGAGTGTCAGAGAACAACTTGAGGGGCAAAAATAAATTGCAAAGCTAAAAAGACCAGTGTCTGGGTCGTATGAGTGATTTTAATTGTTATTACGAGGGTTTATATGAATCTTACGCACAGCAATGGTTTTGTTTTCAAATCATTATTTTTGTTATAAAAAAAAAACTTAAAGAACAATGATAAAATGAAAGAAAGCTAAATTAAATAAATTTTTTAAATATAGAAACTAAATTAATTTAAATCAATAAAATTGTATTAAAAAGTAAAGGAACTCAGCTCAATTAAAATCTATATAAATAAAATTATTTTGCTGCTTGTTTGTTCGCTATACAAATTTTTGTTTTCCAACCAATTTCTCTCAAATTTGGTAAATATAGTCGTCATATACTCTTTGACTGGCCACCCACTTTTCAACGATTTTTCACTCGCCTGAAAGTATGCTTGGAATATTTTATTCACAAGTGTCTCTGGCGACAAAAAAAAATACCTGAGAAGTAATATTATTTTTCTGATGGGTGCTGTCTAGTAAATACAACAAGAATCTGTTTTCGAAATTTGCCAAGCCCCCAAAATCTTCAGTTACGGGTAAAAACCCGGTGTTTCATACCTGAATGCACTTATAAACTAGAAACTTGTTGAATATCAAAAAATTTTAAGTTTCTCAACGAATTTAAAAAGAAAACATAGACCCCGTATGAATAGTATTTATTTACTAAAGGGCTGCACAAGCCAATTTGAAATACATGATACATGATACATGGACACTAGCGTAAAGCATAGTTTCTAGTGTCCTTTTTACAGAGAACCAAAAAGTTCTATGCAGAAATGAAGCAGTTCTAACAGTACTTGTGTTTTGTACGGCAGTAGAAATTCAAGACAAAATTTTTTTATTAAAGCTGTGACGTCAAATTTTTTAATTTTTCTATTTACTGAGCACCGTTTGAGCTCGGTCTGATATACCTAAATTTGTTAATGTTAAAAAATCAAAACGTAGAATTCAAATCCATAAAAAAAGTACTCAATGATTTTTTACTTTGCTCAAGAGCGTTTGACCCAAATTTCATAATTCTAGGGTTGTTAGTATGAAATTTCTAAGTAAAATTTTGTCCAGTTTATGGTTTTCCACCTTGCTTCAGACTACTTGAGCCAAATCTCGTACTTTTAGATTCCTTAATAAAAAAAAAAAAAATATCAAAAAAATTAATAAAAAGTACCATTTGTTCCCTTAATGATTTTTAATTTGCTTAGAGCCCATTGAGCCCAACGTTATACTTTTAGGTTAGTGTTAATTAAAAAATCAAAAAGTACCATTAAAAAGTACAATTGAGTCCATTTAATGAATTCTCACTTCGCACAGAATCGTTTAAGTTCAATCTCGTACGTCTAGGTTCATAAATAATAATGTACCAAAAACATAATAAAAATTACCATTTGTCTTCTTAATGATTTTCACTTTGCTCAGGAACGCGTGAGCTCCATCTAATACTTCTAGGCTTGTTTTCAACAGAAAGTATAATTAAAATGAATAAAAAGTATAATTTTATCCCCTTAATGATTTTTTATTTCGTTCAGTACCGTTTATTTCTACTGCACATAACATAAAAAATAGCACTAAAATTGTTTAAATATAAAGTCCAATCTTATTTCCACCTTTTGGTACTTTTTTTCCCTTGAAATTTATTTTTATATTAATAGAATGTTCATGAGCTGCATCAACTTATATAAAAGTACATATTTTGTACCTTAAATAAGTGCCAGTATACATTGGAGACCTTTTTAAGAAGAGAAGAATACAATTTAATTTGTGTTAGTGTAATTGTTACTATGAAATTTAAATGTGGTTAAAAAAAAAACATACAAACATCAGTTTTTATCCTTTTCATCCCGCAAATTTACAAATATTGAAAAAGTACCAAATACCCATCTGCTTATTTTTTATTCGAATATTTTGTAGTAGTTCAGGAGATGTAAGAAGTTCGATTTTATCCGCTTTTATCCTTTTCACCCCCTTAATTTCCAAAAATCCTTTCTTATTCGTTCTACTCATTAGGACAGGAACCTGCTTACCGAATTTCAAGTCCGTAGCTTTAGCCGTTCCTCTATAAGCCTAATTATATTATTTTATTATAATAATGACCTACATCATTATTAAATAGAGTTCGAATTAATTTAATAAAGACAAAAAACTTTTCTGAAGTTTTCACATTTTCACACACACACACACACACACACACTCAAATACATACATACTCGCAGTTCCTTATAAGTTTTAAAAACTTGTAAAAATTTTAAGCTAAAGAAAAACTAAAGTCTTCTTTTTTTAAATAAGTTTTGTAGATAAAAATGTAATTATACATTTTTTATGATAACTTTTACAGAAGTGAATCGTTGTCGAAAAAATGCACACAAATTATAAAATAGTTTTTATTTAAAGTAAAAAAATTGCAAACTGTAACAAAGCTGAGTTTTAAGAAACTGAAATATAAAGAGGAACGTAACAAATTAACTAAAAACCGCAGTACACACTTACATATTCAATGAATGAATAGTTTATTTTATTTAATTGAAAAAAAAAATGTCAATTAACTAATATTTTGGAATTTTGATTCTAAAAGAACAATTTGCCACAAACCTAACTAATGACAAAGTCAAAGTAAAGGGTTTTTTGTCCAAAAAAAAAAAAAAACACAATCCTTAATAAAAATAATATAACGAAATATTATTGATATTTTAAATAGTGTTAAATAGGCCAACTACGAGCAAAAATTTCTCTGAAGTTTTTTTTCTGTCTAAAATTTTCATTTGGACAATACTATTATTCGAAGTAAAAAAAGAAAAAACATAAGTGAGGCGACATTTTGTTTTGCAGTGCTGTAAGGGTATCACTGCGTAATCAAACACTTTTGGCTAATGTAGTTATAGATAATGGATGTGGATGATTTAGGTGAGCACCTGCCTTTAGGTGAGCACCTGCCTCTAGGGCTCAAACCACGGGTGGTATTTATGCCTACCACCAGTGCCCCTGTGACCAATAAAGGACACAGGTACCAAATTTTATGTTCTAAAGCTTTGTCACACACACACCTCCCTTGTTAAGGGAGTTGGGCCGACCTAAAACCCGTGTCAAATTGACTTTTCGTTCCAATGAAACAGCACATCGATGCAACATGCCACGCTGCAACAGGTGAACATGTCCCACATTACCAGCGTACACAGATTCCGCTCCATCTTTACATTCTGTATGCACAAAGTCCACAGACTGAACAACGAACCAGGGATGTTATCACCAGAACATCATCCATTAAACCTCGTGGGGTTGGAACGAAGTTCGATCCACTGACTCCGAGCACTCATTGTTCAACCGTATAGTGAGCATCAGCTCTTAACCCAACAATCCAAAGAAGTTTTCTTCAGAAGCAATTGTGCTACATCAAGGTGGGGTAATTCACCAAGAAGACACACCTCGGCAGGGAGTCATAGATAATGGCAAAAATACTAATACTAATTAAAACTATTTAAAAACAAGTTAAATTCAGCTGTGCCGAAGCTGATATGCCCTTCCCTGTGTTGGCCAAATGTTTATATTTTTAACTTTCCACATTTTTCCTAAATATCAAAAAAAAAAAAGAGAAGAAAAAATTATTTAATTAAAACGCTAAGCTTATTAAGCTTGAGGTCGTATAATACAAATTTATTTATTGAAGCTTAATAAACTAAACGTTTCAGTAAAAAACGACAAAAAATCATTTTCTTTGAATACCAATTTTTTTATCAATTCTGAAATAAGAAATTAATTTCAGTTCAAGAAACTAAAATTACGAGTTCTAAGCAAAAATCCTTCTAAGAATTTACATTTTAAAAGCTATAAAATTCTAAAAAAAAAGAAATGTTAAGCCAATGATATTGTTACGAAAATCACTCTGTTGAATCTCTAATGGTACTTCTGTATGTGAAAATATAGCAATTCAGTATTTTGTTAATACGTAGAATTTGATAGTGTAAAGCTTGTGTGTGAGTTATAAAGTAAAATTACATCTAAAGTTTTCTAGAATTAGATAGTATGAGAATTTTTTGGTGTACCTTTTGACTCTTTAACTTGATACACCTAGAAGTATGCAGCAATATCTAGCTGTTTCTAGACTAAGGTGAATCATTGTTGCTACACGAATCTAGATGGCTCTAGTTTTAAGTGAAATAGTATATAAGGCAATGCAGAGATTGCCAGACTAGTTCAGTTCTACTTGAGATATTAAACTGAATAAAATGTGAGAACTATAATTGTGTTTTTAGTTCACAACAAAGAATCCTAACGAACTAAACGTTTTTATAGTAGTGTAAAAACGTAACAGTGCTATTCTGTATTCAAAATCCGAATACTTTATTCGGAATTGAAAAATTCATCACCTCATAACTACTCTGTGGTCCATTTTAAGATTTTTAAAATTTTGTTTTTGCTTTATTTTTGGTGTCAACTTATTGGTAGAATTAAAAATCATAAAAGTTTCCATTTAATAAGAGGAAAAATATGTAATTCCACATGTTTTCAAACATGTACGCATATTGAATTAAATATTTATTTACCATCAATAAAGAACTTCAAATTAAAGGCAAAAATCGAAAAATTCTCTTTGTCCGTGATGCTATTACAATAAAATCATTAAAGAACATACACACACACACATACACTTAATTCTCTTTTTTCTCGAATTTTGTTACTACGAATTTGATTTAACTCAAATTAAAATGAAAAAAAAAACTCTTTTTTACACGAATTGTTTTGTTTTAACACGATTTTTACACAATTAAGAAGTATTATTTCAGAAATAATTTCACAAAAATATTCTGGCGATATTCTTTATTTCCAAATTTAATTTATTTTTAATTTTTTTGTATTTAATTAATGAATTAAAATGTGTAAGCACTAAAGAAAGGAAATGAACTCTACAAGAATTATTTATTAATTCTCTTTTTGCACCAAATTTTTTGGAACGTATCAGTCGTGTAAAAACAGAATTAGGTGTACACACTCTTTTAGGTTTCATATTTGTGTGTACCCATATGACAGCTTAAATATTTCCATAAAAAAACAAAGCAAACATTAATGGAAATGTGAAATATCGATTGTATAATATTTTTGATATTTTGCTGCCATTTGTTGACCGACTGCTTTCCCTTTTTATGGGGACATTAAGAATGCCATTTCTCTTACGACTGTTTATAGATATTTTTGACCGTTTTGTAGTTTAGACCAAATACGGAAAAACACAAATCAAAACTTAATGAATATCTAAAATTTTGGTTGCATTTTTGATGTTTTCGGCAAACTGAAGACAGAAACTTCCAACAAATTGGCATACTAAACTTTTCTGTATGTCTTCTAGGGTTTACGTGACGGCCTAAAACGGCCTTCAATTAGAGTCGCAAAACTCCGTTTTGAACATGTCTTCTAGGGACTTCAAAAAGTTGATTTCAACATCCATACAGACAGATGGACGGACAGACGGACATCGCTTAATTGGATCCAGAAATTAGACACGGAATGACAAACTTATAAAAATCCTTTTCACTTTTTGTAAAGGGTATAAAAAATACAATACAAAAAACTGAAGTAGAACAATAATGCGGTAAAAGAAGTAAAACGACAACTTTACTGTAATTATACATGTACTTGCAATATTCTTTTAAAATTTAACACACAAGACATTTTACAAACGTACACCCGTATGTATGTTTGCTTTCGTTATTACGAATATGCTCAACCACATACCCACAAGTACATCCAGTTAAAATTTGTTAAGCTAAAATGTGTGTGCGCACAGTTGCGCTTACTAAAACAATGTGTGTTCATGCTTGTTTTCATTATGCTATACAAACGACACTAGTGTTCTAGTGTACAGTAGGGTCATGGTTTTGTACTGATCCTTATTATTGTAACTTAACTGATCAAGCGGTAGCGCCTTAATATAATTGCAAAACACACAACTCACATAAACTAATCATTTTGTCCAAAAATAAACAAATAAAATCAAAATCATAAATAGAAATACACAAAGTTACATAACAATGCACACTTGCCTGTCACTGCATATTCTATAAAGAAGCAACAGTCAAGTGGTCTTTAATTACAATAGTGCATTTTTTTTAGTTTATACTGTGTTGTTGTTTTCATGCACTTGCCGATCAGTATGTAGAGCTAACACTTTTAGCATAAACAAAGTATTGAAAGGAAGATCATATTTCTTCATTTGTTCCCGTAACATTAAATACTCGTAAATATGTAGGAATAGATGCGAGGGAATGTGATTTATTAAAGCCACTCAATTATGAATTGTGGAATCTTCCTAAATTCATGATTGCCTGGTAAAATACAATTTATTTAAATATAATATAAACATAGTTAAGTATACAATTTAGGGAAACTGAGTGTAACTGTAAAAGTCACTCAGTTTGAGTAGTTTAATTAGTATATAAGCTGACTAATTTTGTAATTAATTTTAATCTTGAAAAATCATAATTGAAGGTTGGAGCTCTAGTTAGCTCAACATTTATTAAATATAATATAAACCTCTTTACTACAGTATGTATTTACTAGCTATTTATTTTATTTGCAGCAATACATTTTCAGACCGAAGATTCTAAATATTAAAAAAAAAATTTTAGAAAAATGTTTGTTAATTCCTTTTTAAGCGACAAAAATTTGTTCAGTTTTCTTATTCAGGTGCACAGTGAATAATATTTTTTGTATATAATTTTTTTTTTAGTGAAAAATTGAATTCACTATTAAAATAAAGGTTTATTAGTGAATAAAAAACGTTTTACGTTTAATATAATATTACAGTTAACGTAAGTACACATTTGATCTAAACGTGCGCATGTGGTTGCATAATGCCATTATGAAAAATTGCCCAATCTACGAGTATATTCACAAATGTCTTACTACCTAAATATGGCTTTATTTTTAAATTTTTCTTAAGGGGTCTCGGGAAATTAAGGGTCTGTTCAGCTAAATGCAAACGAAAGCTTCGTATGAAAACAAAAACACATTTCCGTGTATTGTTTTGTTTTCAGGCAATAATTTCTTTTACTCGTTTTCCTGGGAATGGAAAACGTGCGAGAAAAAGAAAACTCTACTGATGGTACTAAAAATTGTTATTTAGCAAAGCAAAAAACCTTTCAATCGCACGCACCCTTTTATCTATACTAAAAAACTGTTCACAAAACATACATGCAATCCATTGCTACAAACTTCCAGTGTCTACAAAATAATTTTGTGTAGACTGTGGTACACAAATTTGAAATGAAGCATTTTCCACAATGTGGTAAAGGACTACAATATTTATAAATTCGTTTTAGTACAGAGTTCAATCTGGCAGCCATTAAAGGTTCAACATGCTGCTATTTTTAACTACATATTTTATGTTTGCACTAACGAATGTGTGATTCAGTAATTTTGGGTTTATTTTAATAGTTAAAAATTCACCACTAATATGAATACTGACTATAACAACCAAAAAGACTACAAATTACCATGTACAACAACCAAAAGTGACAATATATTTTTTTATTAAATATTTTTCGATAAGATAAACAACACAAAAAATTTTGGCTTTTATTTAACCACAAAGCTGACAATTAAAAATTTTACTGAATCACAAATTCTTTAATTTTATTGTTAACTATTTTTAACCAAACATTTTTCGTTAAAATTGAATAGTGAATCGCACCACAGAAGCACAAAATGAACGATAATATAGTCATACCAATAAATATTGTGTTAGTTAAAATGGTCTTGTGTTGATAATGCCGTAACAAACTGCCTTACTCACTTGGCTAATTTTCTATGGCAATAAAAAATTAGGAGTATAACCTTTAATTATCAAACCGTAGGCAATAACCCTTTTTTGTAATGTAAAAAAAAACTGTGGCGGCCCCTATATGTCTAACGCTGAAAATGAATTAAGAAACAAAAATTAATTCCAAGAGGAATTTTTGCCGTTTCAACTATAGACCGCAATAAAATTTGGGTTAATCAAATTTAATTCCTAACTGTTGTTTGTTAAACAAATAGTTTGTTAATTTTACTAAAAGCTATAAATCTTTAATTGATTCAGCTAAAAATTTATCATTATGACAATTTGCTTAATTGAAATGTAAACCGTAAATAAATAGTTGACGTTTAATTTGTATTTTCAATTTAATCATTTTGCAACAAATATTGCACTAATCATGAATTCACTATCTTATGCTTTTCAGATTGCAAATTTGTGCATTTGTAAATATTTTCCATAAATTATGAAATGTCTGTTTTGGTTTAGTTGCAATACTTGTTAGAAAACACGAAATTCGTAGCTGATTGTTAAAAAGCAGAATTATTTCATACCATTTATCAAGCTTTCCTTTTTTTTAAGTTTTTTGAGATGCCAAATTTATTGGCTAAAAATTAGTTTTTTGCAAATTACATATGTAGTTTTAATTCCATGTAATACTTTCCTTAAGGGTCTCCTATTGTCAATTTTATTTTTTTTTAATAAATAGTTCCTTGTAAACTAATTTTTTTTAAAGAAAAAAATGTATTATTTTTTTTAATAAAATGAATTCGATATGTAATAATTTGTATTTGGAATTTAAAAGTTTAACAAAATACTAATCTTTATTTGTGCCTAATTCCAGAAATTTTTTGTTAAACTTTTAAATTCCAAATAGAAATTATTACATATACAAATACAAGTGCTCATTGTAGAAAAATCCTATGTTTTTCTTATTATTTTTTATAATTTTTTTGTTTTTGTTTTTCATATACTCTTTAATTACATTCAGTAATACCCACTTGGCATTCAAATGTAAAAGAGAAGAGAAGAATAAAAATAGAATATATAGTTTTCAATATTAAAATGTTGACTAGGAAATTTATTTATTTATTCAGTTCAATGCTTACTAAGTTTTATGTTTGAATATTTGAATCTTTTTGTTCTTTAGAAAATAAACTGGCTTCCTACGAAAATTACAAAAAATTATACGAATCAGGATAGCCCTTCTTAGTCAATTGCTTTTACAATATAAAGGTTCTAATGTTTGCAAGAAATATTGGGAGTAACCTAAGAAGAATTCAGAGTAGCGTCTGATGAAATGGTCCATATAGGTTTGCTATCCCCTTCAGTACTTATTGTACTGAATAAATAATTCATGAGAATATCATGAGTAAAAGAATAAATTTTAAAACCAACACAATTTCTGGAATTAAGCACAAATAAAGATTAATATTTTGTTAAACTTTTAAATTCCAAATAGAAATTATTACATATCGAATTCATTTTATTAAAAAAAATATTTTGCTAAAATGAATTCGAATTATGATTTTTAGATTTCTTTTAAAACTTTGCACTTTTGTAGAAAAAATTTGTTTTTGAATAAATAGTTTTTTTTAAAGAAATTTAAAATATTATGTGGTAACGCTGGCTGGACGTGTTGCATACGTAGCGTAAATATGAACTATTGATTGCTTATTTGCAAGGGTGGAGCAAGTGTATTTGTGTATATTTTGTTAGTGTAGAGCAAAAATATTGTTACGAAAATCACTCTATTGAATGACTGTGTTTTATTATGTATGTGTGAATGTAGCAATTCAGTGTTTATGTTAATTCGTAGAATTTTATAGTGTAATGCTTGTGTGTGGATGTGTGTTATTTATGTCTGTGTTAGTGTATAAACTTTATGATAGCTTTAGTTCTAGAATTTGCTAGATTAAACATTTTCATTTACCTTGTTGTTCTATACATGATACACCTAGAAGTATGCAGTAGCTTCCAGAAGTTTGTAGACGGTTCTCGGCTAAACTAAAGATTTGTTTGTTAAAGCAAACAGTATATAAGGCAATGCTGAGATTGCCAGATGAGTTCAGTTTTGGTTGAGACATTAGACTGTAAACAAGGTGTGTCAAAACAATAAAGGGTCGTTGTGACGGTTATAAATAAAGTGTTAGGAAAAGAAAACTTATTGTGTTGTTATTTTACAATAAAGAACCCTAACAAAATAAACGTTTTTATGATAGGGCAAAAGCGTAACAATATACTACAATATTTGGCAAGTGCTAAGTTGCAAGACCATTGGCAAAAGATTGTTAGTAGGTACGATATGAATTTGTACGTTTACACGGAAACAAGTAAAATAGCTAAATAGTTTGAAAAACACAGAATTTTATTTAGCTCTTGAAAGTGATAAGTCATATGACAAACCAGTAGTGAGATTCAGTAACTTCTTACGATGCGAATATTCGGTTGCAGTATCGATAGTGCGATTCTGTAACTTATTTATATCGATGGTACACAGCTGTTTTTTTCTATTTAAATAAGTGATTTTTATATGGCAATGCTGTGCACAAAATCACAAAATCAACGAAAAGCACAATAAAGAATAGCAAAAAAACAAACAAATTTGTGCTGTGGAACACTTTTTTTGTGTAAATATTTCATTTTTTAATTAATTTTTTAAAATAATCCATATTGCAACTAAGTATAACAACAAAACAATGCACTTAATTTATTTTACCACAAATCTAAATCTGATGCCAAATACTCAAAAGCCATTTTCAACACAAAATAAAACGACTAAGTAAACAACACATAAATAATCATCGCAAATAACGACTTTTATCGTACCGAATATTTTTGTCGGAAAGTTACTGAATACCGAATTCGATAAAATATCGTTATACTTGTTTCTTCGATACGAATGTTCGTAATAAAAGTTACTGAATCGCACTACAGATTGCTTTGAAATCACTTAAACATACTTGCCCTCTTATCCCAAAGATACTTAAATAAACCTGAAATTTTTCATATATGCAATTCAAATAAAAGTTTATTTTTAAATCTACAAGATTTATTCTTTGATAGCCTGAATGTTTCTTTTGTCCTATTCCTAAAATTTTGTATGAAAATACTGTTAATATTCTACACAATATGATTTTTCAATAAAACAAAACTTTTATTTTAATTTAAATAAATTTTTATTTTTCAATATAGTTTTTAGTACTCGTAATTTAATTAAACAGTTTAATTAATTTATTGATTTTTGTGTATATTTTTTATATAAATTATTTTAAAGTATTTCATGTACTCGAATGTATATTTTATTTTCAGTTAACAGAAAACCATTTTTTGTGATTATCTGAATTTAAAGAAACAAATTATGTTTCCCAAATATAATAAATATTTTTTTTTAATAATTTTTAGGATGAACATATTTTCTTTCCTTTTTTTAATTTTAATTGATTATTTAAGTTATTTTATACTAATCACAGAATTTTATTAACTATTTAATACGTAAACATTGATGAATGTAAGCAGGTGAATGTATGTTAGTGTGTGTTGACGAGTTGTTTATATATAATGTAGATACAATAATAATTATATGAACTAAGCGCAGATTTGAAAGCAAAAACCTCTGAAATGTGTTAGAAAAACGCAAAGCAGCAATACTTTAGTTCAACTTAAAATTGTTAATTGTAGTTAACTAAAGCTAATGAATACTGGCCTTAGTATACGTATTGTGCAGTTTTCTTTAATATTATATATTTTTTTTAATTGCTATAAATTGTATATTTTTTTTAATAAAAACATTTATATGTATTACTGGTGCACTGTATAGAATATTTAAAATTTTAGTTGACTTAAGTTGAAGTTTAACCTCTCCTCAACCAAAAAAAAAAATTAACATAGACTTTAAAGTCAATGTTATCGAAATTTTTTTATAGATTTAATTTTACTTTAAAGTCTACGTCAATTTTTTTCTTTTAAGTTTAAGCCTAAAATTAATTTGTTAATTTCCTAATTATGTATTTAAGATAATTTATGATTTAAATAAAATATTTTGTCAATTATTTATATTAGTTTATAGTCTGTAAGGAATCCATTTCCATAGACTACAATAAATAAATAAATAAGTTTATAAAAAAATTTTTCCAAAAAGTGATTATAGTTATATGAGAGTAGATGTTTTGTTTTATCTTTTATTATTATTACTGAAATTACTTTTAAACCATTTCTTTTTTGTGAATAAATTGCAAATAAACACAGCTAAGTCATTGCTTTTACATGGACATTTAGGAAAGCAAAAAGACTTGAGACTAACTTAGGGCAATCGATTGCGAAACACTTGTAGCAAAATTTTTTAATAATCACCCTTATCATTTCCGTCGAATTCCTTCACTTTCACTGAGTTAGCAATCATGAATGAATTCCCTGCAAATTCCCCTTATTCACTTACTTTTAGCTGGCGAACACAAGTATTTTTGTTTGTTTTGTCTTAAAATTTAATTTTTCAAGCAGAATTTAGCAATTTTTTAACAAAACAATTAAAAAGTGGTGGTGTACCTATGAAAAAATTCAATTATTTTCTGACAAAATCGTTAACCCACAACAGTTGGCACCTTTTCTACAAGAACCATTCATAAATTAGCCCAGTAAAAATTTATTTTTTGCTCTTAAAATCTCATAAAATTACTGGACACTGAAAATTGCTTAACAACAAAAGTTGATACCTTTATCACCAGAATCATTCGTAAATTATAAAAATTTATTGTTTATCTCTTGAAAACTTAGAAAATTTAATAAATTCTTCTTTATTATACATTCACTCTGCACTGATAGCGAGAACAAAATTTCACGTGAGATTCCCGATAGCAATTTTCCCTTCGAGGGGAATGAAAAATTCAAGGGAACAAGAATTTCACTTCTATTCTAATTTCCATTAATTCTTTGCGATATTTAATGTAAAGGTTCGGCCCCCGGAGTTTTTTTTTTAATTAAATAATAATAACCCACTTATTTATTATAATTTTTTATTTGTTTTTTTTTAGTTTAAAATTTGAGCAAAATTCTTTAAACTTAGAGCCCTTTCACCCTGCAGCAAGTCACTTGGGCAAGTAGGTTTTTTTTTTATTTACTTTTAACTTGTCAAAAATTTACATTTTCATTTTTCGTTGTCTTTAGCTTAAAATGTTAAATTTTTTTATTTTCATTCACTCACAAAACAATAGAAAGTACAACAGATCAAAAATTTCCTTAAACACACACACACACAAATTAAAAAAACAAAACGAATTGCCGAGTACTGGCAGGTTTATTCTTAAAATGTAAAACATCTCTTCCCCTGAACCCGCAAAGCGCAAGAGCTTTGCCTAGTGTGCAAGCCCTCTTAATTTATTGCAATCACATTTTTTACCGTTTTATCATACCTACTTGTTCTAAAAAAATGTATCCATTTCATCACAAAAATATCCCAAACATGTTTAATCAAGTTTATTAATAATTTTGAAAAAAAAAAATTAACTGAATTTTAAATTTTATTTCTATTTTATTGTTTTCAATTAAAAGTAAAGAAGTCAACATTCTTTAAAAATCCATCAACAACAAATCATGTCAATAATGGTCAGCGACTCAATAATGGTTAGGACTCACCTAAATAATATAATTAATCTAAACAAAAATTGAGTTGCTTATTACGTCAAACAATGAATTTTAACGCTTACAAATTTTAAAAGACAATTAGGGAATTCACAGAGTAGTCATAAAGTCATATGTTTTAAAAAAATAACACTAAAAAAATATGACTGCTATGAGAAGTGTGCTATGACGAAATATTAAACACAGTAGAAAAAGTCTTATGCCCAGTATTTGACTTCGCACTTAAGTGTCATTTGAACTTTAAGTTCCACTTAGATACAAAATCGAGTTTCTAACTACAAACTTAAATCATATTTAAGTGGCCAATTTTGGGCAATTAAAGTCCACTTAAGTTGCACATATTAAACATATGATTTTGACAGTTGGTTTTTTTTTGTGTATCTCGTACAAAAAAGGTTATTGTGTTTAATTTAATAAATATAATAAAAACCAATAAGTAATAATAATAAAAGTAATACAAAAATAAACAAGTAAAGAAAAATAATTAAAATGAGTTCTGATGAAGAAGACGTGTTTGACGCTGAAATCTCTGAAGTATTAATTATCGCAGCAGTTGTACGAAAGCCACGTACAATAAGAGCACGACCCAATCATTTTTATATATTTGGACACAGAGCTGCTGCTCTTAAGTTCCCATATTTGGTCTTTAAGCCCTTATGGCTTCTATAAGTGTGGGTAAATTCACGCTCCACATCTTTCCAAGCCTTTAATTTTTCATCAGCACTCACTCTATCTGTTTTTTTGGTTTCAATTATGCTGCTGTACTTTTTTTCAGAAGACAATAAAAAGTCAACTTCTGCTGAAACAAAATTTTCAGTTCTTTTTATTTGATTTAAGGTTATTTTTTCTATTTTATTACTATTATATTACTTTATTATTATTCATTATATTATTTTCTATGCTTTGACACAGCTATTTTTTTGTTGATAATTATCATTAATATTTGACATTCCATGATGCTGCCACACTTTTGTCGCAAATAAATAAGTCTGAAAAACTGAATCTGTATTTATGTGCAACTTAAGTTCAAAACGACAATCAACTAATTCTCGATTTAAATACGAAGCCAAAAACTGGGAGTTATTATTTTAGAACTTTATTTTTAAATAAAAAAAAAATATTTTTTTATTATCATAAAATAATATGACTTTAAGACTGATATTTTTTTACAAAATTAGTATATATCGTTCCCTACTGACATATTTTTCATATACTAAATTTAATTATTTTATAAATTAATAAAAACTCAACTTTTTTTTAGAATTTTTTAGTAAATTAATAAAATTTTTGTGTTGTAAAACCAAGTTTTTTCTTCTTGTTATTTTTTACTATAAACATATTTTATAAAAAAATATCTACTTTAAAAAAAAAAAACAATTATGACTAGAAACTGAATCAAGACAATGTTTATTTACAATTCTAATGCGGTATTTAAACAGTGCAACTACGTGTATTGCTAATTTTTACAATAGGTTTGTTCATTTACTTTACTAGCAGAAGCCAGCAACAAGAGAGTAAAAAGGAATTTTGAAAAATAGCTCTCAAAAATGTTAAAAATAAATGAACACTTCACCCATAGTGTAATTATATCAAGTGGAAGCAAGTCTACATGTGTTTTTTGTTTAAATTTGTATTTTATTAGATTTGAATATCAACATTTTTTTCATTTTGCTTTGTTTGTTTACGAAATAATATTATTATGTTCTTTGTCTTGATTTTGACATTCCATATCTAATTTTACACTAACAAAATATATGGTGCGTATACTTTGTATAATTATACTATGACTTCACCAGGCAAAACTTGCAAGTTGAAGTATTTTTGTAATATATGAATGCATATGCAACATCTTCTAGTCTAAATAAATGTACCAGATTCTGATTAACTTGGGTGTCACACGATCAAGTTTTCATTCAAATTTTAAAATTTCTCTCATGTTTTTACCAATCCAATCACACTTTTAAAATTTGCTGAGAGCTTGCTTTCAATTTTTCGTTCAATTGAGTGTTTCAAATCACAGTCAAGAAAATAGCTGACTGCAGTTTTTTTATTCCAAATTTGAATTCTTATTCTGACGCCAGTATTGTTTTGTTTTTTTTTTTTTAAATTTGTTTGTGAACAAATTAAACAAATATAACGACGTTTTGCAGTTCATAGAGATATACAGAAGGCATGAAGTTCTGTGGAACATGAATATTCCTGCATATAGACGGAATAATTTAAAAATTAAGGTATATAACTCTATTGCCGCCGAAACAAAACTGTCGGTGGAAGAGGTTAAAAAAAAACATGTTGTTGAAAATTTTGCTTTGAAATTGCGTGCAGGCTACGTCACAGCTTTCAATTTTTGTGAATTTTGACAAGCAGTATGTGTAAATTTCTTGAAAGAGAATTGTAAAAAAACTTGATCGTGTGACTGCAGTGTAAGCAAAGAGCGAATCCGGTCGTACATTCCGCACGTATTCAGCTGTTTTTACATTTAGTATACACACATTAATAAAAAATTAATTCATTTGCACATTTTAACTATTTGATCATCTTCAAATTAATTTGTTAACCATTACACGAATTTTAATTTCTAACACAAATCACTTGAAAATATTTGAAATTTTCGTTTTGTTTACTTACAGACACACATTTGCATATTTTAGTACTTTTACCCACGAATAAAAAAGAGCCAAATCTCGATGGCTTGATATCAAATTTTTCTTAAAATAATTAAAAATAAAATAAATTTTTATTTATTTATGAATTTGTATTTGTATTATGAATTATGATCATTAAATAAAATATTGTGTAAAATTGTCGTTTATTTAAGACATAAAGAGAAATTTAATATTTCTCCAAAAATTCCAATATTCTCTAGTTTGTAACTGTGACGAAAGTTCATAAGTACATTATAGGCATCTAAAAGTTTCTTTTAAATTGCTTAAGCAATTGACAGACTTTTCGTTCAATTTTGGCAGTAGCTTAAGTTTTGTTATGCATATTCTAGTTAGGCCTTTACTTTGGTGCTGTTAATCCTAAGTTTTAATACTTTTTATAGTTTTAAAAGCTTATATTTATTTACTTACAATTTCTTAAATTTGACAAAATATTTTTATTTCAAACTTTTGTTAGAAAACATGATTTGTAGACATGAACACAAAACAGCTGTTTGAAAAATTTTTGCAAGTATAAATTTTACCAGTAAAAATTTCTTTGTCTCTCAATTATTTACTCTCTTCTTGCAAATTTTTTAATTTAAGACCAGGACCACACACGGCAAGCTTAGTTTGGCAATTCTTTGTCAATTCTCTTTTAAAATTGTCCTTTTGTCCACACACAAATTTTTTGTTTCGGCAATTTTAGCATTTTTATTCAGTCATTCATTCAGCCTTCGAGCTACCTGGCTTCTTTTTTACATGTTTATAAAAGATACGAAGAGAGAACAAAAGGGAATTGCCCATTCTTCTTTCCTCTCTCTCCTACAAAATCAAGAATTGCCCAAATAAAATTACTATGTGAGATCCTGGTCTAATGAACCACTAACAATTTTTACAAATTCGTAAAAATTTATAGTTATTGAACAGACCTAATAAGAAACATAAGTGAGCGTATTCTGTAGTGTTCATTAGCAGTAAAAATTAAAAGCATCAACTTTGAAACTGATGCGCTGATTGCTTTTTTGGGCGGTTCTTAAGCTAGAATTAAGCCAACGTCCCGTAAGATTTGGTTATCAACTGTTCCGTTTTGTTATATGAAAAGCTATGAAAGTGCTTATCGAAAACAAATGTCACGTTGAGACAGAGTAGTTTTTTATTATAAAAAAAAGTGAAGCGCGTATAAATGAAAGTCTAAATAATTAAAGTGGTTAAAACTTTTCTAAAAATAACAAACACCAACTGAAAACAACAATATTTAATAATTGAACACTACACCAACAAGTGCGATACAGTTTTTTGTAAAAAAAAGAAAAGAAAAAAGTAAAATTTTATGTAAAATTTTATTTCTTTTCTTATGTCAAAAGCATATGACACGTTTTTAAATGTTCTATAACTACACAACCGTTTTAACGTCAACGGGCATCGCCGGACGTTTTCAACAACGTTCAGCTAAACAAGCCTTTATACTTGTCTACGTTTGGAAGTCAACCTTAGTGCTCCTCTTGAAAAAAATTGTTACGAAAGTAGCGCCTAAAAGTCTGTAATAAAAAATTTTCTGATTATTGGTAAAAACTCTGAGAAATACGAGTATGGTCGTGACTACGGAAAACCTGAATTAACCAAATATGTTGTTTTTTGCGTTTATCTCGAAAAATATTAGACCTTCACAAAAATTAAATTTGTTTTGCTTGTATCTCAGTAATAATAATTCCATTATGAAATGCCGTCAATTAAATAATTTCTTTTTATTTTCTTTTTATATAGAAGTAGTTATCTTAAATTTCATTCCTTCAATGTTTAATACAGTCTAAATAAAAAAAAAATAAAATAACAAAAAATAATAAGCAAGTATATTTATAAGTAATTAAGTAATTTAATAATTAAGTATATAAAACTTAATTTAATATAATACATTTTGTACACATTAATCAATTGATAGATTGTTAAATACAAGCACAATTTTGTTTATTATTTTGTTATAATTAAATTTTAGTGAAAGAAGGCGGTTTTAATTAAATTTAAAATTTTTGTTGGGATTACAATTAAATTAGAATTGTTCTTAACACAGAAAAACTCGTACATTTTCATGTATTTACTCTTGCTTTTGTTATAAATTTAATTAAAATTTTATTGTTTTAAACACGCTGATATGAAATCGATTTCACATATTTTTGTTTTAAAATTAAAATTCTTAAAAATTTTTAAGTCTTACGTTGAATTTTGTTGAATAAAATTAACTGAAAACTGAGCTTTTTTCTGTATAGCTTTATTTTCAATTTCAATTGTTTGAGCTTTACAAAATGGGGAAGGTAATTTTTATTAATGTAGAATGTATCAAGGTTCCATAGTATCTTTAAAAAAGATTAGAGCCCGTCTTGTTATTTTCTTATTTAATTTTTTTTCATGTTTTAAATAAAATTAATTTTAATCAAGTAAAGAAAAAATTAAAAAAAAAAAATTCACTCTTTCAGCGAAAGTGTTTTTTTTTCAATGTCACTCATATGATATGACAGCGCTTTCTTTAAATTAGCAACACTCGCCATAAGGGTGTTTAAAATTATTTAAAAATTGATCGGTATATTTGATTTTTGATATTTTTTTCTATTTTTTTGCAGTTGTTTGCATTAGTTAATTACTTTATGGTAGAAATTTATTTCTGTATGTGTAAGTAACATCAATTTAGTGATTAATTAAGTAACAGGATTGCCAGCCAACATTCTACAGAATGCTTTCTGTTTTCGTTAAGCGGATTTGCGTTTTTTGTAACATTTTTTAGAATTAATTTACTTAAAAACGCATAACGTTTTTAATTTTTTTTTTTTGATTTTTTTAAGTGGCGGTGTCCAACAGTCCACTTGTACCCCCATTAGTCTAGTGTAAATTAGTTTAAACTTGCCCTTAAATATTTAATGTGCTGATTATATATTTTTTAAAGTTGCACTTGGAATGATTGCGCTGGGGCTTTAGGTGGCGATATAAAAGGATTAGTACTATGTAGCGGCGTTTTTGTTGCTGCTAATGTCGTGGGAGTGGTTACGCCCTCCGGTAAAGTGGCTGCTAAACCTGGCAATTCGGGTGATAAAGGTTTTGTTACACCAGCCACCCACTCGGCATCAAAGGGATCGTGGGTGCCAGGCACTGAGCTCATAGATTGTGTGCGTCCGGCATTGATTAGCTGTGGAGCTCTTTTGATGACCGCCGGTGAAGTACTTTTCACTATCTGACCCAACCATTGATCGGCTTTCGGCAGTGTAGCGTCTTTCAGAGTGATTTTTTCTGCACTTGCAGAAAGTGTTGGTGTATTACCAGGCGTCTGAGGAGGCGTATTAAGTATGGCCGGTGAAACAGTGGCAATACGCGGAGTAACTTGGGCCGTGGGTGTGACCATCCCATAGCTACTGATACTTGTAGGCGAGGAGATTACTTTTTGATACTGCTTATCGGCAGCTATAATATTCTGATTTATGCTCAAGTTATTGTTGAAATTGAGATCATCGGTTGCACCATTTGGTGGTGTTGTCAGTATAGCATCACTTTGCGATAGCAAAGTAAGACCCTGGCTGAGCTCTTGACACAGCTGGCTAACAGTTTCAGCCGTAGCCACTCCACCTTTTTCCAATTCTAGTGCTGCTTTTGCAGGTGATACTTCGGGTATGGGGGAAACACTACGAACGGGTGTAGTTAATGTTAAAGCATTACCTGATGCAGCAGCCATAAATGCCTTTTGGCGCTCAGCATTGGACGGAAGATCATTAATGCGCAATGACATTTGACGTTTAAAAGGTGACTGACTACCAATTGTGCTAAAGGCCCGGAAAGAACCTTGACGCTCCAGCATTGAAGGTGTAGCATGAGGCCGTTCAATGGCGAACGGATTAAATGGTTTCGGCTGAGGTGTTATGGCAGCCGAAGGTGTATCAATGCCACGTTCATTGCTGGCCAAACGTTCGGTCATTGTCTGCTGGCGAAAAGAGCCAGTTCGCGTAAATGTATTGTTCTTCGTATCAAAAGTCATTGTTACTCCACATTCCTTATCGCGACGTTGTTTGCGTTCCAAGCACACCGCAAAAGCACATCCTACCGCATGAGAAAGCCGTTCACCAGAGTCTTTGCAAGCCAAAAATCCGTGACACATCCAACGGCGTGTAGTGCCATCACGGCAAATATAGCTAAAGCCACGTTCATGATTGCGATCCGGTGCACAAAAACTTACTTTTTCTATAGTTTGGTCAACAATAAGCCCTTTAGTCTCATCATCCACCACCCGCAAACCGTCACCGCTGACGTGCAACAGACCGCGTACCGGACGACGCCGAGAGTTCTGTAAAATACAAAAAAAAAATTCATTATTTTACTGCTCTTTCTTGCTTGAACTTGAGGTTAACATTTTCAATGAAAGGTTTAAGTGACTGGACTATGTCATTAAGAATTTTTTTTTAATTTTTATATATTTAATTAAGAATCTTCTGCAAATTAATAGCAAATGGCAAGTTATTGCTGCCGATTCTAAACAATTAAGTAACAACAGCAGAGACAAAAGAAAAGAAAATTTAAACAGTGGCAAGCAAAAGAATTTTTTTTGTGAAGCAAAAGAAATAAAATTTGCAAAAAATTAATGAACAAATAATATAAAATATTATTTTATGCAAAAAAATTATAGAAACAACTATTTTTAGAAAAAAAATTTTTTATGTGCAAAATACTTTTCAAGTAAAAAAGTATTTAAAAAAAATCCTTCAAAAATTCCAGGTCAAATTTATGTTGAAAACATCTCTGGATATTCTATTCCCGATATTCGAGATACCCGAAGTGGATGCATTGCACTACGGGTATCACTGTATTGCCAATGAAGATTTGATTTCCCAAAAGAGAATTCATTGGCTCTAAAGTGCTAAGCAGTTCATCATTCCCTTAATGAACAAACTATATAATCTCTCCCTTTCTTTCAAATACGTCACGACTAGTTGCAGCGGGGTGAGGATCTTTATCCTGAAAATTGGTAAGATCAATCATGAGAGTGCCAAAGACTTCCGTCCAATCAGTTTTTCGTCTTTACAATTTAAGACTCTGGAGAGACTCATCGAAATGCATATTCGACAGACACTTGAGAGTTCGTCGAAACTGTCCAAGTGCAAGCATTTCTACCAATCAGACTTTGAGCATTTTTAGAGTTAAACAGAACAAAACAGTTCTGATATTCAACACAAAGACCAAGGGGAAGAGTTTTGATATCGCGCAGCTTCACAATTCAGAGCTTTCTTTATGAGATAGTGTAAAATATCTGTAAGTAATTCTGAATTTCAAGTTATGCTGTACAGCACAGTTAGAATTAGGAAGGCAAAGGCTGCCTATTACACCTGTAGCAGGATATATAGCTTAAGGTTAATGCCATTATGCGTCAAACTACAATGTACGGATCTTTGGTGTGGTGGACTGCTACAGACAAGAGATACGTTTTGAACAAATATAATTGCATAAGAGTTATTAGTTCATCAGAGGCTCTGAATACAGTACTGGACCTTATTCTAATAGATTTGCATCTGATGGCTATATACGACAGCAGTCCGCAGCCTAGTTACATCATGTTCGTTGAAACATAGAACATATGTTAACGCTAAGACCCTATCGACTACATATACTTTGCTAGCCTTTGATAAGTCTTCCCCAATTCGGGACCGTCTTATCAAATCAATCTGGGACGTCAGGTTGAGGTATTATTGGTATGGATTGCTGCGAACAGTGGTACTAATAGACCAGCTGTTTTTTACATATGTAATTTAATTTTAATTAATTCATGTCGGTCAAAGTTTGTTATTTTACAGAAGATTTATAATTTTTAATCACAAGCGACATCTACAAATACGTCTGACATAGACTCTGTTTTTTATTTTATAACAGCTAATCAACTCAAAAATATATAAATTTTGTGAAATTGATTTGTTAATTATTTTCTTAAGAATGCATGTTTTAATTAAATAAAATAAACTGGAATTAAAAAATAAGCAAATGCCATGGTGTATTGCTATTCCTGTGCTTCTTTTTTGTACTATATAAATATCCGCGTAGGTCGTTTGAAAAATTCCTAATAGCCGCTGAAAAGATTTCTCTTTTGTTCTTCTTAAGCTATAAAATGTTAGTGACGGTTTCTATGACGCTTATTAGCGTCAGAAGAGGCATTCTTGAACACTATAAAAGGAAATCAGATACCAGGTGACAGGGTCTCAAGAGATGCAAGATGGTCCGTCAAATATAGCCTCGCTATGACGGTAAACGCAATTGAGTTAAGGAATCTTCTCTTATCGACACAGGGTGGGTCTAGACCATGTTATTAGTTATTTGTCTTGGTGAGTAGGTGGTTCAAAACAAAATTTTAAGCTTCTAATTGATGGCAAACCGGCAGCCATGTAAGCACAATATTATTTTAAAATATAAAATAAATTAAAAAAAATTTATTTTTTTAATTTTAAAATTTCACTGTAAAAACAAGAAAAAAAAGTGTAGTAGCACATTTTCATATGTTTAACCCACTGTTTTAATGCATAAGACAACGATTCATTAGAGCAAAAACAAAAACAAAAACAAATGCTTGTATCTCAATTAAATTCATGTTTTTTTTTTTTGCGTTCCCATATAGAGACAACGCCTCCAATTTCTTATTAATGACCTTTTGGTGCTAATAAATAATTAATAATTTGATGCTTAATTAAAAGCGATTTAAATAATAAATGAAGAAGTTCTACAAGAAAAAACTAATTCTGGAAATTATTTTAATTTAATATTTAAAAAAGTTTAAATTTCTTTAAAAAATAGTTTTTTAGTTAATAAAGCAAAACGTGTTTGTCAATTAATATTCGAATTGTTTGATGGGTAACATTCTCGATTTTGCCCATGATATTTTAAATTCAAGTGAAAGGGGAAGGGAAACAGTTCAATATATCGAAAGATTCTAGTAATTAGGTTCGAATTGTTAAGATTTTTCCAGACTGTTTATAAAAATAAAATGACCCTTGTGTGTAATTACATCGCTTTACTTTTGTTGAGTTTCTAATTTCAAGGATACGATTAGCATGAACAAAAATTTATAGAAAATTTCCACCAAAAGCCGAGAACTTGAAAAAACGGGATTGGTGGGTTTCCTTAGTAAAAGAATCAGTTTTTCTAGAAGACTCAAAATGCGATTCGCTTTTAATATTTCCCCGACATCGTGCCTGCTTGCATTTAGTAAAAAAAATATATAAAATCATTCAAAAAAATTTTAACTCTTTTAGTTGCAGCTTAAAAAAATACAATTTATTTGAAACGTATTTTTTAAGGTCCCGATTATGGTTTGCAACACTTATCTGTTGTGTTGTCTTTTCAGTTGTATATGTTAATTTTCGGCGATTATCGTTCACAACATGTTGTCTTATGTATTGTAAAAACAGATAAAATAGACAACTGGTTATAAGGTGTTGTCTCATTTTGTCAGTTTAAAAATAAAAATGCAGAATAATTTTTAAGTAAAATTGTAAATAATGTATTTTCAGTGGATTTTTTTTAATCTTTTTATTATTTTATTTAAATTGCTTGGCTGAGAAACTGCATCATTGCCTCTACTTCCTTATAACTATCATCAGCAAAAAAAAAAAAAAACCAAACACCGGATTGATGATTTTACAAAAATTAGTCTGTGTCTCCAGCAAAACCGTCCTAATTTATGTGGAACAATTTAACAAATTTAATTCTAGAAAATGCTTACTAACATTGTATTTGGCAGTTTTCATTGGTTGGAACTGTTCTGAATTTTTTTGCGAACACGTTTTCTGTGTACTCGTTATCGAAAAAAAATAGAAACAAGTGTTTTTTTTTATTTAACTTTAAAAAAATAGATTTATTTAAGTGCACTTCTTTCAACTTCACAGTTTTTTGCATGAACGCTTGTATTTTTAAGAAAAAATCTACTAACATTAATATACAACTGTGTGACGTACACAACAACTAGATGCTGTGAACCATAATCGCATATTCAATTAATGTTGTGTTGTGAACCATAATTGAGCCCTTAATTTTCTTTAAAACACACACAAGTGCTTCCCTTATCTTAATTATTTTACCGTAGTTTAAATAGGTATAGGAACGTCTATGCTATTAAAAAAAAAATTAAATTTAAAATTTCTTGCTATTACGGAAATAGTTTTTAAATGTCAAAATTTGGGCGGTAAAAAAAATTTCACTATTCTTGATATAAAGTTTTGTTGACAATAATTACAGCACAGCGGCTCGGCATAGATTTAATTAGGACTTTACATCTTTTTTGGGGAATAATTTCCGAAGACTGTTTAACTACAGCTAAAAGTTATTCATTATTGGTGGATTTTGCCTCACTCACACTCTTCTATTGGATTAAGATCTGGGGATTGAGCAGTCCAGCCAAAACTTTAAAATTGTTAGCTGAAAACCACTTACGAGCAGAGACCTGCGCCAAACGGCTAATAGCTAACTAAGCTGAGCCGCCGATGATTATTCAGCTAATTATCGGCTAAAACCCAGCCGCTGGCAATGGTTTTTCTCAGCTAAAATTTTAACGTATCTTTATTTTTTTAATAATGTGTTTGTAAAAATCACTAAAATATTTACGATTATATTAAAATATCGTAAAATATTGGGAGAAGTCAATTTTTTCTGTTAATTGACACTACTTTTAAAAACCCATGCTTTTGTCTCTTGAAGCTTTTGCCTTTATATCTAAAATGAGTGAAAGTTACTGAAAATATTTTCAGTTATAAAAAAATTAAATTAACTCTTTTACTACTCAAACGTGTCACAATAATATTTGTAAGTACTAAATTTTTTTTTTTTTTTTATAAAATATGTATTTCTAGAATATGGATTTTTTAAATTTTATTTATTTTATCGTTAATTTAACTTTTGCAATTTGTAGTAAAAAGAAGTTAAATTCAGCTGTGCCAAGTCCTATATATCCTTCATTGTGGTAGCCAAATGTTTATATATTAAATTTTTCACATTTTTCTTAAATTAAATAAATTAAAACAAAATTTATTTATTTAAATTACAAAATATAAATAAAAAAATATTTTTAATTAATTAACATAATTTTCTTTGAATAAATTTTTTTTCTAAAATAAATAATTAATTTCAATTCACGAAAAATATTTAAAAACAATAAAATATTTGTAATACCTAATAAGAAAGCAAAATAAATTAAGTTAAATTTAATTTAAAATGTTTGCAAACAGTGGTTAAGCCAAAAAAAAAATTCAATTAAACATTTAATATCAAATAAATAAATTGAAATTAAGGGCAAAAGTCAAAAAATCCACTTTCAATAACGTTTCTGATTCGTAGTTCTATTCCGCACAGAGCATTTAAGCGACACAGATTTGTATAAGACCGATTGCGCGGTCTCATGTACCGTATAGAAATTACAAACGGAATCACAAACTTACTTTTTATTTACAGTGAAAGGTATAAAAAATAAAATTAATAACTGATTAACATTTACTGCATTATTGCTTTCATCCGTCAATAAAATATTCTTCTAAATTCTAAACGTTTGCTTACATGCTCATAGTCAAAAACATAACTTTTCTGGGATTACAAGCTTTTAAATCGTACTCTTGCAAACGCCTACGAACTTCTTCGACACGTGCTGATATATTTAAAAAAGGGTTTTCTTTACTGTGCCTAACCAGTTTCCTAACCAACACATCAAACATTGTCGGTTTTCTCAAACGTATTTCAACTTATCATTTTATTTGAGCAATCTTATTTCTGAATAAATTTTCCCTTCCAAAAAATCGTTCTTTTAATAATAATTCTTTTTTCTTCTGTACAATGCTTCCAACGTCAAATAATTTGGATTTTTTTCGGTGTTTATTAATTTTTTAAAACAAAATTCTATACAAAAATAAACTAAAATAATTTTACACAAAAAACAGCAAAACTTTGTGAGCTTTGCACTACTGGATTTTGTATGTTGGCAAAGCAATTGTTTCATATGAGAAGAACAGTTAACTTTAGGAAAATTAAATTAACTATTTTCCAGAGGCGTCATATTATATCACAGTGCAATCCAAAATCACCAGAAATAGATAATAGGATTTTAGTAGGGTAGTAAAAGAGCAATTGCAGTCAGTGTTATTATTTTTACCGGCACTGTACATTCAAAAATCGATTATAAGAACCTGGTCATAATTTGTAGTTTTTTTTAACTTACCCGCAAAACTTTGAGGGCTTCCTCGCAAACTTGCATACCACGTGATTCGAATACCTCAACGCAACCCAAATATTTAACCGAAAATGAACATGTTGCTGTACGTACAGCCTCCTCATCTGCCTGCCATTGATGCGGTTTCGAAGACTCGGGCACACGATCCTTTCGGCGTCTAAATGAATCACGAAAGGATCGTCGCAAGCGATCCATTTTTTTGGGTGATTTTTTGCTAAACCGAAATGAGGCTGATTTCTAAAAAAATAAATACAATTGTTAACAAAAAAAAAAAAAGGAAGAGAGTATGAATTAGTAAGGGAATTTATGAAATAAATTTTTTATTATTTAAGAGAAACAAGTATTTTTTATGGAGGCTTCAGACTATGGGTAGATTAAAAAGAAAAAAGAATAACTTTAATCAGCTACAAAAACCTACCCCATTTTTAACATCACCAAATTTTCCTCGTGTAAAGCCCCGTTCTAAAGGTTCATGCGTGTGTGACGATGTGTTTCCCATAATAATTTAAATACGTTAAAATAAGTGTAAGAAATTGTTGTTTGTTGTTAATTTTTTTTTTCGCTTAATATTTCAACTCTTTTGTTTTGCTCTAGCTATTCTTGAGATTATTTCTAAACGCGAGTGCCGTTTATTGGTAATTCGTATGTTTGTATGTGTTGTATGTATATTTTAAGGGTTTTTTTCCGGTTACCTTTTGTTTGAAGTACCATTAACAATGTTACTACTCTCCTCTCACTTGTGCACATACATACCTCTAGAAAGTTTGTGTCGTGAGAGAATTACTGTAGGCAACCGTTACAATTTAAAATAAAATTGAACTTTAAAAAATTGCAATCATCCGTGTACTGTAACCATATGGCCGGCAATATTAACAACAACAACAACAATTAGCTATAATTGTTTTACGACTAAAACTGCTTCGCTCGCCTCCGTATGTGTACGCTGTGCTGTGTATGGTTTGGTTTGTAGGTTCCAAGTAATTTTGTTTTATAAATATTAAGTCGTTAATTAATTATCATGTACTTAAGAGTTTAATTTTCTTCCGTAGTTTTATTATTATTTAATATCACAATCAGCTTGCTACTTTAATTGATTTATTGTTAAATTTACATTGATTTCTAGTCGTTTATTGGTTTTTGTTTGCCTTCTCGCTTTGTATTGTGTATTGTGGGTAATTAATAATTTAGTCAACAGTTTGATTGATTTCTATTGCTTGATTTGATAGTAATTCCATTAAGAAGAAATAAACATTTCAGCCACAAAAAGTTATTTTATTAGTAGTAAGTCGGTTGTTTGTTTGTTTGTTTTTGTCTCTTTGCAATGGTTATTGATAAAATATGAACCAACAAAACATTCACTAAATTCATACTCTTTTTTTATTTACATACTTGCTTAGTTGATGTTGTTGTAATTTATGTTTTTTATTTTATGTATTTATTATTATTATTATTATTATTTGATACATACATGCACACACACACAGAAAATACTTTAAAGAGTTAAAAGTAAATAATTTGTAATCTCTAAAAATTTAAAACCGGTTTCATTAAAAAAAAAAATAAATAAATAAAAATACGAACTAATATACACTACGGCCTCGGTTTGCATTCTTCTGCTTAAAGTCGTGTCGCTTTGGGTCAATTTTTATAATTTTGTTTGATTCGATTTGAGTTGCATGCATCCGTGTGAATCTTTCTATTTGCATCGTTGTGATTTTTACTTGCATGGCTGTGATTTCAATTTACTTGTGCATTTTAATTTATTCCCTGATTTATCATCACATCTGTCTTTATAGTTTTTTACATTAAATTTCTAAAATAAAAATGAAAAGTCATTTCAAAGCCATTGTGATTTTCTGAATTAATTCACAATTGAGTGATAGCACCTAGAACCCTTCGCCTCACAATTTTCATAAAATTTTTACAACAATAAAGATTTATAAGAAAAATTCTGTAACAAGGGTAGATGCTCACTTAATTGTGAATAAATTCAGAAATTCTCAATTGAGTTTTTTGAAATGTTTTCTTTGCAACAAATTCAAATTTAAGATTTTGTTCATTTTAGAATTTTTTAGAAAAAACTAAAAAAAATGTTCTTCAAGAAACATGTTTCTTGTGTCAAAATTTTTGAATGTCTTTGAAGCTATTTATTCATAATCTTTACGCTTTTTTTTGTTAATTTAATTAAAGAGCATGTTGTGGAGTTATTACAAATTATATGTGATAAGCTGCTCCTTTTTCTATATAACGTTAAATCTCGACAACTACACATAGCATTAATTTGTGTAATAAAGGACGCAACTCGAGGTCTTAGTGTAACTTTTTTTTGCACAAACGTAAGTATTTAACAATGATTTACCAGTATTATAATTTAATTAGTAACTATATCTCAGTTAAAATAGAATAAATAAATAAATAAGTTAAAATCATATTGATTCAGTGTTCTACTAACGGCCTAGAATTGTTCTAGTACATTTTTTAGTAATTCTTCTGTTCCCTAACGTGGCAGTTATGCATTATTTATGATAAATTATGAAAATGACTCATTGTGGTTTAACTTAAAACCACAAAATAATTTATAATGAAAAATTCTATTTTTTTATTATTTTAAATTCTATTTCTTTTAAATTTATTTTATTGCTGGTGTTTGTTAGCTAAAAGGTTCTTCATTAGGAATTTTTGTTTTTAAGTTTATATAAAACAAAAAGTGGTATGGGATATCACTGATTTATATTCTGTATTTGGTTTTTTTTTTTTGGAAACATCCGAAATTGGAAGACTAATAAATAAATGTATAAAAACTGATTTTAAAGATTATTTTCCTCCTAATCTTTATTTGTTTTTGTGAAGGGATAGTCCTGAAGTTATTGAAAGTTATCTATACATATAAAATAGTAACGTTACTGACTGACTGACTTATCATCATCGCCCAGTGTAAGCGGCTAAAGGAGCAGGTTCCTGTCCCAATGTGTACGACGAATATTAAGAGATAAAAAAGGGTAAGATCGAACTTCTTATTTCCCCGGAACTACTACAGATAGAGCCAAAGTTCAAACTACAAAATAGTCTACTAAAAATAAGCGGATGGGTATTTGATACTTTTTGCGGGATAAAAAAGGTAAAATCTAATGTTGGTACGTTTTTTAACCCCATCTATCTTTCAAAGTAACAATCACAGCAACAAAACTAAATTGTATTCTTCTCTTCTTAAAAAGGTCTCCAATGTAAATATATTGGCACTTTTTTTAAATTAAAGCAAATAAATGGTAATATACGAGTATGTACCGCTTTTTACTACTATTTCTAAATATTTATACACCTTTATGTAAATTGATGCAACATATAAAGATTGTTTTACTAATTTGTAACACCCAATAAAAATCAATAGTAAAAATTTTTTTTTCATGGGTGCAAAAAAGTACCAAAAGAGAGAAATATGATTTTAAACAAGTTAGTGGTATGTTTTATGTTATCTGGAAACCTAGAATTATGACAGTAAAATTCAACAGTACTGAATGAAATAAGGAATAGTAAGAGGAATATTATGGTACTTTTTATTAATTTTAATGGTACTTTTTGATTTTGTGACATTAACAACCCTAAAACTACTAGACTGGGCTCAAACGACTCAGGTCAAAGTGAAAAATCATTAGGGCACAAAGTGGTACTTTTTATACACTTTAATGGTACTTTCTGATTTTTTAATGTAAACGAATTTAGAAGTACGAGATTGGGTTCAAACGATCTTAAGTAAAGTGAAAATTTATAAATGGTACTTTTTACACATTTTTTATGTAAACGAACCTGGCAGTACGATATTCGGCTCAAACGGTCCTAAGCAAAGTGAAAAATGATTTTTATTTTTGGTACTTTTTGATATTTTATTATTAAGGAATCTAAAAATACGAAACTTGGCTCAAATGATCTGAGACAAGGTGGAAAACCATAAATGTTACGAAATGGTACTTTTTATTGATTTTATTGGCTCTTGAGCAAAGTAAAAAATCGTTAAGATGCAAAACAGTACTTTTTATTGAATTGAATGGTACTATTTAATGTTATATATAGTCTCCGACATCGAACTTTTTTTTTTCAACTAGTGCTTATTTCGTGAATGGTAACACTTAGCTCATGTCTGATTTGACAGATAATTAGTTTTATCCTTCCGCTGAAAGAATATGGTTGTGTTTTCGCTTCACTAAGTGGGCCTGCGATCGACTTACAGAAGATGCCGATTTTGCCAAAAAAATCATCTTTTCAGATGAAGCTCATTTTGATCTTGGCGGGTATGTAAACAAGCAAAATTTTCGCATTTGCGGCACAGAACACCCGCAAACATACATTGAAAAGCCGACGCACCCAAAACGAGTTACTGTTTGGTGCGGATTTTGGTCCAGAGGCATAATTGGGCCAATGAGCAAGGAGTGGCCGTTAGTCAATGGCGATCGTTATCGGGCCATGTTGATCAAATTTTTGTTCACAAAAATTGAAAAGGAGGATATTGGCAACATTTGGTTTCAACAGGACGGCGCTACGTGCCACACAGGCGAAGCTACACTCGATGTTTTTATAGCATTTAAAAAAAAAAAAGTTGTTTGGCGGACCCTATAATTAAGGAATCTAAAACTATTAGACTGAGCTTAAACGGTTCGGCAGGTTTATTGACGAAGTAACGAACTCAATACTAGTATTGTATAATAATTCCCTTTTTTTCTATATAGCGATAAGTCTCTACAACAGGCTGCAGCATTATAGTGTTTTCAGACTTAGTGAATTTAACATAAATGCGGTTATAACGTTAAATCCAAGTCGTAAAAACCGTATTTACCCTACAAAGTCAATTTAATAAATCCGCATTAAATGCTATTTTGGAATTGAATTTAAGTTGGATTTATGAAATACAACACTGTTTTTGTCTGATAAGCTCAGTGCTACCAAGTTAAAAAGTTCTGTAAATATAGCAACAGCTGTTAATGCTATTGAATGAAATAATAAAATAAAAACCATTTCAAATATTTTTAGAAGAAAATGCTTTCAATGGCAGCAGCAATAAAAGCATTTCGAAGAAAACGAAGTTTTTCGACGAAAGACAAAGAAAATACTCGTATATGTCTTTACCAAAGGTCACACATGTTGTGGCTGCTGTACAGTTGGTCAAATAAGTTTTGTACAAAGTAACGCATTTTTTTGTTTTGCGGAAATTTATTTGACACACTTATGTTAAATACGGAATTTAAAAAACTTGCAGTGTGAACGCAAAATCATCTATTCGTGAATTTAATGTTAAATTCAGTATTTAACTTTCAGTCTGAAAACACTATTAGAAAAGTAATTTGCAGCGAGTGCAGCTATTCAAACTGACTATGCAACCCTCTTCACCACAAAACTAAAGTCAAAATGTCCCAGCATTGTTAAATGTGGGTACTAAATTTAATTTGTGAAATTCTTTGAAAAAATGTAAGACTGTCTTATGGAAAAACATTGACCGAAAGAACAATAAGGACTAATATTATCAGTTACCAGTAGTTAATTCTTCGATGTTCGGTTCCGACTAATTGCTTATCGAAATTCTAATTTTAAGTATTGGTAACTTGTATTAATAAGCCTAAACTTTTTACTAGAAATTCATAGTTCTTTTATCAATTAAATTATAATTTATTTCAAAGAAATTTGTTTCTAAAGCAGAGACGGTAAACCACAAAAATTAAAATTTCCTTACAAGTTGCACTTTATTTAGCACTGCTATATCCTGTAATAAATGTGCTGTTATTTTTGAAAGTGACATAAGTTAACTTTACTAAAATTACCGCTAACATCAAAATGCCTCCAGCTAAGAATGTAATTTATGTTAATTTTTTGTTAATTTTTTTTATATAATCAGATTTATTTGAAATATTTCTTGTTTTCTATTTTGTACGACTATAACGTTAGCCTGCTTTTCACCTTCTTTTCTTTTGCTGCATAAAATTGTTGTCAAAACCTACACTTTTTCTTTGTATAATTGTAAGTTTCCCCAGCACATTCTCTAAAATTTATGGCGTTTTAAAATGCATTTACATGCAATTCTTGAATACATACTTTTGTTGGATACAGCTTAACTTTAAACTTCCACTGGCATTACATTGGATGGGATGACACATTTTTACACGTCTAATGCAATACGTGGAAACAGGTTTCTAATTGTTTATACGGAAATGTGAGGTCATGTAAGTAAATGCGTGGTCAAGATATTGTGTGTAAAGACTTTCTTGCTTTCTGTTATTTTTTTTTTTTTTAATTTCTTCAACTTCTGCATTCATAGAAGTGACCCTGGTAGCCGATGGTCAAAGTTATCAGTGCTTTAACAAATTTAATCTCAGAACTATTTTTTAATATTAAATAATAATATCAATAATAAAAAAGTGGCCATATCATTTTCCAACAAAACAAACTGAGATTTTAAATTAAGCAATGAAACGAAAAATTGCACAAAGCTTTTCAAATCTTCTTAATAATAAAATAAAAAAAAATTACCACATGCATTTGTATATGGTTATAAGCCAGACATGTACCTCGTCTAGAAAATTTTTATGAAAAACATTGAATTATTTGACTGCTTTCTTTAAAAAAAATTGTTGATGAGCTACAGAAACGTTACATACAATTTTGCATTGACAATTTATTAAAATAATTGCCAACACTTGTTTTGAATAACAAAAGTACTACAATACTGAAAACTGTAATAAGTCTCAGTAAGAGATTTCAAGATAAAAGAAAGAATATTGCATATAGATTCTATATTGCTTACATTTCGCAATTCTCTTTTGCTTTCTTTTCGCACTATTTAGAACTGTAAAAACAGGCTATTACAGTCTTTTTATTTATAACCTTTCGTCGGAGTTGTCTTTAAAAAATGATTTTCATAATAATATAAATTACAACAAAAATTACTAGGATTATACAGCAGTAGAATTGTAACGTTTTTCTAATAAAAATGTATTAAAGTAAAGAATGTGCCAGTTTGCACTATAATATGCATAAGCTGGCTTAAACAATTGTGCGATTACATAGAAACTGTATATGGCAAACTATAATAGACTTAACAAAAAGTTTCGTCAAATGTCATTTGTTTAAGCAAAGAGCGAATCCGGTCGTACATTCCGCACGTAATCAGCTGTTTTTACATTTAGTAGACACACATTAATAAAAAATTAATTCATTTGCACATGTTAACAATTTTATTATCTTCAAACGTTTTAATTTTTTATCCATTATAAATTTAAAATTTTTGTTTTTTTTACTTACATACGCCTATTTGCATATTTTAGTACTTTTGCCTATGAAAAAAAGCCAAGAGAATGCAAGAATCTACCGATAAATCAGAGTAGCGTCTGATGAAACAGCTGTACAGATATGCTCTCCTTCTTAGAACTTATTTTACTAAACAATTTTTCGAAAATGTTCCATTTTTCCAACATAAATTGGAATTAAGCACAAATAAAGATTAAATTTTGTTATCATTTTCTTTAAATAATTAAAATTATAATAGATTTTCATTTATAAATAGCAATTATGCACATATTGTGTAAAATTTTCGTTTATTTAGAAAACAAATTGAATATATTTTCAAAAATTCCAATAATTTCCAGTTTATAACTGTGACGAAAGTTCCTAAGTACATTATAGCCATCTAAAAGTTTCTTTTAAATTGCTTAAGCAATTGACAGACTTTTCGTTCACTAATTTAATCTCACTAGTTTAATCTCTGATATGCATATTATAGTTAGGCTTTAAAAAGCATACCCTTTTTGCATAGAAACAATTACAAACTTTAAAAAAATATTGGTTTATAAAGATAAATTTGTGATGCAGGCAATAGCCAAAATCTAATCACGAGTTGAATCTGAAACATGCTAAACTAATAGGCCGTCGCACACTATTTTTAGTCCTTCTTACTTACAGTGAAGGGTATAAAAATTATAAACTCTCAATTCAATTCTTAATTTTATAAACTTTGTAAGTACGTACGTACGTACATACATAAATTACTTGCAAAATTTTATAATTACCAGTTTGCTTCTGAGTTGTCTATCATGTTTTTGTTAATAAAAAAATCAATATTTTGATGTACACTAACTGCACAATAGATCTTTAAAGGTCGCGGTGCGATTATAGCGCTTGAAGATGTACACTGAAACATTCACTTTAAAAATTATTATTTTGGATCTATTTTTTTTAACTAGTTGACCCGGCAAACGTTGTCTTGCCTTAAAATTTTTATATATTCGATCTTCTTACACTAAGAAATCGTACTCATAGAGTAAAGAACCGTGCGAGACCGGGTAAAAACAGGTAGTAGGCAAATAAGCCAGATACCGACTATAGCGCTACCTGCCGGGCAGATTTGTGACGGTAAACCTTCCAAGATTATACATATAAACCTTCCTCTTGAATCACTCTATCTTTAAAAAAAAACTGCATCAAAATCCGTTGTGTAGTTTTAAAGATCTAAGCATACATACAGACAGACGCTTTATACTATGTACTGATTTCAGTGGTTATAAACAACATGATACTTTCTTTGTCCCATTGCTCTTCGTATTACATAGAAGATTTTGACTATTAAATCATTCAATTCAAATTAATATGCAGGTATATCAATGTAAATTCGTCTACAGTTTATAAATTAAATTTTGATTCAGAGATTTTTTTGTAATTTTACTGAATAAGAGCAAAAACTTGAACTTAATATCAGTTTCAATTGAGCTGTTATTTTTGAAAGTATAAGTCCACTTAAAAATTTAGTTAACGTTTAGTTTAGGAAGGTATTACTAAAATGACCGGTAACTAATTTTTTTTAATGTCAGCAGAAATGACAAATAATTCTCTACGCTGAACTGCTAACCGGACATTGTACACTCAATTGCCACATAAACGAAATAGTTCAGGAGGATAGAAAATGAGTTACCCAAATAGAGGAATACTGACCCTAGAAGATGTCAGTAAAGTAAATCGCTTAATAATAACAAGACTTGTTTAATTTTATTTAAGAAAGAATCACTCCTTTCCACCTCTGGTACCTTCAAATGCATGTAAATTTATAAAATTATGGATTGCAAAGTTTGGTTACATTTTTAATCCTTTTGTCAGTGGCAGAAAAATTCTACTTATATCAGTGGCAGACATACCCGACTATGCACACATATTTTTCGGCTAAAAATAAAGCAATTTTGTGGACTAGACTATTCAAAAGTGCTAGATTACTTCTAGACAACTGTAGTAGATATTATACTAGTCAACTATCCACAATTGTTAACCATTATGGAGTACTGCAGTACTGCGTTGTAGTACGTTGACATAAAATTTTTGTTTAAAGCAACAGTAAAACCTATAAAATTTACTTACTGAGAATAGAATGATGTAGGGGAATAAATTGCTTTATACGTTTCGATAACGCAAACACACGGTAGCATCATAAATAAACTGATAAAACTACAGCAAAAAAGTGTAGTTTTTTGAAGCTATAGCAATGGGCAAGGTTACTGTTGATTAGACTTGTATCGGTCACGAGCGATAGCCGATATCTGATATCTGAAGCACATTCTTCAAATATGCCGCAATGTAATACTTTTAGTTTATTGCATAATACTAACTTTAAATATCATATGTATTTTTTGTTAAATTATTGTTTTTGTTTTTGTATATGTAAAAAAAAACTGAGAGAAAAAATTATGTTGTGGCTTTTTTATATGAACACATTTGAGTCAGCATTGACGTAGTCACATACATATAAATTTTCTTAGTTCTCTAATCGCAATAATTCTCAAGAATATGGCTTAAAACACTTTTGTTGAAGATATCATAATAAAGAGTGATTTTTTTGCTATTATCTTTTTGGCAACACTAGTTTTGACAGCTCACGCACGTTTTGTATCTTGTGTCACTGTCAAACATCTTCAGTTTGGTCTATAATTTAATCATGAATCGTCTTACAAACGAACAACGCTTGCAAATTATTGAATTTTATTACCAAAATGCGTGCTCTGTTAAGAAAGTTCATCGCGCGCTTCTTCCATTTTATGGTCAGTTTAATCGACCTACTGAGGCTTCTATTCGGGCTATTGTAACAAAATTTCGCACCAAATTTACATTGTTGGACATTAAACCACCAACACGCTTACGTAGAGTGCGAACTGAAGAAAATATCGCAGCCGTATCGGCCAGTGTTGGTGATGACCGTGAATTATCGATTCGGCGCCGTTCGCAGCAATTGGGCCTCTGTTACTCCACTACGTGGAAAATTTTGTGGAAGGATTTGGGTGTGAAGCCTTATAAGATACAACTGGTGCAAGAATTGAAGCCAAACGACCTACCACAACGCCAAATTTTTGGTGAATGGGCTCTTGAAAAGTTAGATGAAGATCCACTTTTTTATCGAAGAATTGTGTTCAGCGACGAGGCTCATTTCTGGTTGAATGGATACGTGAACAAGCAAAACTGCCGTATTTGGAGTGAAGAGCAGCCAGAAGCATTTCAAGAGCTACCAATGCATCCACAAAAAACAACCGTTTGGTGCGGATTATGGGCTGGCGGCATCATTGGGCCGTATTTCTTCAAAGATGATGCGAATCACAACGTTACTGTGAATGGTGAGCGCTACCGTGCGATGATAACAAACTTTTTTTTGCCCAAAATGGAAGAGCTTGACTTGCATGACATGTGGTTTCAACAAGACGGTGCCACATGCCACACAGCACGCGAAACAATGGACCAATTGAGAGGCGAGTTCGGTGAACAGTTTATTTCACGCTTGGGACCAGTCAATTGGCCGCCCAGATCGTGCGATTTAACGCCTCTAGACTATTTTTTGTGGGGCTATATTAAGGCTAATGTCTATAGGGACAAGCCCGCTTCGATTGACGCACTGGAAGCCAACATTGCCAACATTATTCGTGAGATACCGGCCGAAATGTTGGAAAGAGTATGCCAAAATTGGACTAAGCGGATGGACCATTGGAGGCGCAGCCGCGGCCAACATTTGCATGAAATAATCTTCAAACATTAAATTATATCGACCCAACTATCGATCCAAATAAATATTTCATGCATTTTTCTGAATTTTATGTGTTTTTTTTTTTTTTTAAATTTCCGATAGTTCTTATAAAATCACCTTTTATTTGAGAGCAGTCAGATTTCTATTTTTTTAAATACAGCGATTTTAAAACGTAAAATATACTCGGGTATGCGGCCACCATCATCCAATTGCTGGTTTAAAATGATCAAAATGTATGTAGACCCTTTAAAAATGTTTCTAAATAAAATTCAATTGAACTTTTTGAATTGTTTGTTTGACTTCAGAGAAGAAAAAACATGTCATTTTGTTCATCTTTCTTTAGCTGTTTTTCAATAAATCAAATACTTTTTTTATATAAAAAATAATTATTTTTGTAGAAATATTTAAGAATGTAAAAAAATTGTTAATTGTTTTTATAAATATCAAGGAGATAATTTACGAGACGTGAATAGCACAAACATAAATGATAATTATCATTGCCTTGTTAATTAGCTTAATATGTGAGTGTGAACAAAAATTGAAGCAAGTCAAATTTGGCAGTGCCGACTCTTCACTATAGTTGCCAAATATTCATATTTTTTTTAATTCGCACATTCTTGTTGGTTCGAAATATATAGATCTAAACGGAAACAAATGTTTTTTATTTCAAGAATCTTAAAGAAGCTAAACGAATAAACTTAATTAAAAAAAAAAAAATATTTAAAAAAGATTTTCAATGAAGTCGCAAATATTAATCAAAATAGATTTTTGAAAATTTATTTTGTCAACCCTAGAATAAATAATTAATTTCAGTTAAAGAAATTTAAATCAACGACATCCGCCAAAAAAAAAAATAGTGCTCTCGCATTATTATTTCTACAAGCAATCAAATGTCTGCAGGTACTCATGCATCAATCACAAAAAAGGAAATTCTTAAATATTTAAAAACAAATCCTAAGAAAAATATGAAAGTAAATTTAATTTATTTAAAACATATTAAAATTTCAAATAAACAATATGAATTTAAGGAAAAATAAAACTCAAAAATTACCCAATACAAATAACTACCTGTAGACAACTATACTTTGGCTTAGGACTTCAGAAAGTTTATTTCAACACGACACACTGACAGATGGACATCGCTAAATATACTCCACTTTTTATAGGGTTGCACATGTACGATGTAGAAATTATAAACGGCATCACAAATTTATATATACCCTACTTGCGTAGAGTGAAGGGTATACAAAAATAAGAAATACCACATTTCAATTAACATTCAATTTTAATTTTACAACGATTATTCTGTAATATCATCATCATGACAAGAAACAATTTGTTTTTCTAAATGAAAATGATATTAACGGTTTCTTTTTACTTCTATTTTAATGTAAAAAAGCTTTACTAGGTAAAATAACACAGAAGCAGCTAATTTTATCTAATTTTGTTTTTTTGGAGTTGAGATAAGTGTTTTCTAGAAAATATTCTCATAATGAAACAATTTTAATGAATTCGTTTCATTGAATTTATGCATCATATTTTTTAGTGTTGAATTGCTTTTTAAGTTTATTTCTAGGTCCTTAATAAACGTAAAACGAGAATTACTTGTTTATGTTTTATTCTTCCCAAGTCGAGGTGAATCCTGTTGCAATGAATCATGTTGCAATGAATATTAATGAAGCCTGACTACAGGAATAATTCTATGAAGTATAGGTGTAGGTGCCCACTGATAATGTCAATTTGTTTTTTTTATGCTCTTCACTGTAAGTAAAAAGTTTCTGATTCCATTTCTAATTTCTACACCGTGTATATGCTACCATATGAAGTATATATATTCTGGATCCTTATAGATAGCGGAGTCGATTTACTGATGGGCGACTGTTATATATTAAACAGCTGTACAAGCCCATTCGAAATACACTACTGGACACTAGAACAAAGCACAGTTTCTAGTGTCCTTTTTATTTATATTAAATGATATGTGTGTATAGAGCATGGATGGGCAAAATTGAAACTATAATAGTGTTAGTGGGCAAGAAACAAATTGTGAGAGAGCAATCCAGCAAGCAAACATTTGTGGTGTTATCATTGGGTTTGAAATATATTTTTTTTATTACTATGAAAAGCATCACAGGAGGCTTAAGAGAAGTGATACATGCGCCTAGTGAGAAGAGACATATAATGGTGGAATTAGTAAAATCATATCGTGAGGTTGCAGATCAGCTGATAAAATCCGTCACATTCATAAACCATTTTAGTGCTTATAGAAAATGTAGTGGCAACGTTTTCAACGTAGAAATCTACAGAAAATAGATTTTTACGCTGCTAACGTCAAACTTTGGCAAGAACAAAAAAAAAAAAACGCGGTAAACAAAAAGAAATCTATTGCATTAAAAAAAAAAAAAACAAAATAAAAATGGACGACGGTAAACTTATTTATTTAGTACAAGAAAATGAAGAAATTTTCAATAAAGCAATTTGGCAAAAGATTGACAAAGAAATGGGTACAATAGGTATGTATAGTGAAAAAATTTAATAAAACTATTGTATAGAAATTTTTCTGTAAAAATAAATGGGTTTTTGGCAGAAGAGCAATGTATCTGGAAGTGGACTTCTTTGCGAGATCGGTACACGAGAGAATGTCGACAAACCATCGAGGCATCTTTTTGAAATGATGCAGTTTGTGTCTAATTTTTATTAATTGGACGTACCTGTCAATTTCGTTGCTGATTATTTTGTTTTCTAGCTTTACCCCCCGTTTCCACATGTAAGTGCAAGTTCGAAAAACTCAATACACTCTCACTTTTTCACTAACACACTCATATTTTTCGAACTTGCAGCTGAACTGGCAACCAAATTCTCTTGCAAGTAAATTTTTGACACTTGCAGCAAGTAAATTGACAAATGAGAAACAGTGCTACCGAGAATGAGTTGTAAATTAATGTATTAGTCTGTGGAAAAATAGAAGTTACGTTAGTAATTGATATTTAGCATATTTAACAAAATTAATAAATAAAAAAAGAACATAATGACCCACCAACACATTTGAAAAATAAATTTAATTATCAATTTCATATTTTTTACTTAAAAAATACTAACAACAAAATTTTCAGTTGGTATTCACGGTGTTTGCGACGCGGCAACACTTCATTCATATATTTTTATTCTTTATATCAATGGCACAGCCATTTTTTCATTAGAAGTGAATCCCTTGCCGATATTTTAAAAATGAACTTGCACTGTTCTGTAAGACACTCATACAATTTGCAAGACTTTCGACTATTTTTTCGGCTTTTTCGTAGTTAATACGTATACTCAACTTGCAAGCAATTACTTGCATGTGGAAACGGGGGGTTATACATTTCACATAAATGAATAAACATAGAATTAATGGAATGCATTTTTAATTTTGTTATTTTTTATTTGTTTATAAAAATGTTAACAAGACATTAACAGCTGACACGTTCGACTGCGTTGAAACTTTTTTAGTAACTATGCCCCGAAGCTGTACGATATGATTTTACTAATTCCACCATAACTTTTTTATTTATGTGTAGTTTATTCTTTTATTCTTAAGATTTGAGTACAGGAAAATAGTTATTTTATTGGTAATAATTATTTAAGTTTTTCTTTTTTATAGTTAAGATTTGGATACTTAAAAAAACATAAATGAAAAAAAAATAACGATTTTTTTTATATTTTGAATTTTTAAGAAGAGTGTGTGAATTTAAAATTCATAAATAAATATTTAGCAACACGAATTTAACTGTTATTATTTCTGTTTTTAAATCAGAGTGATAAGAGGAGCGAATTCTACTTCAATGAATGACTACTTAATGTTAATTGGTGACTGATATGTAGAAACATATTGCTTGCGTTAAGAAGGCAGTGTCATAACTATTGCAAGGATTTTCAGTAACTTAAAATCGATTCTGATTACTTTTCCAAATGCGAGAATTTAATGAAAAATGGCATCAATTTCTAATTGCATATTATCTTATAAATACATATTTTTGCATATTTTGTTATAAATGCATATTCCCCTACTGGTAACCTGTAAAGTATTTCACAAATAAAAGAATCAAACATTTGACAGCATTTTAAGTGAGTGCACTTGAACTATGTATGTATTTTGTCATTCCAGTTCACCACTTCACAATAACGTTGACAAATGAATACTACTGAGCAATTTTCGATTTTTATATTCATCGAAACAGCCAACGCAAAAATTAAATTAAATAAATTTTCTAGACGATTTGACCATTTGTGAAAATTTTCAAATTTCGCCGTTAGAATCGTTTACTCGATCTAAAAGAAATTCATAAAATTATTTTTGAAAAAGTAATTTTCTTAATATTTTTGTACTTGAATTTAAACTTTTAACAAACATGTTTTTTTAATTTTACGTTTTTTTTTGTATTGCTGAATCTATATCTATATATATAAAAATGAATCCCTATATATCCCTTGGTCCCGCCATCATGCGTGAACGGCTGGACCGATTTCACAATTTTTGTTTTTTTTTGTTGTGTTTGTTATTGTCAGGAGAATGTTCTTATGACAGAAAAAATTAAAAAAATTGCGCGGAATATTATAAACTTTAAGAATCTTTATTTGAAATCACGTTTTATATTTTAAAAGTATTAAATAAAAAAAATTCATGTTCTGTACATATGGTATTCCACCCGGCAGGTGACGCTACAGTCGGTATCTGGCATATTTGTGTACTACCTCTTTTCACCCGATCATTCACTCTATGATTACGATCGATTATACAAAAATTTTAAGGCAAGATAACGTTTGCGGGTCATCTAGTCCTTCATAATTATTAATACAGAAATTAATTTGTGTTGTTGTTTAAGAACATAGAAAAATTAAAATCATTCCCACCCCAGACACTGGTTTGCTATTCTGTTCAACAATGTTGATATTATGATTTTCTAAATTCTCGTATTCCATATTCAAATATTTGATATTAACAAACATACAAATGCTGCCGATGAGGAAAAAGTGTCTGGGAATGATTTAAATTAATATACAAAAAAAAAATGTATTAATAAACAGCAATACAAATTATTTTCTTTATTAATAATATATATTTATGATAAGAAAAATAATTAATGTTTTTTTTTATAGGGCACTAGTGCATATTTTAGTGAATATTTTGTTTTTTAAGCGCATGTTTTAAGAGCATATTTTAGTTTTTTAAGTGCATACAATTATTTGCCCTGGTCATTACCATCAACCCAGGAAACTTAAAAAAATCCTACAACCATTACGAGATTTGTTTGAAGTATAGAATCGTTTTAGTTAAGTATTTGTTTCATAGTTAGTGTGACTCATAAATAAATAAAATAAAAATAGTCAAACTGACATTCAATGAAAAAAAAAAGAAAATGCAAGATAAAAAAAGTCGTTTTTGAAAAACCGAAGTTATCAGTTAATTTAAATTTAATGCTAATAAAATTAAGGTTACGTAAATGTGCAGAATAATTGAGGAGCTTTTGTTTCAAAATATTTTTGAAAAAAATATATTTTTTTAAAAAAGCAACTAAAAAATTCTCACGTTTTTTATTTATTTATGAACCACAACAGTTCCTTTTTTTTAATTTCTTTTTTAAATTCATAACTCCCCCTGCATAATGAGAGAAAATAGTTCGTATTTAAATAAACCACCACTATTTAACAAGCAAACAAAAAAATAATTTTTGTTTAAAACACTTATAAAGGATAATGAATAACAGCAAACACACGCACACTTTTACTGAATTGTAAAACAGAAAAACAAAAGTAGAAATATTTTCACACACCTATAAGTTGTGGATATACGTTTTAAAGCCAGAATTTTTTATTTTGAATTTTCTGATGCCAAATGAATGACAGTACGTGATAGGTAAGGTGGTTAAGGACGTAAAGGAATTTATAATTTGCTGAGTGTAAATGTTTTAAATTTCCCAGCAAATGTAGAAAACAGAACAACAAAAAGTGAGAATAAACGGTAAACCTGACGACATCCTGTAATTTTTTATTCCAGTTAATGGGAATTTAATTTTTTTATATATTAAAAAACAGTTTCAAATTAAAAAAAATATGGGGGTTTTTTTTTAAATTATATTAAAAAAAGTATAGCTTTTTATTGAGTAATTGAAACTTGTTTTAAAAGTAACCTGAAGCGCAACCTGAGCTAAAAGAAAAAATTTAATATTTTTCACATTTTGCTTTGGTACGAATCTTCTTAAATAAAAAAATCTAACTTAAGGGTTGTATATGATTTTACGATATTTATGGCGAAATTACTTTCCTCATCGTAAGAAGAAACATTACATTTTTATTTCTCAGTAGAAAAATCTCTGCAAAAACAACTGCTTTAAAATAGCGCAACTAAATAAATCTGTAGCAAGTTTGGTATCTTAATTGTTTTATTATAATTTTTTTCTTAGGCAAATATTTCACACGGTTTTTATCACAGCGAAATTATGATGGAAAAAAGGAGAGCAAACGAGCCACAGCACCCTTAGATTTTCCCACTCTGTTGCAATACCAAAAATACCTTTACTTTGCTGCCACAACTTTTCCTGTTGTATGTACTCTTCATGTCCTTTTTTTAATTATTATACTCATATGTATAGCAAGTAATTTCATTAATGCTTAAGTTAAGGGTGAATTTTTTCTTAATTTTGTCCTTTCTTGCATTTTTTTTTTTTTTTTTTTGTAGCTGTTTAGGGAGTTTGTGCATAATTTTAATTATAAGTTTCTTAAGGACGGGTATTCATAACGATCAGGATCAACTAAGCTAAGCCATTCTTCTACAACAAAAAAAAAAGGTGAGAAGCAATAAAACTGATTCACATTTTATGAGAATTTTGCAAAATATTGTTGGGAAAAGTAGGTCATCAATGCAAACTAAGAATTTTTAATGAAAACTATTTCTATGAATTATTATGCCTGCAGAAGGCTTTGTTTTTTTAATTTCCAGTAAGTATCTTAAACAGTTGTTGTTCTAACTTAAAAGGATCTCACACTGTCACTGAAAAATATCATTGAAATTGGATTATGTTATCGTGAATATGTCAGTACTCAGCCCATCAGCAAAGTTATTTAAATTTTGTTTATAAACAGATGTGCTTTTAAACAATTAAAACTACGATCAATTCTTTGTTGCTATTAAGCTCATCAGGAAATTTTTCTTTTTAATTTTTTTTCACAGCAAATTAAGCAGAATCTGTTTTAACCTACAAATATCTAAAAGTATTCCAAACCTTAGCAAAACTGAAATATTATAAGAAAGAAATATTTTCATTATTGAAACGAGCTTATATTTCTGTGATCAGTTCTATGAAATTACTAGGCTAATGAGAAAAGTTATTAAATTCCTTTTTTGTATACGCAGTAAGTTTCGAAAAAATTTGAATTGAGGCTGAGTGTTTTATCTTTTTGGTTAAATAATTTCCAATCTGGATGACAATCGCACTAGTGACTTCAGAGAGCTCAATTGAGAAATATACTGGGAACGGTATTGGGCTAATTCAGCTTTGGTAGCCATATTAGGAGAATAGGTTTTTCAAGAAAGTTATCAGGGGGAGAATGAGGAGGGGATTGTACAACACCTTTGCTGTCTCCAGAAAAAATTAGAGCATCATTTCCAATTATTACCACAGATTAGTAGTCAGATTACCAAAGAAAAAGCATTTGAAAAGCCGACTTATCTTAAGTTAATAGTTGTTATGCGTTTGTTATGAAGAGATGGCTAAATTTGTATAAATAAATGTAAAACGACAGGAACCCATTTTTATGAAGAATTGATGACGGTACTATTTAATTTCAAAGAATGTAAGAGACTTTAAGATTGATTTGAGATCGGAGCCACCAAAGATTAGTGGACAGTGTACTAACACATCAGCCTTGGTTATAGATTTGATTATTGTTTTCTACTGATAAGCATTAGCGCTTCGCAAATCATTTTAAGCGATTCCAGTGATCACTATACGTTGAATAAATTTGCCGCAATAGGGTAATTTAGGTTCCTAATTTATAATCCTTATTAAAATACTATCTCGTATTATATGATAAGGACCCTGAATCCAAGCCTTCAGATTATGAAAAAAGAAACTAAATATATAAAAACAAGCTAGACTTCACAAATAGAGAATTTACTTTTAAACATGTTAACTTTTTACGGTGTATCCGTATGCTAAAATTGTCAAATAGTGTGCTCGTTTGTTAATGACTTGCTTGCAAGTACTAAAGCAGATGTTATTGTAATAATGAGTAAAAACAAATAACAATGAAAAAATTCTTTTATTCCTTTAAAGACGGCATATGCATTTACAACACGTACCATAAAAATAGTTTTCTACCGACTCACTACACTTCTGCGGTATCTTTTTCCTTACGTTTTTTTTTTTTTTTTGGCTTTGCTCTTCTCTTTCTTCCTTCTTTATTTTTCAAAGTAAAATAATTTAACTGCACTCACTCACTCACTTTTATGCTTATATCCTGTCATTTGAGTTTCAGGTAGTTTTTGTTGTTAATGTGTTTAGTACTAAATACATACACACTCACTCCTAAGGAAACCCATTTCAAAACGGAGATAGAACACACAAAAAGGAAGTACTGCTTTAAAATCCTTAGTTTTTGTAATACGGGAATTGTTTTTTCTTCTTCTTAATTTCATATTTTGTTTTGAAAAGAACATCTGTCATTAAGTAGAGAAAGGCAAGAAGAAGTTGTGTTTTGTTCGATATTTAAAAAAAAATTTACGCAACCTGGCCTTATTAAGCACATGCTGCATAAAATGAAATAAAAAAAGAAACTAAAAATACAAATTAAACTAAACAAACATTGTTTGATTTGAAATATTGATTTTAAACAACATACCGCTCAATTACTGCAATTGCATCAAAATTGACGGTTTTCAAATCTACTAGCTCTTTTACGGAAGAAATTTTTAATATTTCATTCTATAAAAATCGACTGTACGTGTGTTTGACATTATACTCCTCCTAAACGGCTGGACTGATTTAATAGAATTTTTGTGTATACCTTTCGGTTACGTCCTAGAAGATTTAGCGTCACAAATCCGACCGGCAGGTGACGTTGCAGTCGGTATCTGGCTTATTTATCTACTAAGTGTTTTTACCCGGTTCTTTAATCTAAACTTAAATTTTTTATGAAAATTAAAATAAGACACGCCCACTTTAGATTTTTTGCAAATCGGAGAACGGTTGGACCGATTGAGCTAATTTTTTTATATTTATATTCGGTATAACCCAACTTGTATGTTTCTTCTCTTGTTAATTATTTTTCAATATAAATGAAGTTTGAAGGCAAAAAAGCGTTTTGCGGGGTCTGCAAGTTTCATTCTAAAATATTTTTTCTTTTATATTTTTGCAAATTATATCTTACCTTATAATTTGAGAAAATATTAACAAAAATATTAAATGAGAGATGATAATAAGAACGTTAAACTATTTATCGCTTTAAAGCAATTAATTTATGTTATTAATGTGGTGGATTTACGTCGTTGAAGAATTATTTAATTTTTTATTAGCTTGGCTTTTTTTAGCTTCACACGTTGTTTGTATTTTTTTAATTTTTCACAAAAAATGACAATTCAATTTGGCAGCATGTGTCCAAGATAATTGCTGAGCAATATGTTATAACAACTATTGCTCAACGAATGTTTCAACATATACGAGTATTCATCCGGATCACACGTTAGTGTTGGCAATAAAATTTGACAGTTGCCACGGCAATAATGCCAAACATATTGCTCGTGTGGCTTGGGGGTTAGTAAACTTGTCACCAATAAGCATTATTTTATTTTAAGGTGATGGTAACGATGAAATCAGATGAATTGTGTTTTTAAACTTGTCAAAATTAATTACATATTTTTAACAACTCAAATTTATAAATATTTACAACCAATTTTTAATAAAACAATTTACATTACTCCTTTAATCATTGAAAGACCAATTTCAAATATTTAGCTTAAAAAGCAGTCATAAAAAATATATGGCAACCTTCCTTGAAGTACAGCAACCGTGTGCATTTACACGTAAGGCCTTAGTAACCAGCTTCCATGCCATTATATGTATGAATTCGCCTTGCCCGTGATATATTAAAAAAGTTTATTATTTTCAAGAAAAAAGACCGAGTATTTCGTGGCATCACTGACGAAGTAGTGGCGCTATACCAAAAATTGCTTTTCAAAAGTGTTTTCAGGATTTGAAACCATTCTCAGAAAAATATTTGATGGGAATCAGTTATAGAAACGCCAAAATGTTTTTATAAATAACATATTTTTAAATTTGGCTATTAATATTATAAAGATTTGAAAAAATTCCCTCTTGATTTATAAAATTTATTGACGTCGTATATTTAAAAAAATAACTTATGACTGTTATTTACGTTAACTACTTAGTTGCTTATTTTCTTTGTATTTCTGTTTTAAATTTATATTTTTCTTATTTAAACAAATTCTTAGAATACACAAATCCATACCTATTGATTTTATATCGTGTTACTTGACTTGTCTTTAAAGGCGTGTGTGTTAACGTCTACACAAAATTATGTATTCATGCCACAAAGAAGAAAAATTAGTTAAAAGCAACAGGTTTTTTTAACTTGATGCAATACAAGAAATCAATAATAAACATGAAAATTAAAAAGCAACAAAAAAGATTAAATAAATTGATATAAAAAATGTTGAAGTTAAAAAAAAAAAAAAAAAAAAGAAAGAAAAAAATTCTAACGCCTTTCATTAAAACAGTGAAGCGAAATTATAGGAGTTAGCTACAACGAAATGAGAAAAAATCAAAAGGCAGAAAGCTTAAAATCAATCTTCAGTAGTAGCCTAGGGAAGTCATAATATTTATAGCGTAATTTATTCTTTGGTTACAGAGACAGTCAGTGACATGATAACTACTTTGCGTCTTTCCTTTGCTTCCTTTGAGCTTAAACTGAGTAAAAACTAAAAATAGTCTTAGTTAAGCTCCGGTGCTATAAAAATATTTACACTATAAAGCCCAGGTCTCTTCATCACATTTCTATCAACAAAAAATTTAGGTCATTTCTGGAATGTGTGAAAATATACAGTGAATGGGCTTTTTTTTCTTTCCCAATGGTATCATAGAATGATTATATTCAAAACGGAATCCAGCGGCTGTTGACAGTCACGTAAATTAATAAACTATTTGTTAACTTTTAAAATGAACACCCTTTACTTTGTTCGAGTGAATTTAAAATCAAATGGAATGTAACCAACTACTTTATACTCGTTTGTGAAAATATTTACTTTTATAATCAGCTTTTTATATAAAAAATAAAAAAAATATATTTTATATCTGCCAGTATATCTTATCTCCCTCTCTCCCTCTCTCTTATATTTAAATATAAACTTTTTTGCTTTCAAGTGGAAATCTGCTTTAGAAAATATTTGAGTGACATTTCAGCAAATAAGCGTAAAATATTTCATTATTTTGTGTGGCCTTACATTTATAATTGTGACTGCTGCAAATTTTAATCTTATCATTAGTGCGTAATTAAAGTTATTCAAACGTTTTAATTTTAATAAGAAAAAAAAATTTAATTGGGTGGTTAAATTTTAAGGGCCGATGCTGATTTTGAATAAAACACAAATTATTTAGGAAATTATTGTCATTTCTTTCTATTATGATAATATGATATGGAATAAAATATCGGCCAAGTGGCCGCCGCAACCTCGGCGGCACACCTCCATCCGAGGGTCCAAATTTTCGATGCCTTTAATGTGCCGAATTATCTCATTCTTTAGCTCTTGAATTGTTGCTGGCTTCTCGACGTACACCTTTTCTCTCAAATAACCCCAAAGAAAGAAGTCCAACGGTGTCATCGCCACCACGTGAGATAACACAGCCATTGAATTTGTTGCGCAAAAGAGCCATTGTTTCGTTAGCTGTGTGGCAAGTGGCACCGTCCTGTTGAAACCACATATCGTCCACATCCATATCTTCCAATTCGGGCCATAAAAAGTTGTTATCATCTCACGATAGCGAACACGATTCACAGTAACTGCCTGACCGGCCTCATTTTGGAAAAAATACGGCCCGATGATGCCGCCAGCCCGTAAACCGCACCAAGCAGTCACTCTTAGTGGGTGCATTGGTTTTTCGACAATCACTCTTGCATTATCATTCAAATGAAATGCAGAAAAAAACTTGACGTTTAGATGTGGTTCACATTCAACTTCGGCCCTTAAAATTTAACCACCCTTTATTAAACTAAAGCCACCACTAAAACCTCAAGTCAGATTTAACTTTTAAATTTTTTGCAACTACATTGACCTGGAAAATAAATCTGCCCGCAACTGACTACTCAAGTCTCTTAAGACGAGCACGAAAAATAAAAATTACTCTATCCGTACAGCTGCCTGTTCGGCCTTTTTGTCCGATTACTGTTACTAAATATTTCTATTACATGTGAAAATTCCACGATGAAATGATTAGAAGCATGCATTTTTAATAAAAATTAATATTTTTTAAATGTAAAAAATTGCACAAGCGTACAATTTCAAGTCAACTTTTTGAGCACAGTAACTGAAAACTGTTTCCATAGTATTTTGAAACATGTATTTCGTTTTTTCAGATTTACTGTGATGTCATATATAAGCATTATCTGACAACAGTTGGTTAAAGCTATGAAAAAAGACAAGTCAAATTCGGTTGTGCCGAGTTTTATATACCGTTCCCTGTCTTAGCCAAATATTCATAATTTTCATTTTGCTCATTCTTCTTAGATATTAAAAAAAAGATTTTTAACGAAATGCCAAATATTAACTAAATAAATTTCTTTGATCGCCTAGGTTAGGTTAGGTTAATCCTAAAATAAATAATTAATAAACAAATTCAAATTCAGACAAAAATGTTAAACAAATTAAATTTAATTTAATTTAAAATGTTTGCAACATTTTATAACCCCACAATACTGAAATAAATATTTAAAATCAAGTGAAGCAAATTAAAAACTTTCTTCCAATAAGATTTATGTGTCCGTAGTTCGATTTATGTTACACACGTTCATGCAAAATCGATTGCCTGATCTCACCCGTATGCTTGCACAAGCATAATACTTGAAAAGGCTTAGGAGCACTTTTTATTATAAAATATGACACGTGTTTGAAGTGATGTGTGGCTTTCATTTACATATACACCTTAAAAATTTCCATAAAAATACAAAACAGAAATGATTGAAAAGCCAAAATTTCGGTTGTATTTTTGAGTTTACTCGGGCATTCGTGAACCGAGTTTTTTTTTACAGACATTATGACTGTTATTTCTTATAAAAAATAAACCAAAAACAACCCTGAAAAATCGTAGTGGCGGTTTTTGAGTCAAAGTTTCATCATTTATGGATCGGGCTGAATATCAATAGCAATTGACAGACAAAAATAACTAAAAGATTGGTATGCTTAACTCTTCTGTATGCTTCCTAAGGAATTCAAAGAGTTGATTTCAACGACTACACAGATAGACAGACAAACACTAAATCGACTCCGTTATTTATAAGGATCCAGTAAGGTACAAAAATCCGAATCTCCAACACAAAATTGCCTTCAAGTCTTACCTACATTGTCTCCTCAGTACTTTTAAAAAAGTTGTGACTAAAAACTACTTTTTTTATGCAAAATTAAATAATTTTTGATTTTAAAAAATCCACCGTTTTTTATTCAACCATATATTCGTCTAATAATTTTCAAAGAAAACAAGATATGTTTTATTGAAATTGATGCACACTTTTGATTTTATTCACAATTAAATCAATCTATCGGCCATGTTCTGAGAAACGCGCGTTTTCAAAACGAAAAGCGTTTAACAAAACGCCAAAGTATGTTCTAGAAACCGCGCGTTTTGCTTCTGTTTTTCTCATAGAATGTGAATGGGAAAACGCAAATTTATAAGTAAACAATTGACACACAATATTGACAAAATCAAAGTAAATTTTTTTAATCACATTTTTTGCAGAAAAAGACCAATTCTTTTTTTAATTTTTTTTTAAGTAAAAAAAAACCTAATTAATTTCAATTGTGCAATATATTATTTTCTCTTTGACTTAGTTCTTGTAAAATTCATCATTTCGCTTCAGTGTGTGCTTGCGGTTTGAAAACGGCAAAATTAAGCGTTTTGTGTTTTGCAGAACACCTATTTTGCGATTTCAAATAGTAATCGCCAAAATTAAGCGTTTTGCGTTTTTCAGATCATGGCTGTATATAGTAAAGGACACTTTTGTGTCAGAAAAAAATGTTGCCATATGCCGTGTTTGATTGCAGGTGTGACACTGCTGTAGGCAATTCTTTTATGAAGTAGCGTCACTAATTTTTAAATAAAATATCGCTCGTTTTCTTTGAAACAAATGAAGTGATATGATTATAGGAAAAAAATTTTTTTTTTCCAAAATTAAACATTTCGAATTCTTGCATAACAAATGTTTTTTTTTTTTTTTGGTCACAAATTCTACTCAGCCAATTTAAAAACGACGTAGGTATGACTTGACGGAAATTTCAATTCGGAATTTTCAAATATACTCCTGGCAAGCCGTTTTTAAGTAAATTTTTTAGTTATAAGAATAGTTCAACGGTTCAATCAAAATCACAGAAAAATAATAAAAAAAAAATGTATCGCAAGATTGTCCTTTATTTGTAAAGATAAGGGCTTGTTGCCAAATGGCTACAAAGTGTTTTCAAACTATTTATTTCAATTTAAATGAAAGTTTTTAAAACAATTGTTATTTTTGTTCAAACACAATGCAATGCCACATTTCTCGCATATTGTGCGGATAGAACCCTGACATTTGGGATATTTGGATTGAATTTTCTTTATATGCAGAAATTTATGAGTCAATGTTCAACTTTAGGCGTTAAAAAATGCTCAAAAAATGTCTGGCTTTGACAAAAAATACATCTAAATTAATTAAATCTTATAGATGATAAAGCGATCATTTTTTCATCACGACAGTAATTATAGCGCTCTAAAGTTTTTGTTGCCAAATGGAAACTAGATGCCTTTATGGGTTAAAAAAACGAAGTGCAGTTTTGAAATCACCGCTGCAAAATACTTCAAACAGTTTTCAGTTTCTCTGATACAAAATATGTATAGTTGTGTTAAAACAATTAAATATTGATTAAATTTTTATTTGAATTAATTGAATATTAAATTTTTTAATTTCCGCTTGCTGCACCTACAAAATATCCTTTGGTATATCTCTCTTGCAAGTTTGCTTAAATAAATTTTTTTTTAAATATTTATTTATGACTCGTATAATTAAATATTTTTAATTTGTAAGTTTTATATTCCACTAGAGCATAGCTACCAAGAGAAGGAAAATAAGAACCAAAACAAAACATCATGCTCTAATTGTGGCTAGTGGCAATTCAAATACTAATTTTATATGAAAAAAAAAAATTATAAACAAAAACAGAATCATAAAACAACAGGCAGTTAATCGTAATTATTTTTCATAAAATTCACAGTTGAAGAATTACAGCTAAAAAAAAATTACAAAGTGACACTCACCTTAAACACAGACTTTATTAATAAATAGAAAAATAGCTAAAGATATATAATAAAAATACAGTTTTTAAGGTGAATATCAATTAATAAAGTTTTTAAGTTTACTTTTCTTCTTCTCTTCTCTTTCTCCTTTCTCTATCTTACCCTTTCGGCATCTCCATATCGTAAGACCCAGGAGAGTCGCTTTCTGTCTTCTTCCTTGGGTAGCCCTATTCAACCTGAGCTAACCTAAGTTAGATTAGGTTATAAGTTTGTTATAAATAACATCATTTTTAATAATTTAAAAATTTTTTTATTTGTATAAAATAAATTACAAATGAAATGACAGAATGATAGTTTGAGGGGAGGACTGAATTATTAAAATTTTTCCTGCACCCTGAGTGTTTTCTATAAACAAGCCAAGATTTTTTATTTTTTTATTTTTTTTTTAGAAAACCAAAAGCAACACCCTAAAAAAGATCCATTCACTTTAACTCTAACCATTTCCATTTCCACTTTCATTTCTATGTTTGCACGTGGCTCAAGCATCAAGACAAAAATGATTTAAAAAATACTTATATAGTATCAGTGATTTTTTTATTTGTTTATAAATAAATATATTCATTCCTATATTCAATTTAATATTTGTTACCATTCACCAGAAAATATTTATTTCAATTATTTTTAAGCACGTTTTATTATGATTTCTGGCTGGCAATTGTAACCGCAAATTTTATGTATTTTGTTATTTGGCAACACAATTTTTTTTTATTGTATTTGAAAATATAAATAAACAAAATACCATGAGTAGGTAAGTACTTGCATTAAGATTTAATAAATTTTAAACAAAATTGAGGTTAAGACCACAAGATTGTGAGCTCTTCAATTTTTTTTCAACCTTTTGTCTTGGGCTACACTTTTTCTTAAAAATTAAATTACAATAAAAAGAAACTCAACAAGTTTTGTTTAACAACAGAGCCAGATAACAAAATGAACAGACTGACTGTATTTGAAAAAAGTCATCTCACTTATTAGATAACTCACAAGTGCAATCAAACATATTAAACAAAAAAAGAAAAAAAATATGGGTAACCAGGCTGTGAAGAATTAAGCACTAATTAATTGAAAAGGAGCAAAATAGTTATGTTGCCTAGAAAACAAACCAAAGAAATTACACAAATCTGCTTTTATTTAAGCATTTTAAATTTAAATTTTAAATAAAAATCTGACCCGTCCTTAAGAATTCTATTTAATGCGAACAAGGCTCTTATACTCGTTTCTATTTTTAGTAACACTCAAACCATTCTTGTTCAATTCAAACAAGTGACTTTTTGCTGTTTGGTTTTACAGCACAGAGAAGAGAACTAAGCAAGTGAAAGATTGTGGCACAAACTAAAGCTACGGTCACATTAAACAAATATTTGTCGAAATAATAATATATTTTTAAGAAATACTCGCTTAGAGTAGTTCAATCTTTCATTAAAAATACATCATGAAATCATTATCACATTATTTGAATTAATTTTATGTAGTACAAGTCATGTTAGACTACAAAAATATTTGCCGAAAAGTAGTGACGTATATTTGTGTAATGTGACCGTAGTTTAAGCCAATTGCTCCTACTCATGTAGCCATATAGACAGCCATTGCAAATAACGGTCTCCAAAGTTAAGTTGCCAAAGAAGACAACTCTTACAATAGCCATTTTACGGACACTAAAGAATCCAAGATTTTCATCCTGTAAAGCAAGGCATCGTGATATTTAAAATGTAAATGTTAATGGGGTTTGTTTTTAATTCACAACTTTACTTTTGAAATAAAAGTAGTAGAAAGAGATTACTTACGGCTTCAAAACTGTATTTAGGCATTAAAAAAAAATCACCCTTTATATTTAAAGAAACAGAGTTACAGCAATTTGAAATCACAAAAATCATAATGATATTGCAGGTCTACTCATATCTAGCTGGTTGATGAAGGATGTAGTCACATCCAGTGTACAATTTTATATCACTTGCACTTGTGTTTGAAACTGACTTGTTTTGCCTGTTTGATGTTAATGACGATGGCAATGAGCTGGACTTGAACCAAGACGACTTTAAAACATAAAGAACAAAGAAATACTAAAAAAAATATTATATTTGCTCGTACATGAGTACTAAAGACTGCAGATAGACCAGCAACAGCTATTAAACAAAAATGGCAAATGTATGCAAGAAAAAAGAAACATTTTGAAAATTAAAGAGGCATTCAAAAGGCAAACAGAATAAAACTAACAAATAGAAACAAGAACTTTCAATATCAGAAAATAAAGTAAGTGTTCTTTCTAGCTTAGCTTCCAATTCCTACAGATGTGGCACATTTAGAGACACACAAAGAACGAACAAAATATCAAGCAGCAAAAACTTTTTATTGTATCTTTAAATATATATATTTTTTTTATTTTTTAAGTCGATGTTAAGGGCCTAACACAGCAAGTTTAAGTTTGAAATTGATGTCGAATTTAAAGTTTAAATTAAAAAAGAAGTGTGGTAGCTGACTTAATGGAAAAACAGGTTTAATTTTTACTTTTTTTTTGTCTTTAACAAAATATTTGTAAAGCTGATTAATTTCAGATACAAACAACTTTAGGCAGGGATGGAAATTATAAAAATAAAAGACAATTTTTTAAAGAAACCTAAAACAAAAACAATTTCTTCTTTAAAAAAGACTAGATTTTTCACGAACGCATTCACATTACTAGCGTAGGATATGTAAACTTCAAATTCTAATAATACTAGAGGCAGCAAAATATAAAATATTTCTTCAATGAGATTCAAATTAACAACTTTCAAATTATCAAGAGCCTCATTCATTTAAGAACAATTGCTCGAAAGGTCGTTATATAATAAATAGTGATAAGTTTCGAGCTCCAATTATGATTGTTGTAATAAAAAAACAAGAATCGAACCTGCGATCCCTAGATTGACAGGCTTGTACACTAACTAACAACTAATCTATAAAGGCATCGTCAGTCTATGACAATTTTTAATTTGTTTGCAGTAGACCCCAGGTCTAATTCTGTCAGACATATTCAAAAACAAATTTCAATTGTCCGAGATTGTCTAATTCTCACACTCGACGCGAAACGAATCGAATTGAAGCTTCAGTATATGCTTATAAAACTGAAAAAAAATTAATAATTGTAAACAAAAAAACCTGTGTTTACACTTATTTAGTAAAATTTTACATATTAGAAATGGATACAATGGAAATTGTTTCTGACTCTGAGGAAAATGTGAACCAATTTAGAGCTAAAATGCTTTAGTTAATTTCTCCTTTCCTAATTGAAACAAGTTAACTTGAATTTCATTTTTATTCCCTTGTTTGCATATAAAAATCTTAATGGTTTTATGTTTCCGAATAGTTTATTTTTTCTTTCAAATACAATTTCGAATGTAATCCAATACTTAGAAAATTTCACTTAATTAAGATGCTGGAATTTGACATCACGCCAGAGTTCCCAGCTCTGTCTGATACATATTGTCTGTGTTATTTTATAAACTTGCTGCCGAATGCAGCTGTATTTGTGAGCTCAGCTACAATAGAGTAAATTTGAAAAGTAAATGAAAAATGTTTTATGCATTTTCGTATACATTTTCATCCTCTTTTTTGGCCGATTCTTATACAATTTCCTGTTTAATAAAAATATTATTTGAATCGACAGCAGAAGAACCACAAGAGAAAGGGGAACGAACATAAATACCTAAATGTTTCGCGAGTTTATAATTTAATAAAAACCAAAAGTAGAAAAACGAAATATATTATGAAATCAAAACAAAATAAGAATTCACTTCTTAAATTCTGCTAAAACAAGTTTAGGGCTTTCTATTTGAGTATGGTTTGTCTTTTACCAACAAACAGAAAATCTCAGTTTTTAGCTGTAATAGTTATGAGTAACATTCACTTGCGTGTAAAGAGAAGAAAAGAGTATGAAGCGTAGATCACATTGAAACTCAAAATATTGTTTTTCAATAAGAAATTTGTAGTATGTACGAGTATGTGCTGAGTGTATCTCAATAGATACAAAAGTAACAAGAGAAAAAAAAAACAAAATAAAACCAGCAAGTTAGCAGACTGACTCGAAAAACGGACAGTCAGTCAGTTTTGCTAACAATAAAAAATAAAACATGACATGTTTGTTAATGCAAAAGTATTGGCATTTTTTTGTTTCTAGTGTGTAAGTAAAAAAATAGTATTTGAGCTTAAAAGCCATCTGTGTTAATGAGAACTTTGACTTAAAATTGCAAGGTTTCAATACCCAGCTTTATTTTATTTTATTCACTTTTTTTGTTTACAACTGTTTGGTTTATTGTTAAGTGTTATTGTGTTTTACAACAAAATGGCATTAAAATTTTTCACAGAGAATTCTATCACAAAAAAAGACGAGAGAGTTTGTTGTTTTATTCGCTTTTTGAGTTCAATTAAACCCAATACATGTATAAGTGATTAATAGATTTTAAACTTGGTTAACAAATTAAAAAAAATCCAAACAAAACAAAAACGATTAAATAACAAAATGATGACTCAAGCTTTAAAACTGTGTGACCCAAAATTAAGTTAATTAAAGTTTTTCTTTTTAAGAGTTTTTAAAAGACTTAAGCTTTTATTAAAAATATTCTTTACTTACTTTACTTTAAGGTAACAAAAGTGGCTAAAAGGAACGACATATTTTAATTTAATAAAGAAAAAAATAAGAATTAAATAAGAAAAATAACAAAAATATTGAATAAAAAGATAAAAAATAAAACTTTTTGCTGCAGACAAGAGAGAAACTAAAAAAAGCTCACAGTTGGAGTTGGTGTCGAATCGCCACAGCAACACAAGCCTTAATGCAGTTTTCATTTGCTTTTAAAAATAAGACAGAATTGAAGGAAATTATTGGCTAAGAGAGCAAATTGTTTCGAAAATGTGTTTTCTAAAATTATAAGCATGTTCTGAACTCACTGTGATTTTAATTCACGAACGATCTTAAAATCACGTAAGTGAATTCTGGAAATCACGAGCTTTTAGTAGTGATTTTTACTGTACTCAATCACGATCTTAAAGCTCTTATACTTTGTTTACAATAAAATGTTTGCTCAGAAAAAGAAGAACAAGAAATGAAATCACGAAAAATATAAACAAAAAGAAAAATTAGCTACAAAAATCAAATCATAATTCATGCTAATGAATTTAAAGCAAAATGCTTAAAATGCTGCAAGTGATTTGGTATCGTAAGGCAGCTAGAGATTTCAAATGAACACCTTTTTCATAATATGAAATCACTTTGAGTAATAGTGAAGATTCAATAATTCACAATTAAAATTAAAAAAAAATCGAACCTCCAGTTTGACACAGGGCCAAACTGACTACATCCCTAGAATGATAAGTTAATTTACGGTTCTGCTTCTATCGTTATAACGAAAAATTCAATATAACGCATTTTTTGTTGAGTCATACAAAAATAACGAAGAAATTCAGAGCTATTAAACCTTTACACAACGAAATCATACTTGAAAAATATAACATTTTAAGTTGTAAGTCTTTAAAGTCCCGTTATCAAAAGCCTGCTTAGAACGAAGTGTTTTATTTTTATTTACTTCTTGAATAGTGAACGAATATAACGAATTTTTTTCGTATTTCTTCAAGCTTCTTTATAACAAGGTTTCACTATAACAAAGTATTTTTCACTCCCCTTCAGATTCGTTATATCGAAGTTTCACTGTAAAATTAAAAGCTTCCTTAAATTAATCTCAATAAATTGTCAGAATAGAAAATCATTACTTTTTCTTAAAAAATGTAAACAAACCTGTTGAACAAAAACCAATAAGGAATCGAGAACTACTTGAATTCATGACTTTCCAAATTCTAGTTTCTATTTTTGTGATTTTTGACTTCATTTGGAATAAATATAGAAAATTATTTAAGTAAAATTCTTTGATTTTCAACACAATAACAAGATATTTATGTTTACATGATGAAACCTCAAAACATGTGCTTTGTGTCGAACAAGCAGAGCAAAAATTCTGCGAGATTTCTTGTTGACTCACAAATAACTAGGAAAGCTATCATTGAATAAAGTAAATGGCTTTATACGAGGTTCAGAATTGGAAGAGGAACTTACAAAAGACCTGGTTCACTTTACATATTGTTTACTTACTGTAATAGTGTCATAATTTAAAAATTATAATAGAACAATTTCAAGTATCTCTTTTACACGACAATTTTTTAATGAGCAAAAGCAAACAAGACACTGGAAATCCCTTTTTCCCCTAGCCAACATTTACCTTAAACAGTAAAAATTAACAAAAAAATTTGTGTTAAAAAATTCCAAAGAATTTAAAACTTGTTTTTAATTTTTATAAAAAAAAAAGAAGTAAAGGAATGAAAAAACTGAAAACTATTTTATTTAAAGACAACTTTGAACACTCGCTTAAGTTTTATTTCATTTTGGTTTATTCTTTTGTAGCTTTTTTATCCAAAGAGTAAGAGAGTATATTTGAAAAAAGTAAAATAAAATAAAAATTCGAACGAATAAATAAATCGATGAAAAACGCGTATTAAATCGTTTTCTTCCTCTATATTTTCGGTTTTAGTTTTATTATGAATTTACGTTTTGTTAAATACATTCGTTTGTACAAAATTTTTCACAAGTAGAATTGTTTTAATTTTTATTTAATTATTTTTTGTATTATTAATGCAGTTGTTTGATTTTATATAATTCTTTTTTTTAATTTACCATTTAAAATTGAATTTAAGGTCGTTGGTTGGTTGGTTGGTTGGTTGGTTGGTTGGTTGGCTCAGTTAATTTAATTGTTTTTTTTTTCTTTTATTATTATTATTGTTCTGTTATTAATATGTGGCATTAATGGTTATTAAAATCACAATTTTAATCAACTTTTGTTTTGTTGCTGTTGATTTTTTTTAATTAACAACTGAGCCAGCTGTCTGGATTTTTTTGGTTATTTGTTTAATCCACTGAATTGGCAGTCGTTAGGTATTTGTAACACAAGTTTCTTTTTTGTATCTATTTATTTTTTAATTGTTATTTTGTGGAATTAATTTATTTATTTATATTTCAATTGTTTGCATTAAAACACATACACATTGAACAAGCACAAGCTGACTTTTCCACAGCTCTAATATTTTTAATCTTTATTTAATTTCGCGTAACAGAAAATATATCGATTAGATAACGTGTTTACTAATTATTCTAACCTAACAAATGAAATACCTAAATTTGATCATTTAACTAACTGTACGAATGAATGTACGAGTGCAAGTAAGTAGTTAGCATTACAAAAAAAAAAAAAAAAAAAAAAAAAACAAACAAAAAAAATCCCTAAGAATACACGGCGGTATGTCAAGCTATAGCGAGTTTTTGAAACCCTCTCGGTTAATACGTGCTCACGTTCTTTACGTTTCGGCGGCTGAAATAACTCTACTGTACGTATCTACTGTCGTTATTGAAAGTGGACGTTTGCATTGATATAAAAGCCATACAGACAGCTGTTGTTAGGTTTAAAGGAAAACAATATGAAAACGTATACACATGATTACATATGTAGACACAGCAATCACACACACACACACACACGGCGTTATTTACAACTATGGAACTAAAAAAAAAGAAAGAAAAGCAACTGCACCAAGATAAATATATTATTCTCTTAAAGGTTCTCTTAAACAACAAAACTATTTAGGCTTGCCTTTTGAAAAATTTTAGTGTTAGATTTAGCACTTTTTTTAATTTAGGGCAAAAAAAATTAAGTATTTAAGTATTTTGTTTGTACTGTTAAAATGATCAAATGGTCAAATGAATGTCCACAAATTTTTAAGAATTTATCTTTTTAATTTATACCTCCAATCGGTAACTACACTTAAATTTAAATTAAGTTTATTTTTTCTAAAATAAAATTTATAAAATTGTTTTAGCCAAACTCTTACCGACTTTTTGCAAATTTTTCTTACATTGTATTTTTTAAGCCAGGTAGAATTGTAAAATGCCTGTTAATGGATTTATAATGCATTATAAATCAAATACCAATTGAACACAAACTACTAACGCTATTGGCTCAAATCAAGCAGAGTCTAGGCAGGAATGAATGTCACTATCTTCTAATTAATAAGTTAGCACGCTGCTCCCCAATTTATTCGGGTACCTTGAGTTCGATTCCTATTTAATATGAAAAAACCAATTAAATTCGGCTGTGCTGAGTTTTATATAGCCTTCACTATATTAGCCAAATATTCATACTTGTAATTTTGCACATTCTTAAATATAAAACTAAAAAAAAATTTTAATGAAATGAAAAAAATTTTTTGTTAATACTAAAACAAATATTTAATTTTAGTAAAATTAATGACATTCACGAAAATATCCTTTATTTTTAGAATCAATAAAATGTCTGTAGATACTCAATTTTTAAAAATAAAAGAAATAAGAAAAATACTCCAAAAATATGTGAAATAAATTAAGTTAAATTTGATTCAAAATGTTTTCAAACATTTTTTAGCCAAACATAATGCTAAAATAAATATTTAATATCAAATAAAGACATTAAAATTAAGGGCAAAAATCAAAAACCCTAGGCATATTCATTTACAAGGTAAAAGCTGGATATTTTGTCAATTTTTTTTCTTTTTTTACCCAACAAACCATATAGCAATTATACTGCAACATGAGAATACTAAAAATTCTGAAAATTATGTATGACATATACAGACATACAGACGGGCATTTGCTAAGGCGACTCCTCTGTTTATAAGGATTCAGAATATATATATTTTATAGAGTGGCACATGTATAATAATAAGGTAATCCTATACACCTTCTAGAAGTTCAACAATCACAGTTTGACTAGGATTAAGAAATGTTTTCTTAGAAATAAAACCCAAAGCAACGTTTTCTAGTCCACAAGTTAATTTTGACTAGCTAATCTCTATATCCAATTGAACTTGAAAATTATTAATGGCGTTTGATTTTCTCGAAAAACACTCTGCTTCTAAATTATGTAGTATTTTAAACAGGTTGCCTGCCTAAGACTGCACAAAGTGGTGCCTTTTTTGTGGTTTCAATAGAACAAAAATAAAGTTTATTATGCAACATTTTTAAATGTTTAATGCTTTTAGAGCGATTTGCGAAATCAGATAAAATAAAATAAAAATGAATTTTTGCTTCAAAAGTGACTAATAATGGATTTTTATGAAGAATATCTTGACGGAGAAGATGTTGAATATAAATACAAATTAAAAATGTAATTTACTTAATTGTATAAACAAGTAGTTGACACAGGGCAGTATCTCACCCTCACTTATAGTGCATTTACATTGAACCGAAATCTATTAGATTTGATATGAAAGCTCTTTTTACATCTATGCCGTTTACATTACATTCTTTTTGACATAAAATCAAGATTTCATTTTGGAACAAGAACAAACTGCACTAAATTTCATATTAATATAATAAATAACATTTATAATTTTTTTGTGTATGTATTTCCATCCATTTTAAAATATTTTTTTAATGTGTTTAATATAATTTTGTTTTTTTTTTTCATCCAACAAAACCACAGTTGTATGACTAAGTACACCAGAATTTTGACTAGATTTTGACTATATCGAGCAACAAACTAGTTTTTGTTTTGTATGGGAAATCTAGTCAAATTGAACTAGATTTCGATCAAAATATCTTATGAACTAGATTAGGCTTCAGTGTAAATTGCCTATTATAAATAGAGTGCAAAACATGTACCATTTTTGCATCTTTTATATGCAATATGTTAGGAACAGAACGTGATATTGATTTTAACTACTCGTATTACATTTTTTTAACACACTTTTATTTTATTTTAAACTGGGGAAGATATTTTTCCTACGATCTATCACTTTCAACTTCTGGCAAGCCTGATACACACGCTCTTACTCACACAAGCGCAAAAATAAAAACAACTAATCCACACTCAATTATACATTCTACCTCACACATACATACATATATGTGTGCCTCACTCACAACAAAAATAAATAAAAGTATCTAGATAGTTTGTTTTACAATAAAACATAATGAAGTGACAAGCTACTTGAAGTGTGTATTCAGTTTCCAAGATGAGATAAACAATCATTTTATTAAAAGTTAAGATTTATTTACAATAATTAACTTTACAAATCTTAAAAAAGGAAAAAAAAAACAAATTTCGCATTATACAGGTTGGGCCAAAAGAAACCAAGGGGTGTAAAAGTTTAATAACTTTTTTGTTTATTAATTTTTTTTATTTTTTCTTTCAGATTATATAGACAACACTTGGAGAATTTATAATGGAGAGGTTCACAACTGAACAGAGAACCAGAACAATAGAATTTTATTATTGAAAATTTGATTATGAGCGATGAAGCTCATTTTCATTTGAATGGCTTTGTTAACAAGCAGAACTGTAGGTTCTGGGGTTCTCAAAATCCAAGAGCCATTCATCAACGCCAATTGCACCCCATCAGGTGTACAGTATGGTGTGGGATCGCATCTGAAAATGTTATTGGGCCCTACTTCTTCGAGAATGAAGATGGAAGTGCTGTAACCGTAAATGGAGAGTGGTATCGTTTTATGATAGAAAATTTTTTATGTCCTGCTCTTGAAAACAGACCTGGTATGTGGTTTCAGCAGGACGGAGCCACTGCCCATACTGCCCGAGACACAATGGCACTTTTAAGTCAAATTTTTGGAGAGCGAATAATTTCTTGAAATTCGGAAATTATTTGGCCAGCGCGATCGCCAGATTTGACAGCACCCGACTATTTTCTTTGGGGTTTTTTGAAGGAGCGAGTGTATGTGAACAAGCCAGACAATCCTTGAACTCAAGGCAAACATTGTTGCAGAAATTCGAAAGCTACAGCCACAAGTTTTGAAAGATGTTATGGAAAATGCTCTAAAAAGAGCCCATCAGTGCGAAGCTGAAAACGGTGGTCATTTAAGAGACATCATTTTTCATACTTAGTGTAAAAAAATTTCCATTTTGTATATTATATAATCTGAAAGAAAAAATAAAAAAAAGTTAATAAACAAAAAAGTTATTAAACTTTTACACCCCTTGGTTTCTTTTGGCCCACCCTGTATGATCAAAAAAAGAAAAAATTAATTTCAATAAAAATTGTCTCTATTCATACTCGTTTATACAAACACACAAGGTCGATAATGTAGCTCTACTTTAAGGCAAGTATGTACTCATATATGAAGAAGTTTTTTAAGAGTCTTGAATAGATAATTGATATAAAAACTCACACTCTCCAAAATAAAAAATAAGAAAAACATTAAAAATTTGCTTTAAAAGTAAAAAATTCGAATTATGCGGTAGAATTAGCAGAGCAAACAATGAGACATAGTTTGCTAAGTAGACCCAACAAATGGCACGTATGTATGGAAATGATTATAAATAAAATTTTAATTTAGTAACTGGGGTTTTTCATTTCTAAGAATTTTTTTAATGAGTCAAAATTAACTTCACTAACTGCATATATTCAAAATATAAAAAAAATATAGAGGTATCAAGAGGAGTATCTGAGAGCTGATCATAATGCTAGGAACACAACTGGCACATACGACGAACCTTACGCCCTGAATCACAGGGTCACACACAGGTGTCAAAGACAGACCAGGGCAGGATACACATATCTCTGTTGCTTTCATTCATGAGAGACCAATTTACAATTTCGTTTTGATTTTCATTTTCTGGCGCTACAAGAACTTAAAAAATTTTCAAATTGAAAAATGATAAATGCAATTGCAAGAGTTGCAAATTTTACTTAAATTGAAAATTGTTTGTGTTTTCTTATATATGAAATTTTTAAAATTTTAAATAGTACATGATTTTTTTTGTGCTACTCGTTTTTTCACGGAGAAGTTGCCCATTCTTGGCATTAATTTTTATGGCATATAGATACTCACACCCAACACATAGCTTTTCTTCTTTCTAATAATTTTTTTTTTTATTATATATTTTTATTTGTTTAAAACACAAAAATTAACACAGCTAGCACCCTCTTTCGCGGGAGCAGTCAAATTATACACCTCCTGTGCTCTGATTTTCGCTGGCAAAAATAAAACACATTTGCGTAAATGAAAATCCACACAATCATTTCGTCGAAAACCGCCGTACATCATGGTAAGCGAATTTCTTTTTCAGTCATGTGATCGTACATTCAAAACTACCAGTACCGTACGTACGCTAGTAGAAAGTTTTTGTGTGGTGTCTCAGCACTCCAAACATATTTTTAATTTTTAAGCTTATACATATATTTTTTATAAATACAAAAAAACTTTAATAAATTCAAATAAATGTGCTCTCTCTATAACCACAGATGTTTTTGCTTATAAATGTATTGTTTACCAGCGTATCGTGCAAAGACAGTTTTTTATCTAGATACAGAATCTAGATAAGATATTTTTATTTAACAAGAGATACTTATAAATTTAAGAGAAATCAAGGCAACTAAAAATTTAAGAGCAATTTCTCTTTGAATTCCCTTTCAAATATACATATATATACTTTTAATGTGTTAAGCACTGAGAGAAAATTTTAAGTTGAAAACAAAAAATGCAAACAATAAGTATAGCAAAATGTTATTTTACAATTATTTTAACAGAAAGTTAAATTTATATTCGCAAAAGCGAATATATAAATTTTCAATTTAACTCAATTAATCTTAAAAGTTATATTTAATTAATTCCATTAAATACTTAATTAATGTTAAAATTTTTTAATTAAATTAATTACATATTTAAATAATATGGAAATTTTTTAAGTGACCTTAAAGAATGCGTACAGATAACGCCCTTATACAAAAAAATTAACGTAAACTTTAAAGTCAACGTTATCGCAATTTTTAATATCATTTTTCCATAAATTTTACTTTAAAGTCGACGACAATTTTTTATTTTTTTTTTGATATGAGCATTATTGTTTAATGATTAAGCTTAAAATTTTAAATAATCTATATTTTGAACGTACAAAAAATTTATCAGTATGCTAATTGCTGAAAAATTTAATCGAAATGAAAACTTCTTCAATAAACCTAAAAATTTGTATTAATACGAAAATTTTTTACTGAACTAAAAAAATTACTTAATAATTTGTACTTATTTTTAATTTTATTTGACCGTTTTCTTCTTAAATTGAAACGCCTAGTTTATTAAGCTTGAGGTCATATTTATTTTAACATCAATATTTCGCTTCGACTTTGTGTACCTATTTTTTATTTAGTTAGAAAATACTACACTGTTTACTTTCTGTTCTTTTTTAGTACACAATAGAAAATTAAATATTTTAACACTTGTTTCTCTTTCATGTATAAAAAAATATATAAAAATTGTTTACTCACTTTAAATTACTGCTGAAATATTCCAACAGGGATCTAGAAATAACAAAAGAGAAAATAAACTTTTTTTTGTTTTTGCTGTATTAGAACTTGATTAAGAGCGTTATTTTTTGTATAAAATAAAACTATTGAAAAAAAAAAGAGAAAAACATCAACATGATTCAGTTTTAGTACTTATTTCGCATAGTATTTTTACGGCAAATATTTTTTAAAAAGAATAATTAAAAAATTTTCACAAATGCTTAGACGAAGTCAAGGCTTTAGAAAATGCAATAAATGTTGATTTAATATTAAGAAAAAAAATATTTAAAATGTACTTACAGTTTTTTGTATGAAAACTTTAATTTAAAACAAATTTCAAATTATTTTTATTTTATATGAATATAACAGTTAGTGTATGAAATAATACAAAACCAATAAAAAAACCGCACAAAAAAGGCTTTTTTTCTTGTCTAAAAACAAATAAAAAATAAAATTAAATAGCCTGATACATTCGCGGATGATTTATTTAAATAATAGAATTAAGAATCATTTAATAATGATTATTGTTAGAAAACATTGCTCACCACTTGTGACACCACCAACATAGTTATTCTATAAACAACTGAAAGAAATAAATTATAACCGCCCTTATAATTTCCTTCAATAGGCTGTATCATTTAGGGATGATCGGATTATAAGTGTTTGGAATATTTAACAAATTAAAGTGATTTGTAAATAATATTGTATAAGACATACGTACATACGCACATAACACTAATAATAAAGTGCTTTTTAATTGTTTTGTCACTTTAGTTTTCTAGTGCAGTGCTACACAATAAAAGGGTGCTAAAGAAAATTTTTGTTATAGAAAAATAAAAATTTTTTACTGCCTTAGAAAAATAATAGCTAGTGCGAAATTAAAAATATAATAGCCGTCTTATTTAGGGCCTGTTCTACGATAAATAATACACACGATAAATAATACACATTATTTATTTAGTACAATAAGTATTAAAGTGATAGCTAAAAGCTACTCTGATTTGCAGTAGATTACATTATAATACAGGCATACCTTGATTAACGCTACCGTTGTTTCGCTATAGCGATCTGTTGCATTAAAAAAAATTTTACTTTAAAATATTTTTTAAAAGGTTTTCGTTTTCTAATATTAAATGAAAATTGATAAAATTCAATTTACAGTTCTTGGATTGTTTTTGAAAAGAAATAAAAAATATCAAAAATAATTTTAATTCGGGGAATCCCAAAATGTGAAATTTCTTATTAAAGTGTGTATTCGAAATACTGATATGGTAGACCTCAGTAATTTTGATTAAATAAAGAAATCAATTCAATTCCTTAAGCAATTTAGCAAAATCCTCACGTTGAAGATGAAAATGAATGTTATTGGCGAATTAAGAACGGTGGACGACAGTCAGAAGTGCTTTAGTTAGGAACGTAACCCGATATATAATCTAAATAGCACCTCTTTTAACGCTCAATTTTCAGGAACGCAATATGAGCGTTAAACTTATAATATAAATTTAATGACATAACATTTTCCATTAGAATTTCATCATAATCACATTGCGACTTGTAAGATATACAGGACAGCTAAATTCCCAACTAAAATTCGAGACTCCTTACGAATCCCTTAATTATTGTTTGATTCATTTTACCTACATATATATCTGGGCTAATACCTCATTAGCTCACAATGTTTTCAAATATTTCTTGTCGTTCTTGATAGAAATAACAGAACATAAATCGTCAAATTCCATATTGAATGAAATTGATCGAAATTTTAGTCTTCATCCCTATCACTACATAATATAAAACAAAGTCGCTTTCTCTGTCTTTATATCCCTATGTATGCTTAAATCTTTAAAACTACACAACGGATCTTGATGACGTTTTTTTTAATAGATAGAGTGATTCAAGAGAAAGGTTTATATGTATAATCTTGGAAGGTTTAACGTCACAAATCCGCCCGGCAGGTAGCGCTATAGTCGATATCTGGCTTATTTGCCTACTACCTGTTTTTAACCGGTCTCGCACGGTTCTTTACTCTATGAGTACGATTTCTTAGTGTAAGAAGATCGAATATATAAAAATTTTAAGGCAAGACAACGTTTGCCGGGTCAACTAGTTTTGTATAAAACAAATTTCAAAATTTCGATAGAAGTTGATCATTATCGAATGTTGCGATTTGGCCTCAGGAGTCATAAATTTTATTCGTGTGGCAATTGAGTCTACAATGTTCTGTTAGCAGTTCAACGTATAATTGTCATTTCTGCTCAGCTTTAGATACTCACTCCGGCATAATAAATTTAAAACCTCACATAACTGGAACTCAGCATTAAAAAGATTAATATGTATGTATTTTGGAATACATTGTTGGAAACCAATTTTCAACTTATATAATTTTATTTGTCGTTAAAATCTTTTTATAAGCATCTTGACTATTCGTTAAATATTGAAATTGTTAAAACTAATTTAATTGCATTTTTAAATTCATTGTGATATTTTATAGTCTGAAAAGATCTTAAGTCCACAGACATTAAATAAATAAAAAAAAAAAAATAATTGTGTAAGATTTCTCTATATACATTTTTTTCTGTGAACTATTTGTTTTTAATTATATTTTTGGTATGTACCTATTTTTATTTTAAGCTTTTTAGTACAATATCTGTACCTATTATCAATATTTCCATGTAATTCCATATTATTGTTTGTTATTTAATTTTCTAATAATTTGATATTATTTGATATGCAGAAAAAAACACATAGTACAAATAAATACATACAATAACATATTTAAAAAAAATTGTTCACAGAAAAAAAAAAATATATAGAGAAGTCTATTACTCAATTAAAAATACACTGCGCCGGCGTTGTAAAAAAATAACAACAAATTGTTACAACCAAAACTTGCGCATTGTTTAATTTATGGTAATACTTATGATTTGAAAATGAAATGCGTCGGTGGCAAAATCGTATTCTAACGTTAAATACTTAAGCGGGTTTCAGACTATTGTATTTAGTATTAATATATGCCAAAATTTCGTGTTTTAAGTAAAAATCCAATAGTGTGAAAACAAAATGTTAAACAAGTGTGGTGAAATACTTAAGTATTTTTTCAGTATTATGGTTTTTGTCATTTTTAGAATTAAATAACAAACAAAAATATTATATCCCTCCAATAAAGCCTAGGACTCACTATCCTACTTAGTCGTGCGATAGTGTGTATTGAAAAAGCATGTGTGTGACAAACTTTTTGACAGGTCTGTCCGATTTTTTAATGTTATGAAAATTTTTATAAAATAAATTTTATCCGTGCGATCAGAGTTACATTTTCTATGTTCAAGGCAGAAAAATAGCAACAATACCAAGCTTGTGTTTTGTTTATAAATACAAACTTTTAGGTTATTTTTCATTGTAAAGGGTGTTTTTTATAGACGTATAGAACTTTAAGTTGGCATTACTGTTCAAGATGGAGACCGATTTAACAGCTGTCAAGTGATTTATTCTCAGTTTGACTTGGCAATTCATCATGAATAGACTCACGCCTGAACAACGCTTGCGTAGATTCGTCGAATGGGCCCAAAACGAGATTGCCGTTGTTCCCGATTTTCATAAGCGAATTTTGTTTAGCGATGAAGCGCATTTCTGGTTGAATGGCTACGTCAACAAACAAAACTGCCGTATTTGGAGTGAAGCTAATCCTCAAGTGTATGTCGAAACACCGTTACATCCAGAAAAACTGACTGTTTGGTGCACTTTATGGGCTGGTGGAATCATTGGTCCATACCTCTTCAAAAACGATGATGGCCAGAACATTACAGTCAATGATTACTAACTTTTTCATTTCTGAATTGAACAACCATGATGTCGAGGAGCTGTGGTTCTAACAAGACGGCGCAACATGTCACACAGCTCGTGCCACAATCGATTTATTGAAAGACACGTTTGGTGACCACCTAATTTCACGTTTTGGACCTGTGAATTGGCCGATATACGGCCATAAATGTTGGAAAAAGTCATCGAAAATTGGACGTCCAGATTGGACTAGATCCAAGCCAGCCGTGGCGGTCATATGCCAGAAATCATATTTAAAATGTAATGCCACAAGATTATCTTTCGGATAAATAAAATTCATGTCAATCGAATAATCCATCGTTGTTTTATTGCAATTTAAAGTTCTATACGTCTATAAAAAAAACACCCTTTACATATTTGTAAAAAATATATTTTGCGGCAAAGAAGAAAATGAATGTTTTTGCATCTTTTTTTGTATAATAGTGTGGCATAAAGTTCGCCATTTTAAAGCGATTTCTTCAAGTAGGACAGAATTCTGTCACACATTATTTTGACATAATCGTACGTAGGATAGTCAGTCAGTACCTTAATAGGAAATTAATGGAAATAGTATTGATAATAGGTACATAGTATACTGAACTAAAAAGCGCATAATAAAAATACATGCAAAAAACATTATTTATTTGATATTTTTGTTAGTTAAATTAAAAACAATATTAGATGTGCTGATATTTAATTCAAAATGATTAAAAGTTGCAATAAGTGATTCTTGCGGTATGAATATGTTGTGAATTATGGTCATAAATGATCACCCAACCGTTACTTGTATTCATGCCGAATGCTTCTTGTTTTATCTGTATTTTTCTCTCTCTCTCTATTTCTATTTCTTTGAATGCCTTTTATTTATTTAAAGAATGAATTGAAAAAAAAAAAAAAAACAAAACAATTTAAAATACAAAAATGAAAAGATTTTAACTTCATTTCACATACATCGAAGTGGCATGTACACGTATGTTACACTCACCAACATGTTGTAACGTTTAATTATCATACGAGTATATTGTGTGGCAGCATATGTTTTTCTTTTATAAAAAAGTACTTCCTCTTATTACGAATTCTCATGTTAACTGATCAAATAATATTGTGTGTCTCCCTAACTCCCTGTCACCCACATGGGCTATTTAACTTTCATGTAACAAATAAGTACGTAAGCATACAGACACCCAATCTTGTAAGTAAGTTTTCAAAAAAAAAACGTCACACATGAGAACTTTTACTTTACACAAATAATTTTTTGTGTGTGTTGCTTTTGTTCTTGTTATTGAGTGAGTGCTGTTTTGTGATCTTTTGGATTTCTGTTGTAAAAGAAAGCTCTATGAAAATCTGTGAAAAGTGGTTGTATGACAATATTCCCATGATTCTCCAAGCGTTGATTTAACATTTTAATGGTTAAGAGACACACACAAACATTTAGAAAATGTATCGTTTGTTATGCCAGCCAACACGTGTGCTTGTGTGTGTGTGGGTACATAAGAATGGCAGTTAAAAGTTAAATTCCCTGTTTATTGTTATTACAATTGGGCTAAATGCTTTAACACTTGGGGTAGTTTATGAATGTTTTACAATGAAAGAAAAATTACACCAGATTTGTGTATATTTCAATCAAAACAACTTTAAAGTTTCAAGACTCCCGGTAATCCTAATTAAGTTTCTTAAAATACTTTTTTACTGGTTTCAAAAATACCAACTATATTCTTATGAAGTATATAAAATAATACGCAAATAGCCTAGGCTATTTTATAAGAAAGGAAAGGCAGAGTTGTGTTCCTATGATCTATTAAGTCCCCAGAGGAAATCGACTTAGCTGTGGAAAAGCTTACTAAACTTATATATGATGCTGCAGAGTTATCTACCCCCTCTCTGCATCCTCAAAGTGGCGAAACAATCATTTTATCTGCTGAAATAAGAGACCTTTTAAGGGAAAAAAGACGGTTAAGAAGAATTTGGCATATGAGTAGAAATCGTAATGATAAAACCAACTTTAATCGAGCGTCAAATGAGCTTAAGAGAAGAATAGCGGAATTCAAGAATGATCAAATATCAAATTATTTAAAGAACTTAAATACTTTTAAGGATTCAAATTATTATTGTAAAATGTGTTTTTAGTTGAGATATTTTATTTGAACTAACTAAATATTTTTTCACATTTTGATAATTTTTACAAAGCTTAAAAAAAAAATAAAAACATAATTATTTTAATTTTAATTTTAAACAAAGTAATTTGTTTCAACACTCCTCCTCTTTGTTTATAATTTATATAAGTCCTAAATTTGCTCGTAATTTTAAAAACTGTTTTTTAGCAAGTGGCTTTGTAAAAATATCTGCTATCATTTTATCAGTGGAGCAATACTTAAGATTTATAAAATTATTATTACAATAATCTTTTACAAAATGGTATTTTATGTCAATATGTTTTGATCTAGCATTAAATTTTTCATTTAGCACCATCTTAATGCAACTCTGATTATCTTCCATAATCGCAATTGGCGTATTTACACTGTAGTACATGTCTTGAAGTAATCCATGTATCCATTTTGCTTCTTTACAAGCTTCTGATAGCGCTATAAATTCGGCTTCTGCTGTAGAGAGTGACACACAACTTTGTTTTCGGCATGACCAATTAACAACTCCATTATTTAAATAAAATACATAGCCACTGTGAGATTTTCTATCAGTTTTATTTTCAGCCCAATCTGCGTCAACATATCCATGTAATTGATTATTTTCTGTAGAGCTACTTAATTTTAATGATAGTTGAGATGTTCCCTTCAGATATTTCATCACTCTCTTTACTTCATTCCAATCTTCTTTAGATGGAGCCTGAGTTTTCTGAGCTAAAATAGCAATACTTGCAGTAATATCTGGTCTTGTATTAACTGATAAATACAAAAGACACCCAATAGCCTTTTGATATAATTTGTTATCTAATAATTTTTCTGAATCAATAATTTTGTTATACGAAGGAATCAATGGAATATCTGAATATTTTGAGTCTTGAAGTTCGAAATCGTTTAAAATTTTCCTTATAAAAAATTCTTGATTTATTAAATAGTTACCATCTTTATCTTGTTTTACTTCCATCCCTAAATAATGTTTTATGGATCCAAGATTTGATAAAGTAAATTTTGAACTTAACTTGATAAAAATTTCTTCGATATATTTTAAGTCTTTGCTTGCGACAATCATATCATCTACATATACTAAAATGTAAATAATGCCTTCTTTAGATTTTCTGATATATAAACAAGGATCCATTATACTTTGCTTAAACTTCATCTCAATTAAAGCATTATGTATACATTGATTCCAAGAACGAGCAGCTTGTTTCAAACCATATAAACTTTTCTTAAGTAAATATACCTTATCAGGATTTTCTTTTGATGTAAAACCTGGTGGTTGCTTCATGTATATCTTTTTATCCAAATCCCCATTCAAGAATGCTGTTTTTACATCAAAATGATGTAAGTGCATTTTTTCTTTACCAGCAATTGAAAATAATATTCTTGTGGTTGCTTGCTTTACAACTGGAGCAAATACTGCATCATAATCAACTCCAAATTTTTGATTATATCCTAGCGCAACAAGCCTTGCTTTATATCTTTCTATTTCTCCTTTTTCATTTAACTTCTTCTTAAACACCCATTTGCAACCAATTGCTTTACGATCAGTGGGCGGATCAACAAGCATCCATGTATTATTTTCCTCAATGGATTTAAGTTCCTCCGTCATAGCTTCAATCCACTTTAACCTCTCCTCCTTAATTGAAATGGCTTCATTGAAATTACTTGGATCTGGTGTGAGCATTACAGAATTGACTTGATATCGACTCGGATGTACTCCCTTATTAATTCTACTAGAGACTCGTCGAACTGGTTCCGGACTTTGAATAGCATCTTCAAACGTTTCGCCAATGCCAGACAATTCAGAATCAGAAATTTGATTATTATAATTAAAGCGATCCTCTGTTACTACGGTGTTTTCTGATTCTTCTACACTATCTTCAAAAATATTACTTTCATCACAGTTGTTTGACTCCTTTCTGATTTCTTCAATATCTGCTAAAGATTCTGTATTGCATTCATGTTTATTAAAAGGAAAATACACTATATTTTTATTAACACTTGAAATTTCATTATGTAAATTATCATTCGCATCTGTGGCCTCTATAAAAACAACATCTCTTGAAATTTGTACCTTATTTGTAGATGGATCAAAAACTCTATATCCTTTTGAATTAAAATCGTATCCAATAAATATTTTCCGTATCGACTTCAAATCAAGCTTTCTCCTTTTTTCTTTAGGAACATGCACATAGCATAAAGTTCCAAATGTATGAAAATGCTTTAGTGAAGGTTTCTTTCCATATCTTATCTCGAAAGGCGTTTTTAAAATACTTCTCGAGGGCAATCTATTTTGTATATAATTTGCCATCATTAAAGCTTCACCCCAAAAATTTTTATTCAACTTTGAATCTATTAACATACATTTTACCATTTCAATTAAAGTTCGATTCTTTCGTTCAGCAACCCCATTCTGTTGTGGGCTATATGGCACGCAATATTGAACTTTAGTTCCACATCCTGAGAGAAATTTCTTTACATTTTCACTCATATATTCTCCACCTCTATCCGATCTTATACATTTTGGATAATATCCGACTTGATTCTTTATGAAATTCCAAAAATCAACTAACTTGCTGTAAACTTCATCTTTAGTTTTTAAAAGATAAACTGTGCAATACCTACTATGGTCATCGATAAATGTTACAAAATATTTATAACCGGTACACGTAGGAGGAGATATAGCACCACAAACATCAGAGTGAATAAGATCAAAACAATTTTTAGATCTTGAGGAACTTTGTTTCGGAAAAGGGTTTCTTGTAAATTTTCCTTGTAAACAAGTTTCACACGGACTTATATGGTTACCACAATCACTTATTTCAATATCAGTAGCTAAATCATCTCTTAGTAGTTTTCTTATACCTTCTTCGTTATGATGACCAAGAACCCGATGCCAATAGTGTATACAACCTTTATTACAATTATGAACTGAGAAAACTTGATCAGGTGTTGCATTAAGAGTGTACAAACTATTTTTAATATATGCTTTACAAACAACCATTGAATTTTTCTCTAAGATACATACATTTTTAATAAAACTTACATTATAACCTTTTTCAGCAATTTTCCTAACTGATAGTAAATTTGAATTAAAATCTGGAACATAGTATACATCTTCCACAATTAAAGACATATTACCAATTTTGATTTTGCACATTCCCTTCCCTCTAGCCTTTGAACTGTTTCCATTCGCAACACAAATAGATTGAGCATTATCACTGTAATTAATTTTGCTGAATAGAGATTTTTCATGGGCAATATGGCAACTTGCACCCGAATCTATAATCCAAGCACCTTGATTTCCTTGGGATAAATTACTTAATAAAACGAATTCTTCATCATTAACTTCTTCAATAATATTGGCAGATTTTTTATTTTTGCTCCACTTTTGATATTTATAGCATTCTTTCTTAAGGTGTCCAGATTTTTTGCAAAAGAAGCAGGTTTTTCCATCAACTTTATTAAAAGTTTTAGAATTTAATGCAGAAATGTTAATTGTATCATCACGGGATAATTTTTTAAAATAGTCCTCCAATAATTTTCCTTTAACCGTTTGCATTGTTAAGTCCCCATCTGGTCGTACTTCAAGAGCAGTAATTAAACCATCGTAGCTAGCAGGTAAACTGCTTAGAATCATCGAAACTTGCCAGTCCTCTGAGAAATTTTGATTTCCAATAGCACGCAATTTATCAAATAATTCCATCATTAAATTTATATGAATTTCCATATTTTCACCTTCACCCAATCGCATGCTGCATATTCTTCGCATTAAGTGAACTTTTGAACTTAATGTGACCCGTTCATGTTGATTTTGTAGCTTAGTCCAAGCATCTTTGGCTAAAGATTCATTACGAATGTGTATAAGTTGAGAATCTTCAACACACAAACTAAGTACTGCAAAAACTTCCATATTCTTCTTTTTCCATGCATCTGTATTTTCAATTGGCTTTTCAATTACGTACCATAGATCTTCCTTGATTAAATACATCTTCATCTTGAATTTCCAATTATAATAATTGTCCTGATTAAGCTTCTCCATTCCATAAAATTTGTTTTCGCTCATTTTGACTTTAGTTCGTTAAATGATGAAAATGATTTCCTTGAACAAATAATCTCCTTTATTTATTTAAATCTCCTTTAAAAACAACAATGGCCCATAATGTAAAATGTGTTTTTAGTTGAGATATTTTATTTGAACTAACTAAATATTTTTTCACATTTTGATAATTTTTACAAAGCTTAAAAAAAAAATAAAAACATAATTATTTTAATTTTAATTTTAAACAAAGTAATTTGTTTCAACAATTATAGCCTATGGAAAGCTAAATGGAAATGTGCTAAAATAATAATGATTAAAAAATCCAGCAGACCTATTAGTTTGTTGACTATTTTTTCAAAGATATTTGAAAAGCTATTCATAAGAAGATTACAACCGATTTTGGAAAAACGAAATGTTATACCTGACTATCAATTTGGATTTCGTCAAAAACATGGAACACCGGAGCAATGTCATCGGATTAATAAAGTTATAATGGATTCATTGGAAAGAAAAATGTACTGTTCTGCTGTGTTTTTAGATATTAAACAAGCATTTGATAGAGTATGGCATGAAGGCCTATTATATAAACTCAAACACATTTTACCAGCTCCATTTTATGCTGTATTAAGATCATATTTACTGGAACGAACATTTTATGTAAGAGTTGATGCTGAAAAGTCTAGTGTGTATCAAATATATACAGGTGTCCAGCAGGGCAGTGTTTTAGGTCCTATATTATATATATAATTTTTACATTACTATAGCCACATACGCAGATGACACTGCTTTAATTGCTGCAAGTGAATGTCCAGTTGAAGCATCAGCTTTAGTCCAGTTCAATTTAAATCTCTTGCAACTATGGTTCAATAAATGGAAAATTAAAATTAATTCAGCAAAATCAACTCATGTCACATTTACTCAGAGAAGGAAAGAGTGTCCCCTATTATATATTAATGGTTTACAAATACCCAAAGCAAATTGTGTCCAGTCAAGCGACTTACCTGGAAAGATCACATAAAAGCTAAAAAAGATCATCTCAATATTAAAACAAAAAAATGTACTGGTTGCTAGGAAGGAAATCTCAACTTAGTGTAGAAAATAAAATTAAGTTATATAAGGCAATTTTAAAGCCAGTGTGGACATATGGTATTGAATTGTGGGGATCAGCAAGTCACTCAAATGTTGAAATATTGCAGCGTTATCAGTCGAAAGCTCTTAGACAAATAATCGATGCTCCATGGTATATTACCAACAAACAAATTCACAGAGACCTTCAAATTCCCTTGATTTTAAATGAAATAAATAGTTTTAGCACCGGATATATTAATCGCCTAAATAATCATCGCAACATATTAGCAATTTCTTTATTGGACGAAACAAATGAAATTAGAAGATTGAATAGATTTCATATATTAGATCTTCCATATAGAAAATAAAAGTCTCAGGTATTAATTGTAGCAATAATGTACTAATCTTGTTGAAGATTACTGCGTAAATATATATATATATATATATATATATATATATATATATTGTAATGTATTATATATTTTTTTTTCTTAATTATCAAATTTACTTAATGTTGTAAAATAAATTGTAAATAAAGAAAAACTTATAAAAAAAATATTTTCAGAAAAGCATTTCGCAGAACACGAAGTTTTTCGAAGAAAGACAGAGAAAATACTCGTATGGGTCTCGTAAGTCTATTTACCAAATGTCACACATATTGTGGATGCTGTAAAGTTGGTCAAATAAGTTTTGTACAAAGTAACGTATCAAATACACTTATTTCTATGTGAAATTTTTTATTGTTTTGTAGAAATTTATTTGACACACTGTATGTTAAATACTGAATTTAAAAAACTTGCAGTGTTAACGCAAAATTATCTGTTGGTGAATTTAATGTTAAATTCAGTATTTAACTTTTAGTCTGAAAACACTATACAATTTTGTTATACATCATGTTTGTGAAGAATTTTATTCAATGTGGACAAATGAGAACTTGGCATCAAATACCACTGTATGGAGAGTGGACAGTAGTAATATCAAAAAATAATCTTAAGATCCCTGAAATTAATTTGCGAATTTTTTAACAAATTTTCAAAAATTCAACTTTTCCCAAATATGACGGCCATGAGGGATTTTTGTCAATCTGAACAAATAAGGACCCGGAAAAACACTTTTTTCCTCATCGGCAGCATTTGTGTCATCAACTGAAAATGCCTTTATGTTTGTTAGCTTAAGTATTTACTAAAGGGCTGCACAAGCCCATTTGAAATACACGATACACTACTGGACATTAGAACAAAGCACAGTTTCTAGTGTCCTTTTAACAGTAGACCAAAAAGGTTTGTGCAAAAATTACGCAACAGAAAAAGCATTGACACTTTTTGAATTTTTTTTATTACAGTTCTAACAGTACTTGTGTTTTGTTTTAAAGCTGTGACGTTAAATTGAACTGTGCATAGTGGGTACCCTAGAGTAAAGGAATTATACATGCATGTATATATACACATCAACACATATTGCTTTAGTCAACATGAGCGTGACCAAACACATTAGGCAGCCTTTTAAAGACACACATACATGCACATGTTTGTATAACACCGACTGTCTGGCATCGTGTTTGTGTGCACAAACGTTACGTTTATTTAAAAAATTTCCATTAAAAAAACAAAGCATGTGGCTGTGAAAGCACACATATAAACACATACATACGTGTGAATACAGCAAAGTTCTATAAAGTTCTGCTGTTGTGTTGCTTGTTCTACTGCGTTGTTGTTATGTTCAGTTTTCTTCTAGTGCATTTGTGTTCTGGTTGTTATATGTTCTAGGGGTTCTAATATTTACTGCAGTTCAAAACACTGAAGTATTTGTTTTGATATGCGGTAGAAAAGTGCTTGACAGTATTTGAAATCAGGGATGATGCTTGAAAGCTGTTTCAAATATGCTAAGTTTTCCCATTCTCTGCGTTTTCTTTAAGCCATCGGATGAATTTGACGAAAGTGTCCTCTGTGTCGTCTATTTCATTTTCATCTTCAATATAGTGGACCACATTTGCCCATCTGTATAAGTACTTCTGGAAGTAACAATGACCCGATAGCACCTGTGTTAAGTAGCAGTTTACATCCCCATGCCATCTGTCTATCCATTTAACAATTTCGTCTGCCAGATTTGCATAGTAATATATAATGGTAATAAGAATAATATAATATTTAATAATAATAAAAATAATAAAGTATTAATTTATAATTTTTAATATTAACTTATACAATTCTTACTTCAAGTGAAGGGTATAAAAAATAATTATAATTTGAAATTAAGCATGCCAAAAACGGGATGTTTCAATTTAGAAACAATTCAATTAAAAAAACAAATAACTCTTTGATAATGAGCCATAGTAGCACCGCGATCTGATTAATGTTGCAAAGGGGATGAAATAATAGAAAATACTGATTTCTAGAATTATTAATAACATTTTTTTAAATGTAAACAACTTTTGTTTGAAATTCTCTGTTCCAAAGCTTTGACTATTTCAGTGAAGAGAAAAAATGATTTCATTCATATTTGAAAATGAATTATTCAACTAAAATGAAACAAAAAAATTATACCACTGAAAACTATTTTTTTGTAGAGAATTCAATGTAAGAAATATTAAAAAAAATCACACAACCAGTAACTAAATTTACTTTTAAAAAGAGAACTTCCCACACATCCGTGTGAAAATGAAAGACCTGCCATGAGAAAATTATAAAAGTTTTTTTTTAATTTCTTCAAGCCACATAATAACTTTAAGGACATATCTAAAACAGAGAAATAATATGACAAACACACATACACACAACCATTCAGTAATGAAAGAGTGAGTGAATGAAGGCGTAAGAAAAGCATAAATATTGAGGATAATGAGCTAAAGCTTTAACTAGTAACACGCGCACAAAAGTGTGTCCACACAATAAACAAAACAAGATAACAAAACATGCACCAGCTCAAACACACACACACACACTCATTTGCTTCAAGCGGTATGTAGTGGCTGCGATTGCACTTTGTTTTTACAAGTTGAAACACATGAAATTTTATTTAAAATTTTTGTTTTTTATCGAATGTCTACAAACGGAAAACTTTTTGGATGACAAATAAACTTTAAAAGCGTGTCCTAAAGTAATAAAGAAAATACGAGTATTTGCTGCAAAACTTATTCAGTTAATAGAGGGAAAATTAATAATGGACATGAATACATACATAAATATATGCCTGCAATATATACTTACATACAGTAGATACGAGATGTGTTGTGTAAATAAAGTCAATTTGAAAAATACAAATGGGATAATTCATTCTAGGAATTTTTATAACCTTCACTGTAGGTAAATAGGGGAATCCGTGTATAATTTTTACACTATACATGTGCCATCTTATAAATTATAAATATTTATTCTGTGTCCTTATAAATAGCATTACCGATTTAGCGATGTCTGTCTGTCTGCCGATTTTTAAAAATGTTTCACAGTGGGTTCTTTTGAGTAAAATACAAAACGGACAAAAAACGTTATATGACAGTCTGTGCAAAAAAACAAAATAATTGGTCCACAAGCGACCGAGAAAAATCAAAAATACAGCAAGACAATAAAAATTATTTTTTATAAAATTTTTAATTAAAATCTTAAATCAACATTTTAATCTAAATGAAAATTTTAAGATGTACTTGTGTGAAATGTGCGTGCACTTGAGCGCCTACAGACATTTTATTGCTTTTAAAATTAAAGATTCCAGAACGGAAATATTCTAAAAATCTCATTAACTTGAACTTTTTTAACGCAAATTAATTATTTATATTTTAGAATTTAAAAAAAAATTATTTCAATCAATATTTTTCTGTTGGTTAACATTTTTTCATAATTTTTTTATTATTATTTTTTTAATATTTAAGAAGAATATGAAAAATTAAAAATGTATATTTGGCTATTACAAGGAAGGGTATGACTCGGCAAATTTTGCACATATTAAACATTTTAATTAAAATAATAAAATAATTTTGATTATAATGTTGATTTAAGTTTTTAATTATTAGTGTAAAACTTTAAAACAAAGTTATTGTTTAAAAATCTTTATTTATGCCATTAATGTGTCCTTGTGTACGTCCCCATTGACATCTTTAAGTATTATATTTTATGAAAAATTTATCAAAATAAATTTAACAAAAAAGTTTTTGGCAAAATTCACTATTCGGTTTTCATTAATGAAACAAAATTTTCAATATCCTGAATTAATGCATGAATTAATTTGGTTCAGTTAAGGGGCATGTAAAACTGTAATTTAAGCACTTGTAGTTCATACTTAGAAATAAAGAAACGAAAGCTAATGATGCAACATTGTGCTTTTTTTATAAATACAAGTTTTCAATACAATGCCTGTAAGCAAGGCTGTGTGTGAATGCGTGAGTATGGGTTGATAAATGACACACCTTGTTGGCAATGAATTTCCTGTTTTTTTTATGCTTCTATTTTGTGTGTTTAATATCAAAAAGAAGTCTTATAAATGTTTTTATTTTTTGTGGTACAAATGCCGCTTCTTTATTTCATTTGCAAGCTTAGTTTAAAGCAGATTGAATGTTGTAAATTTGAAAAACATTTAGTTGTTGTAATACGTAGGATTATCTTACCTGCATGTATGCGTGCTTGTGTGTTTGTGTTCATACCCACATGCAAACTCATGCAATTAATTGACAAATATGTTTTATAAATATTTTATTTTATTTTATTTGTGGGTTGTCTATTTATATGCAAGTCAAAATTGTTCAATTTTTTTGCTTTATTTTGCTTATTGATTCTTTAACTGGAGGCAAGCAATTACAACATCATTTTAATCAACTTTGTGGTGGTGCAGTGAGCAGAAGAGCAAAGAAAACTATAATAGACTCATTTCAGGCAAGGAATCAATGTAAATAGCAACAAGCGGCAACACGAAAGGAGCTTTTGAGTTCATTGTTCCAAAGGTACTTGTGTCGTAATTGGTAACCAATATTGGTGCAATAGGTGGCAATTTAAAACATTTAATTATAAACAAAACATAAACAACAGACATAACTAAAGCCGAAATTAGTCTCCTTCTTTCTATTTTTTTTTTGGTGGCATAAAAATAAAGCGACCTGTTTAAAAAACATGTGCTTGTTCGTAAAATAAATAAACAAAAAGTAGTTTACATTTTTGAAGTAATTTGTTATTTTATAAAAAAATTTGTGACAAAAGAAGATTTTTTGTTTTCCGTTTTTGGCGCAAGACTATTATCTTACGAAACAAAAAAGCTTATTTTATATTAAGCAGCAATAAACGCAAGCTTTTGTGATGAACTGGGATAATGGAATTGACACGCTGGTGTTAGCTGTGGCTGTAGCTCGCCCATTTTTCCATTTATGTTGCTCTGTAACGCAGTTTATTTTCCAGCTGAGGTGTCTGTCTAGCGTCGACTAAGGTCTGCTTCCTTTATATTTATGCCCCCATGATCGTCTAGTACTCCGTTTCATTAAATACTTCTGCCTCGACTAACTAACTACCATTTGTTAAAAATAAAATTAAACAATTAGATCCGAACGAGGGTAATTGTTTCGGTCCCCGAACTCTAATTACAAAAATACTCGTATATGATAATACGAGTAAAATACTCCGGCCTCGACTAACTAACTACAGTATAAAATAATACTAATAACAACGATAATCATATCTGCCAGAGCAAAGTTTGTGTGGAAACAAAAACTCCTCTCCGATTCATGTATAATCTAATTTGTACCTAATGAGTATTTTAAGTGTTACTTTTGTATGACTTGTATGTCAATATTTAGACGAGGAAACATTTGGAAGAAAAACATCTTGAATTCTCTTTTGCTTTTTCTTTCGAGGTTACACAGACGAACATATTGCCGGCAACATTCCATTATTATTGTTATTATTTGCACACAAAACAATGAAAGAAAAGAAAAGTAAAGCAAATATCAAAAAATATGTGAACAAAGCGTATCGCCGAGTACCGAACACAAAAATGATTCTCTCTTCTCCACCCGTAATTTGCCTACAAGCGAAATGTTTCCCTTCTAAATATTTCTTCGTCTAAATAGGGGCTATCATACCAGTTGTAGGCTACATATTTCAGGTTGGTCTGTTAAGTTCAGTATGTAACGTCACGTTACAGCTCATCCATAATTTAATAATCGTGCCTACTTGATTCGTACTACAGAGAGCAATAACAAGAAAAGTTGTGGCAAACTTAAAACTTCCTTGTGGAATAACAATTACTAGGACGAACATTTGACGATGATCGCAAGAAAATATGGAGTAGTCCTGGATGGCATCCCTCCCGTCCATTTATGTCCTTCCGGTTATTTTTTGATTTGCATCTGTACATATACACTTAAGCCGGGATGCGATAATATCAATTAACATTGATTTCTTAACCATTTTATTACCTCTATACTCATGTACGAGTATACAAACGACGAATTGTGCAATCAACATCGTTGATCAATATAGCAGTATACTTTGAAACATAGCGGAGGGCTTTGGTAAAAAGTAATCTATGTATCTGCTGGAAAAATTAATATTAACCCTTATTCCATATGGTGTCATCGACACAAAACGACATCAATTATTATCGTTTCTAGTAAATCTGAATTAAAATTCTCAATATTGATAAATATTGATGACTGTTGACACTTATTTGATATTATGTCATGACGTTTGCTATCAATACTGCTGTGTTTTTTGTCATTAAATAAACTTCAAAAACATTCTTTTTATTAACAATTTTAAACAAACTATGACAGCTGTTACAAAATACCAAATTATAAGTGAATTGATGTCGACGACGACAAAGTTGATGGCACAAATGCTGCCGATGAGGAAAAAGGGATTTTTCCGAAAGCGTCTTTCCAGCAATCCAGTGTCTGGAAGTAATATTAATTTTTCTATATATTTCAAATAGAGGCAAATATACATACTTGATTGACTTTCAATAAAAAAGAATTATGGAATTATTGAATATGTAAAAACTGAACTAAAAAGCCTAAATAATAAATTACTAATTAACGTAGAGATAACAGTTCAATTAATATATACGAGTACTTAGAATTATACTTAAGCCCTATATAATGTTATTTATTTAGTTCTCATCCGCTGAGTAGACCGAACGAATCAAATTGACCGAATCACTTAATTGAACCAAATGATTCTCTCTTTTTATTAAATCTTTGTCGGTGTTTCAGTCTGCTGGTTTTTAGTTCGTTCGTTCCTGCGTTTTAAAAAAAGGGTTGTGCCTTCAGAATAAAAACAATTTGGCAATATTATTTATAATATATTATTATTATCATTATTATTATGGGATATGATCGCACCTCAACTTTTAAGATCTATTGTGCAGCCCAGTTCCTAACTACAATCCGAGACTACTTACTAATCTCGTAATTGTTGTAGGACTGATCTTTTGCCTAGATCTTCTGGGACCAATGCCCCACTACATAAGCAGCTTCTTTTGTGTCTTGGCAGGGCACTTGCAGAAAATATGCTCGGACGTTTCCTGTCTTTCCGGATAGAAACGACAGGAGTTATCTTGTACCAAACTGATTTTACTCATATGATATCTAATTTATATTTGAAGAGCTTTAGCTGTAATCATGATGTATTGGTTTTTACTGAAACATGGCTAAACAACACACATCTTAATTCTGAGATTCTTTGTGGTAGATATAACATTTATCGTCGCGATCGTGGTTCTTATGGTGGAGGTGTTCTCATTGCCGTGTCCAGTAAGTTGTGTTCGGAGGCCTGTTATGGACTTCGGTATTGAATTTATATCAGTCATCAAAACATTAAAGCTTAAGAAAATATTTTTAATGTGCTCATATATACCACCATCATCGCCGCAGTCTTTATATTTGCAACATGGTGAAGGTGTGAGAACTGCTGCACAATCAGTTAAAGAAAATGATTCGATTTTAGTCATGGGTGATTTTAATATGCCAACAGTAATTTGGAAGTATCTGGCTGATGATTGTTACTATATGCAAATTTCAAATAATGAAATCGTTAAACATATTTTAAACTTGCTTTATGGTATGAGTCTTTTTCAGATAAATGGAATACTCAATGATCATGATAAAATTTTAGACCTGATATTTGTAAATCAAAAAGAAGATTGCCATGTCAAACGCTCTGATCCCATTATTGTTCCTGAGGATCGATATCATCCTGCTATAGAAGATAGAAAAATATCGTCATCTATCAATACTTAGAAAGATTTTTCTTTTAAAAAAACTGATTATTTTGCTTTAAATGAATATATTCTGAAAACAAATTGGAGCAATATTTTGCCATTTCCATGTAATTCTGTCAAGGCTATGGATCAGTCTTTTTCTGTTTTCTATGATAAAATATCTTCATTTATGAACACATGTATTCCAAAGCATAAATTAAAGTATTCTTCTGGACCGCCATGGTGCAATAGAGCTTTATGCCAAAAATAAAAAAAATAAATGTTATAAAAAGTATAAGCTAACGGGATCTGCTTTTGATTATCTTAAATATTCAGTGAGCCGAGCTGAATATAATAAGATAAATAAACAGTGTTATGACTGCTTTTTAAATGAAACTAAATTTAATTTAAAACATAACCCTAGATCATTTTATAAATTCGTAAATTAAAAAAAAAAACTATGGGCTTTCCTATGATGCTGTCATTTCAAGAGTCCAAATCAAGTGACGATACAATCATATCTAACATGTTTGCCGACTTTTTTTTTACTACATACTCTACTAAGAAGTACAATGATTCTATGGACTATCCGCATAATCTATATGGGAACCAGTCGATATCATTACCATTTTTTGATGTTAGTATGGTTTCGAATGATATTAAAACGCTTAAATTTTCGTATAAGTATGGCCCAGATAATATTCCAAGCAGTATTTTGATTAATTGTGCTGAAGCCTTATCTATTCCTTTAACAATTTTGTTCAATACATCAATTAAATATGGTTATCTACCACAAATTTGGAAAAAATCATATATTGTTCCTTTGTTTAAATTCGGTTATAAATCTGAAATCGAAAATTATCATGGAATATCTAAGCATTATACCTAAATTATTTGAAAAAATTAATAACGGATCAGTTATATTATAAAATCTCAAATCTTATATCGTATTTTCAACACGGATTTCAAAAGAGTTGTTCTATAACAACTAATCTTCTTCAACTGACAACTATAATTAATCGTGGATTTTTACAAAAGAAGCAGACTGATGTTATATATACTGACTTTAGTAAGGCCTTTGATAAGGTTAATCATATACTTCTGATTCATAAATTATGTAAGTTGAGTTTTACCGATGGTGCAGTCAATTGGATTCAGTCATATATATTAAAGGGCTGCGACAAGATACTCATACAAAAATATGGCCATGTTCGCAAAAGACAATACAAGTACTTGCCCACTCATAACACAAACAATATCATCTTATCTTGTCTCGGTAAAACAAAATATTTATTATCTTGCATTTTTAAGAAATGATAAACTCGGTAACTCATCGATATGCTCATTCAACCACAAATCTCAGTTTATCTTGTAAGATTTTGAGCATTCTGAGATGTCAAAACCGAATGATTTACTCACTGGCTCAAGTTAAACGAAAATTAACTGGTTCTTTAATACAAAACTAGAAACTTTTTCAAGTTGAACATCATAAAGCAAGTGGCTGGCTGTGTAAGAAAACGTTTACATATTTTGATTTTGAAAAAAAAATTAATGTAAGTTTTTTTATTTCTTATTTTGTTGTTGTTTTGGTATTTTTTTTCAAACTCTACTTGAAATTTTATTTTCATTAGAATTCTAGGTTTTTTTTTTGTTGTAGTTTACAAGTATACACATGTGTATCGTTATAATAAAACGAATAGTTCTGACACGCGCACACACATTCACTTTTTTATGTAATTTGCATACATACATACATAAAGAAATGACCAATATTTACTCAAGCAAAACGAGATCTCCATCGATCTCGCTTTTCCCATCTAGTGAGCAAATGTTCTCAACTGTTTCTGTATTGACAATTACTCAAATTTTGAGAACAATAAGACAAGCATTAAAAATTGAATGAGATAAGGTGACATCTGGAGTTCTACAAGGTAGCCACCTGGGTCCTTTATAATTTTCGTTATTTATTAATGACCTACCTCAGATAATAAAGTTTTCAAATATCTTAATGTATGCTGATGATGTAAAAATTTTCATTTCACATGACAATCAAATTGAACAACAGCGTCTTCAAATTGACTTGAATTCTTTTTACGAATGGTGCAATGTTTATTTAATGGAACTCAATGTAAAAAAATGTAAGTTCATGGGATTTGCAAGATATAACGCAAAAGCCGTAAATTATGTGCTTGGTAGTTTTCAAGCGGTTGCTCTGAACACTTTCCAGGATCTTGGAATATTATTTGACACAAAACTGACTTTCACCCCTCATATTACAAGTAATGTTAACAGGGCTAGGGTCACGCTGGGATTTATAAAGCGCTGGTCTAGAGAATTTGATGATCCATATATTACTAAATCTTTGTACACTGCTTTAGTACACCCAATTTTGGAATTTGGGTCTGTTATCTGGGATCCCATGTACCAAGTGCATTCCAATTCAATCGAGTCGGTGCAAAAACAGTTTCTGTTGTTTTGTCTAAGAAGTCTACATTTTGATCCTTTCAACCTGCCATCATATTCTGCACGACTTGCTCTTATTAAACTTCCAACTTTAAAGAGCCGTAGAACGATGCTGATTGTGTCATTTATTTTGGATGTTATTAAAGGTGATATAAGTGCTGGATTTTTAATAAATGAAATTTCATTTAACGTACCACAGCGACTATCTCGTTATTATGTACCGCTATCAGTTTCGTTTTAGAGAGCTAATTTTGCCGATGCCGATCCGCTCAGAAAAATATGCAACACATTTAACCAAATGTATAGATTCATTGATTTTTCCACAAGTCGTAATGTTATTAAAAAATTAATAGTTGATTTTCTAAATTCATAATATACCTGGTATTTATATTGCTATGAATCTTAGTTTCTGTATACTTTTTGTTATATTCTTTATACTGTTATAAATAATAATTCAAGTACTAAATAACATTGTATTACAAATGTCTGTAAGGAAAATTTTCCATAGACTAATAATTAAATAAATAAATAGTTAAGTCTACAACGGCCAGTAAGTAGCTCAATGTAAAGCTTAATATAATTTCTGCTGAGGTTCAAAACAACATCTGCCCTAATGCGCTCGGGGTTGATGAGTCTCTTTGGCTGACACATGCCCACTTCTCCAGCAGTCTTCTCGTTTCTTCTCCTTGCATAGAAGGGCACTAGTGAAGGTGTTGGTCGCCCCGCAGAAGGGCTCTTTACCGTGCCTTTTTAGCCAGATAGTCCGCTATTTCATTGCTCACATGCCCTTCATGACCCGGCACCCATAATAAGGTAACAGTGTTTCCCTCTGTTAAAATATTGAGAAGTGTATAGCAGTTCCAGACCAATCTTGATCGAAAGGACTAGCCCGCCAAATTACCTAGAGCTGCTCGACTGTCTGAGAGAATATATATTATGGTATCACATACCCTAGCACATAGCTCTAAAGCGTGGACCTCTACCTGAAAAATGGAAGCTGTTTTTCCAATTGCAACTGCCCTACGGAAACGTGGTCCTGCAATTCCCGCACCAGCACTGCCATCTTCCATTTTGCACCTATCAGTATACCATAATTGTCGATTTTGGTCCAGTATTATTTCACCGTTTCTCCAAGCAGAGCGTTCAATAATGACCACTTCAAAATTCCTAGAGAATGAGAGTATCCTATCCATCTTCCTATCCAAATTCTGGACAGTTTCTAGAATTTTCACATGACTACTAAGATTGTCCTATTTAAGATAGGATAGACCAGGTAGCCTTAAGGCGGAACTAGCTGCTACTCCCCTACTCACAATATGCAGGGGAGTGAGCCCAATGATCATACCCAAGGCTAGTGTAGGGCATGTCTTCATCGCCCCCCTTACACTCAAACAGGGTATTCGATGCACTTTATTGAATATTATCTAAACCTGTTTTTGTTATAACTTTGGCCACCATACCAAGGATGCACAAGTGACTATCGGTACTATGATGGTTTTGTAGGACCACGCCATCATTTTTCGTCGTAGGCCCCAGATTTTACCATACATTTCTGGTCTTAAATCTTTGCCAGTTATGTATAGTAAATTTTTGTTCCAAGTAAAAGTCTTATTCCTCGAATATCACCAAATTACTGTCCCCCAATTTCAAGGTCCCTAGACTTAGCTTCCTCCTTCTAATGAAGGGAACCACTATTCGCATTTATCGAAAGTTCCCTCTAATGACACCATATATTGAGTGTTGTCAAGAGCCGTTTGTACTCGATTGGCAATCACAGAGCTAAACTTGCCCCTGACCATGATTACCAGATCGTCCGCAGTCTCCAGTAGCAATAAAACGCCACCCTGGGGGCATCCTTTGGTTGGCCTGACAAATAATTCCTTTGCCCCCGCATTGAAGATTATAGTCCTGTTACTCAGCATATTGAGAACCCATGACATGATCAGTCAGCGTATTTCCTTCTTGATCATCGCCTCCTCAATAAACTCGAATGTAACGTTATCAAAAGCCCCTGTAATATCAACCGACGTACAGAGGGCTATTTCTTTAACAACCAGGGCCTTTTCGATTTTACTCGTTAGGCTGTGCAATGCAGTTTTAGTTGACCTGCCTGATTGGTAAGCATATTGTCTAATGTGAAAAGGGTCGTCCCTAAAATGGACTTCCCTGATATATTGATCCAAAATCTTTTACATAGCTTTAAGCAGAAAGGACGTTAAGGAAATGGATCGGAAGACTTTTGGCGAGTAATCCGCCTTTTTGCTTGCTTTCGGTATAAAAACAACCTTGCTCTACCTTCCGTCAGCCTTAAGTGTAGAAAGGCCATTTGAGTGATCCTTCGTAAGAGATTTATGTAGTCTAGCAGCTGCTGGAAGGGTTTTCATTAAAACATCTTTCAAGCATCATCCCTGATTGCAAATACTGTCAAGCACTGTTCTATCGCATATCAAAACAAATACTTGAGTAAATACTAGAACCCCTAGAACGTAGAACAACCAGAACATAAATGCACTAACACAAAACTGAACATAACAACAACGCAGTAGACCAAGCAACACGACAGCAGAACTTTATAGAACTTTGTTGTATTCACACGTATGTATGTGTTTACATGTGTGCTTTCACAGCCACATGCTTTGTTTTTGTTTAATGGAAATTTTTTTAATATACTCGTATATGCGTGATAGGCTGTTCAGACATACACGTTAATTAAGCATTTTACGCAATTATCACCTTTATTGAGCTCAACTTACCATACAAATTTCCCTTAAATAATTGCGCAATTAAAAATTGATTGCACGTTAATGAAGTCAAAATCAAAATTCAACTCTTTGTTGTGCCCTTAAATATCAACTCAAAAGTGAGAAAAGTTGATATTTTCAGTATTAAAAAGAGAAAACGTAAATAAATTTAAAAATAAATGTCATAAAAAGTAAATGGCAGCCGAAGTAACCGGTAAATAAATTTTATAAAAATGTTATTGACAATAAGTTTTAAATAACTAATTTCTTTTAATCAATAGCTTGCCATCAAAACATTTTTTTTTAAATTTGACTTTCTTTTCATTTTTTATTTTATAAATACTCAAACATATTTTCCAAAAAAACTGTCAATATTTTCAGTTGTCAAATGCTTAATTGCGTAAACTTTATTAATAATTAGTGAAGTACTATTTGAAAAGAATAAGAAAAAAGAAGGAACAAGAAAAAGAACATGGTCAAAATATTTTTAATAATATTTTCACTTTTTTAACTTACAATATTCGGCACAAAAAATTAATTTTTATAAGCGCGACGCTCTCCGCCGTTAAAAAAAAATTTGTAGTACAACAGCATGATACACGATACTTTGTATCATACTTATACAAGCTCAGCCCACAAAAATCAAAATATTTTGATTTTCATATTTCGAAGTATACTTTTGCAGTACGACAGCATGCTAGACGATACTTATTTCATATTTGTACGATTTATCGTACGATTTGTAGTAACGTCTATCAGTAGCATTATACAAATATGTGTCTTTAAAACCCTACAAAAAGTGTTTGCTCACGCTCGTGTTGCCTAAGCCATATGTGTGGATGTGTGTATATACATGCATATATAATTCCTTTATTCTAGTGTACATACTATGCACAGTTTAATTTGACGTCACAGCTTTAAAACAAAATTTTGTCTTGAATTTCTACTGCCGTACAAAACACAAGTGCTGTTAGAACTGTAAAAAAACAATTCAAAAAGTGTCAATGCTTGTTCTGTTGGACCATTTTTGCACAGAACTTTTTGATCTACTATAAAAAGGACACTAGAAGCTGTGTTTTATTCTAGCGTCCAGTAGTGTATCGTGTATTTCAAATGGGCTCGTGCAGCCCTTTAGTTTCCATCTCCTCACCGTGCCTCTTCCATCTCTTCTCTACATAGTATAAAACAAAGTCGCTTTCTCTGTCCCTATATCCATATGTATGCTAAAATCTTTAAAACTACGCAACGGATTTTAATGCGGTTTTTTTAAATAGATAAAGTAATTCAAGTTCGCATTACTGTTCAAGATGGCGACCGATTTAACAGCTGTCAAGTGATTTATTCTCAGTTTGGTTTGGCAATTCATCATGAATAGACTCACGCCTGAACAACGCTTGCAAATAGTGCAATTTTATTTCGAACGAGATTGCCGTTGTTCCCGATTTTCATAAGCGAATTTTGTTTAGCGATGAAGCGCACTTCTGGTTGAATGGCTACGTCAACAAACAAAACTGCCGCATTTGGAGTGAAGCTAAATCTCAAGTGTATGTCGAAACACCGTTACATCCAGAATCATTGGTCCGTACTTCTTCAAAAACGATGATGGCCAGAAAGTTACAGTCAATGGTGATCGGTGTAGAGCCATGATTACTAACTTTTTCATTCCTGAATTGAACAACCATGATGTCCAGGAGTTGTGGTTCCAACAAGACGGCGCAACATGTCACACAGCTCGTGCCGCAGTCGATTTATTGAAAGACACGTTTGGTGACCGCCTAATTTCACGTTTTGGACCTGTGAATTGGCCTCCAAGATCTTGTGATTTAACACCGCTAGACTACTTTCTGTGGGGCTATATAAAGTCATTGGTCTATGCGCATAAGCCACAAACGCTTGACCATTTGGAAGACAACATTCGCCGTGTTATTGCCGATATACGGCCACAAATTTTGGAAAAAGTCATCGAAAATTGGACGTCCAGATTGGACTACATCCTAGCCAGCCGTGGCGGTCATATGCCAGAAATCATATTTAAAATGTAATGCCACAAGATTATCTTTCGGATAAATAAAATTCATGTCAATCGAATAATCCATCGTTGTTTTATTGCAATTTAAAGTTCTATACGTCTATAAAAAACACCCTTTATGTATAATCTTGGAAATTTTAACGTCACAAATCCGCCCGGCAGGTAGCGCTGTAGTCGGTATCTGGCTTATTTGCCTACTACCTATTTTTACCCGGTCTCGCACGGTTCTTTACTCTATAAGTACGATTTCTTAGTGTAAGAAGATGGAACATATAAAAATTTTAAGGCAAGACAACGTTTGCCGGGTCAACTAGTATTATATAAAAATGAGTACAAGAAAATACGCTCATGCTCCCGGATCTAACAAAACTTAATAAGATTACTCTTAAGATACACTTAAATCTAACTAAAATAAACAAATAAGGACAAAAAAATAAAAAAAATTATCTAAACTAAAGTGAAACACAAAAGGCATGTTCAGCTTAATGCGAACGAAAGCTTCGTAAGCATAATTGTATTGAAAACAAAAACAAATTTAGGATCCAGTACTCATGCTCGTTCGCCTTCTCAGGAAGGTGTACCACTCCCTTCTAAATGCATAAGCTGTTTTTTTTTTGTTTAATTTCATGAGAACAATAAAAAATTTTTTCTCTTTTTCTCTTTCGTAATTTTATAAATAAAATAAGTATAAAACAAAAACTGAATAGTACAGTTGAGTTGCGAATTAACTGCATATGTTAAAGTTCAAATAAAATAAAAAAAGATCCTAGAAAAAATTTATTTAAATAAATAGAAACGAAAAAACAATAGAATAAAACACCTTTATTAACATAAAAACTTTATTCAAAAAAGTTATTTCAAAACGTTTATATAATTTGATTTAAAAGTTTTTAATAAAATTTAAAAATTATTGGCCCCGACCGAAGGTTGAACCGCGACATCTACAGTTGAGAGACATTTTTAATGTTTAGTTTAAAAATATATTTGGTGAAATGCAATCATAACGTCTGATAACAGGCCTGTTGGCGAAGGCTTTCTAACAGCCCTGTTGAATAAGGGAACGTGTAAAAAATTTATGACAAATAAAGGCTTGCAGAAGGCCTGTTTACTTCTTCTTTTTTGCGGCTGGGACAGTTTAATATTTAATGTGTGCGTATGAGTGTGTTTGTGTGTGTGGTAATTTAGTATTCAGAATAAATGTTTTGAGAAGCTTTAAATTAGAGATGCCAAACGGAAAATCTCGTTCCCAAAAATCCCGGGATTTCGGGAAAAGCTAATTCCCGCTTTTCGAGATTTTTTATTTTAAATTCCGGGTTTTCCGGGAATTTTGGGATTTTATTAATCCCGTTTCAGTTATATTTTTATTGTCATAAAGATATATTTTTCTGTGTCCCCTTATTAAAAACAAAAACTTATTATCTGAAACATCTTGTTGAAGAAAATCAACACAACCACTTTGATAATGTAAAAAAAGTGAAAACAAATAAAAAAAAATCAAGTTTTTTTGCGTAAAATTAAAAAAAATTAGCTTTGAAGAACACAAAACAAAAAATAAAGATAAAAGGTCAGCTTAGAGTCATTTTCTACGTTTTTTAGGTTTATTTGAAATTCCCGAAAATCCCGCTCGGGATTTCGGGATTCAGTTTTTAAAAACCAGTCCCGTTTGGCATCTCTACTTTAAATGCATGTTTTAATAAGGAGAAAACCGCAAAATATATTTTTATATCAGCATGGTTTTTCTAAAGAAATAAATTAACTAAAAATAATACTCGTTATTATAATAAAAATAAAAACAAATTAAGCTGAGCAAATTATATTTGCATTTCTTAATAATTCATGAATACAAAGATTAAATATTTTTAACCTGTAAAAATCGCTTAATTGCATAGTAACGAAAAAGTCCTCAATGTTAATATGTATAGCTGAAACGAAAACCTGCTTTTCTGAAAAAATTATTTACGTGATACACATTTTTTTATAAACACATACCCCTTTATCCAAAAAAATTAACGTATACTTTAAAGTCAACGTTAACAAAAATTTTCATATATTTTTCTCATAAATTTTACTTTAAAGTCTACGTCAACTTTTTTTTGGATAAGAAGGCTAAACTTTAATGAAGCAAACTCCGCTTAACATTAAAATATTATTATTTAATTAACATCCTGGCCCATGATATGGAAAACTATCAGTGTATTTAAACTTATCGCTTGTTTCTTTTGTTATTCTAACTGTTTAAATTTTAAGCGAAGGACAACTTTCGATACTATAGTCCAAGTATTAATTTAATTTTCTCTACAATTTCTATTAAAACATGTTCTGAAAAAATAAATAAATAAAGAAGAATTAAACTAATTAATAGTATAAAAGTTCTTAGAACTAACTCAGTTCAAATATTTTTATTGTTTTTGCATTATGACGAAAACTAATTAATTTTTTTTATTCCTTTTCAAAAATAAAAAAAGCTGTTGTTTTTTTATTATTTTTGTTGGTTTGCTTTTGTTGCTACTGTTGTTTTGCTTTAATTTTCTCTTTTAGAGCAGGCATTGACACGAAATCGTAAAGTGGGTCGTCAAGGAGAGCGCAGGCAAACAGGAAGAAATACATACAACTGCAAAAGGACACAAATACTTTTGAACTTTACTCAACAATAGAAATACCAACAAGCAGCCACCGCACAAGGAGTTTTGAGTAGTGGCAGTAAACTGTATTAGTGGCAAAATCTATATATTTTGCACAGGAAAAATCGATTTCAGGTTGTTATTGTGTTACGTGCCATTTATACATACGAGGTTAGGGAATGCAAACTTACTTTCAACGGACAGACATGGCTACAGATGGTATCCCGGCTGCTTCTCAGGAGTAGATTCACTGACCAATTTGCTTCCCCAGCGCGTGAACATATAACAGCCTCTCCATGTAGAGGCTGTAAATATAAGTAAACATTTTGCAACTATTGCTGGTTCATGCCCACTGCATGGCCCAGCCAAACCTAATTGGCAACCCTCAACCCAATCCTACCCATTCCTCTCAACACTCCAGTAAATCTTCTCTTACCAATTCAAGTTCATGGTAGTTATTTTTTTTATTTAATTCTATTTAACAAAGAAAGGAACTTTAAAGCAAAAGAATAGTATAAACCAGTTGTATCTATATATATATGGTTGGGTTTATATAATATAGTTTCTTTTATGTGTAGGGGACTCTATAAATGTACAGTTCACACCATCCCTTTTTTTATTCTATTTTTTTTTTTTTTTTTTTTTTTTTCATATATGCATATGAATTGTCTTAGTATTAAAAAATTGGGAAAATAATTATTAAGAAGATTGAATAATACTTAGAAGATGGTTTTTCACCCATTTCCCTACAAAACCTTCTCTGGGTTCCTCTATCCGTTCACTGGCAACACGGATAACTTCTAATTCCGTCTCAGAGAATTTGTATCCTGTTCCCCAGTAAAGTAGAGCTGCCTCATATGCACTGGTGTATCCTGAGTGACTTACATGGTCATCATCCGAATCACTATCGAAAGAATCATCATCTTCTTCTTTATCTTTATCTAGGTCTTCTCCTCCGAATGCTCCTTCTTCATCATCCTCTTTTCCTTCTGTGCCCTTGTTAGAATCGGGACTTGCCACTCTAAGAGTTTTCAATTTTTTGATTTTTAAAAATTTAAAATTGCTTGTCCCCTTGGACTCTAAAAAGATTATCACTGCATTTATCGCGCATGGTCTTGTGTTAATATTCTTAACTACAATAGCATTAATGGATCGATCATTGCCGAATAGGCAACCAACAATATGTATAATAAAGTGCAAATTGGAGTTTGCTGATGCAGAAAACGGGCTCTTCTTTATCAGTTGAAACCCCATTGCATAGGGCAAATAAGAGTTGGAATCTTCAAACTCTTCATCTGAGAGTATCATCTGCGTGATCTCACGACCCGCTGCCGGAGTCATTATCCATTCAATGGCATCCTCCAATTCGGTGCACCCGACAATGGATTTAAAGAATGCCAGATCTGAATATGCTGAGAACCCGGCATGTCGCATAATAATTGTGCCAACTCTTGCTTTGGCGAACTCGTTTTTCGGGAACATTTCAAGGAACATGTCCAATGCAGACATCAAAACATCAATTTCAACTAATGAGGCTATGGAGTTTCCATTTGCAATATTTGTTGTAATTCGCGCTAAGAAGGCTCTTGATACGACTGATGTGATTAGAGGTGATATACGTTTAGCTACAATGTCTCTATGTCTTTCATGGGTTCTGGCTAATCTCACGAGTCCTGTGATATACATGACCAGCCCGATGTCATCGGCTTCCGTCAACGTTACTGGATTTGTTATGACCGGTGCTGACTGTTTATGCGTCACTGTTGTTGAGATCAAACTTAAAGGGGTAACCTCGCCCTTCCCTATGGTAACGTTATAGGATTTCCATTCTCCCACTACTGTACCCTTAATTGTGTGCATAACATGGTATAAATACTCAATGACGCTGTAGACTTCTGATGAGCTACCCATAATGACGGCATACGCCCAACTTCTGGAGGTACTCAAGTCACTTTTTGCGGACAATCTAATGCTGAGAGGTGGTTTCTTGCCTTCATTCCCCCCTCTGTTGAACCAATTTATTGGATACTCGACCGGAGTTTCCATGACCGGCTCACGGAGAGTGTGGCTCTGAAAAGTCATTGTAGACACAATTTCAACCTTTTTACTTTTTTTGGACATTTTAGATCTTCAGTTAAGATATACAAACAAAAAACAAAATTATTAAAAACACAGTTCCAATTGTACTAATTTCCTCTATAGAATTAGACGATCGTTTTTATGGTACTGTTAATTTTATCGTTTCATAAAGTAAGTTTAGTTGGCCATAGGCCCATATTAAGTTTTTATTTTTTTTTTTTTTTTTTCTTAGTTTTCACATTTCTTATTCTTTTGCCTTTTTAAAATTAAGTTTTTTGTTTAAATTTTATAAATGCACGTTTTAATTTACTAATATTTAAGTTTTTTTCATTTTTTTAACTATTTTATTTAAGAAAGTCATTTTTTTTCCCTTTTTTTTTTTTAATTAAATACTTATTTTCTTTCCACAACTATTCGTGCACACATCTTTTCTGACCAACGCCCAAATAACAAGTGTCAAAATTTTTCAATTCTTCTTTTCTATGACCACGCATACATCTAGTCACACGCGTCTGCCATCTTTTTTTCCTTCTCTTCGAGAAAAAAAAGATGGCTGCGGCCATCTCATCGTGCCAGGCGCCAAGCTGACTTGACAGCTTATGTCAACTTGACAACCCAATTACGGGGATGGCATTGCTCAGAGTTGCACGAAAAAGATCACGGGTAGAGGGCGCTCACCCGTGATAAGTAAAATCCGTAACAATTGTTGAATTGAAAGTTTTCCTAAAAAACATTTAAAAGCAAAAACTCTGCAATAATAAAACAAACAAAAACTATTCCATTAAACTCATGCTAGAGACGTTTAACGAAAAAAAAAAGAAATTTCGTCCGTACTGGTGTGTACACAAAATGCAAAAAAGCAATGAAATTTCTAAAGGAAAAAAAGCCACATCAAACCCTCTTAGAATTTTCTCAGGATTTAGTAAAAAGTGTCTTCTAGTGTAAGTTAGAGCTACCTAAAACGTAATCGTTAATAAATTATGTTATCTTTGCTTAACATACCCATACTCATTGCAACGGTTCCACGAATTGCCTCAGACAGCTGCAAAGTTGTGCGAGTATAAAAAAATATTAAACATTTTTTAGTTTCTTGTAAGAACCCACAAACTAGTGTGATTTTTAAAATCTGATTTTTATTCTATTAAAAAATAGAAATGCAACCGCATGTAGTACATACATACATACGAGTACATGTTTAAAATATAGAGCACATCAAAACCTGTCTAAAATACTTGTGCACTCGAACTTGTCCACTCTTATGACTTGTTTAGTTGTTCCTCAGCTTTTAAAAGTGCAACAATTAAACTTTCACTAAAATTCTTAAAAGAAGTTGGTAATATGTAACACAACTTGTATCTATATACAGCATCTTGAAAGTTTCAAATTAGAATTTTTGTCGATTTTTTGAACTCATCATTATTATGATTGTCGAAGTTATAATTAGTATAAATTTTAGAGTACCTATAGAAAACCAAAATTTTTTTGTTTTCGTAATGACTTCGACATCTGTAATAATGGCCCTGACTAAAACAATACGTGATAAAACCGTTTTGTGTTTTATATCGGCTTGTCGTAAATTCAACTTCGAAAACGACACTCACAATAGAGCTGATAATTAATTCTTTTGAATGTAATTTCCGTTCAACTACAATATTTGGTGTTAAACTCTGTATCGTTTATTGATGTGTAAGCGAAAAAAAAGGTTCACATATTTTCAGTCCTGAATAAGCTTAAACACACATCCATACAAACTAAAGGGCTGCACAAGCATACTTGAAATGGCTTACAGGCACTTTTTATTATAGTATAAAATATTACACATGTTTGTAGTGATGTGTGGCTTTCAAGAATGCTTTTGCAGCCTTTTAAATACATACATATAGATACTACGAAAGAAATTAAGAGAATTTTTATTTATTTTTACAGTAAAAAAGACCGTATATGTAGGGATATGGATGTTTACAGCGGCGTGTGCAGCAGGATAATGATTTAATTTAATGAATGAACGTTCCAAATAAAAAAAAAAGTAAGAGAAGGAATAATATTTGCTTTTACTCACCTTTTGGTCCGAGTTTTATTGTGTGTATATTCAGGAAGAACAAGAAGGAGAAGCAACTTTAATGTCAAATGCAAATTGTTGCCTGCTGATATTTATTATTTGATTGTTGACTGGTCTTCTCGCCCAGCAGTCCAGCAGCTTATTGAAACAATAATCCTTAGTTCTCTTTAAAAGATTTATTTACTAAAGTTCACTGCTGACATACTATTCTCTAAACGATATTTTTTTAATTTCTTTAATTTTTTTTGTTTAATTTTAGATTGCTTTGCGGTTACACAATTTAAAACGAAAAATGTGTGTAAATAACTTTTAATTTTTATAACTGAAACAGTAAACACTTGTGTACATACACACTTTATTTTTTAAATACATAATTTTTAACTTCTTTTTAATTTGTCGTTGTGTGGTTTTTGCAATATACATATACAAATATACACACATACTTATATGAACACACACTTAACACACATTAATTTGCTAACATTGATTTTTTTACTATGTATGTATGTATGTTTTACTCTTCTATTTTTTCTTTGCTTCTTCACTAAACTTTAATATTAAACAATACTTTTCTTTAATTTAATAAACTTAACTTTATTTTTTATATATCTAAGCAAAACGAAACTAAAATCACATATAATATTTTACAAGCACCACGAGCGCTTCGTATGAGTATGACTTCACTAAACCGTTTTTAACAACAACTGCGAATAAATTTTTACTATTTTAAAGCAGTCGCTGAGTAATTGAGTTGCTCGTAGTTGTTGTTACTTTTTGTTTTTATTTTCAACTCTGACGAAATAACGTTTGTTTTAGGGTAGTCAACTTTGAAATTTATAAAGCACTAAAACAAATTTTTAATCTTTATTTGTGAATATGCATTCCAATTGTTGGGTTTTTTTTTAATTTATGTTTTCCTCATGATATTCAGTACAATATCATCATGGTATTTTTATCTTGATATCAAATGCCATTTTAGCTTTTAATTTAATATTAAAGTTTGTTTACTTGGGTCATAATAATAGTCATACCAAAGTCGGTATCTTTTTAAAAACGACTTCTTGGGAACAAAAGTCAGCTCTTAATAAAAGTCTACTTTTTTGTGATTATGATTATGGCCCTATGTTTATAAAAAATAAAATTTATTGTACTTATACTACAAAAAAATTGTTTGCAACATTTATATATGTATATATATATATATATATTATACAACTTACAACAGTACTTATTGTATTGGTAAAAAATTTTTCTAAAATTTTCCATTAGAATATCATTGACAATAATGAATTTTGCACACCAACATAAATTGGAATTAAACACGAATAAAGATTAAAAAAGAAATTTTTTTAAGTTATAATTTTAAAAATATTTTTCATAATACAAATTCATCAACGGATTTAATTTTAAATTGGCATTTGCTCTGCGAGATATAACCTCGTCAGTAGCCAGTATATTAATAAAGCAACAATCATTTAATATTTTATTTTATTTGGCTTGATTGCTATCAAAACGAAATTAAAATCACTACAAGTAATTACTATCCAATATCAATTAAATCTTTTAGAACAAATTACTGGAATAATGATCCTTTTATCAGACTATGCAAAGAATAAAATGTATGGATATATTGATTTTTTTTTAAGCACGTCTGTAATAAAACATAAAATTATATTGGCTCTAAATAATTAAATAAATACTGTTGTTAGTATCATCTTTTTTTCAACATATCAATTTATTATATGTACAATTTAATAGTCTGTAAGAATTCTAAATTCATAGACGAAAATAAATAAAAAGGAAACTTTACTTCCCAAAAAAAAAAATTTTTTTATAACACATTTTTTTGGACTTTTTAATAAACCTTTTATAAATCAACAAGTTTTCATGAATTCGTATGTACGTAAAACTTTCTGTTCAGAAATGTTAACAAAAAACACAGAAATTTTAAATAACCTCCGAGTTGACTTTACTTGTTTTTATTTTAGTGCGCATTGCCAACTTAAGTGAATAATTTAAAGTGTTGTTGTTACACTCTTAAATGTATAAACACCTGAATAAAAGCTGATAACTAACTCTCTTTTATTAAAGCTAAAGAAAACATGATAAGAAATAACAGAAACCTTAACTTTTCATATTCGAGTTGTAAAAATTGACAGTGTCGGCCAAAAAAATTTTAAATTTTAAATAATATGAAATTAAACTAAACTAAAAAAGTTAAAACAAATTAAAGTAGAATATATTGAAGCAAAAAAATATATATGAAAATAACGCGAAAATATCTACAATTAAACTTAAGTAAAATAATATAAAAGAAATCACAATAAAATAAAAAATATTAAATTAAATTGCAAAAAATTAATATCTATATTAGATTTAAAAAATATAGTACAATAAAATAAAATTAAATAAAACAAGTTAAATACCATTCACTGTTATTGCCAAATATATTTATTTTTAAATTCGAAGTCTTGTTAAATATTTAAAAAATATGTATATAAATATATATAAATTTACTTATAATAGACTGTCATATATTGATTAAAATAATTTTTTTGGTTTTTGTTTTTAATTCTGAAATACATACTTATATAATTTTAAGTAACCAAATTCAAACAAACGACAATAATACCAAAAAATTCGAATTGAAATTAGCGACTACAACAAAAACAAAATTGGTCCTTCATTCTTATTTAAAAAAATAAATGTTTTTAGATACAAATGCTCGAGCACACAAACGATAATTCTTAAATATTGTATTTAGAATTCAAGTAATGAGTTTAAAAATTTCATTAAAATTTTCATTAGATCGAATGAAACCGAAATCAGATGCAAATCAAATAGACTGTCAGAAAATCTAAAGAAAAATATTTTCTGTTTTCATACCATCACACTTCAAATAAAATACAAAATTCATTTGGACTAGGTCGGACATGAACGCTACAAGTCTACTTTTTACGCTTTTAATGGCTACAGGCAACGATTTTGAGGCTTACTTTAGTATTGGAAGCTGGATATTGAACACAAAACTTTGTTTTTTTTTAATTACTTCTATTAATTTTTCTCCATTAATTACAATATGTATTACAAAGATTTTTAATAAAATTGGCTTGTTTACTTGTAACGCGTTACATGCATCATTATGTAACTGCCATAAGTACATTGTTTAACTTTTTGATAGTAAAAACGCGCAGACGCGTGATGTCTACCTTCACACTGTAAAAAAAACACCAAAGAAAGCACTAAAAATATTAGACAAAAAAATTTTGTCAAGAAACGTAGTATGTTTTTGTCCGTTTTGTATTTTAGGCAAAAAATTTTAAAAAAATCAAACAGAAATATGGTAAAAATGTAATTCCGCCATTTATGGACAGATCGGACTGAATTTCAATAGCAATCTGAAGACAGCAACAATTAACATATTGATTTGCTAAACTTTTGTACAGACGGACATAGCTAAATCGACTCCGCTAATTATAAGCATCTAAAACGAAATTACAAATTTTACTTTTACTGAAGGATATAAAAATTAAATTAAACAAAACTGATCAAACTGAAATAATTTAGATTAAAATAGAATAAAATAATGTAAAATTCTTTGGTAAAAGTAAAGTTAATTATATTATTTCCTTCATAAAATACCTAGGTTAGGTTAGGTTAGGTTAACAGGTCGCCCGAAAGAAATAAAAACAAGAGCTGGGCTCACTTGGGTCCTCTGACGTGGTCCCTTTGTGATACCTGTATAGAGGAAAATGAAGAAGAGGAGGGATAGTAATAGTAGAGTGAAGGGGAGGAAGGAAGATAGAGAAAGAAAGAAAGAAAGAAAGAAAGTGAAAGGAAGTGAGTGAGACCGTCACACAAACCAACCACTGCTTCTAATGAAGCCATATAGCATGTCGACACTTGTATTCGACAGCGCAGTGAGACCCTGCAGACGTCGCTCACCGAAGTGGATCATGCGCAGCTCTTCCAGGGCCGGACACTGGCAGAGAAGGTGTTCCACAGTTTCCTCCTCCTCCTCGTCTTGACAACTTCTACAGTAGTCATTATAACGCAATCTCATTCTCCTAGCATGGTTGCCAAAATTCATAAAATACCTATATACAATAAATAATTTATAAAAAAATCAAATCAAATAAATAAAATAATGTTAAGCAAATCTTTTAATAATCATAGTCACACTAAAATCGTTATCTTTTTAAACATGATTTTAAATTTATGTAATAATTTCTATTTGGAATTTAAAAGTTTAACAAAATATTAATCTTTATTTGTGCTTAATTCCAGAAATTGTGTTGGTTTTAAAATTTATTCTTTTACTCATGATATTCTCATGAGTTATTTATTCAGTACAATAAAAAATTTATAAAATTCTTTTCCGACTTGAATATGGCCTAAATTTCTGAAATAATATATCTATCACAACAAATATTAAAATGAAATATGTATTTCAGAAAATAACTCAAATAATATCATAAAATGAAAAGGAATATCACAAATGTACTTTTTAATCATTACTGTAGATGAAAAAATAAAATAAAACAAAAGTAAAATTAGCCAACACACAATTTTCATTGAACCTTCTCACATGTATGTATGTCATTCTAAAATTAATAACACTCAATTAAAGGTAGAGTTGTAACCAAACACAGGCCTTTAGAAAAACTTCACGTCATCACATTTAATAAGGCAAAATTGTATACGAGTATGTACGAGTATTTTGGCATTCATAAAATTAGCAATTCAATAGATTTTCTTTAATCTATAAACTTTCTATTATTTTTAAGTTTCCCCCTCTTTTTATTAAACTAGACATCAATTTTTTCACACATTAAAAATAAACAGGAATTCAAAATAATATCAAATAAAAAAATTAAAACAAAAGCTCGTTCACACTTGAGTGTTAATTTTGATGTTATTCTTTTTGTTAAAGTTTTCATTTACACGAGTTAAGAAATTTTGTAAACGTAGTCAGGCGTTAAATAAGATGTGAATTTTTAATTAATTTAAAATATTTTATTGTGTTGCCAACATTTATTTATACAAATAAACAAACAGAGTTGACTTTCTCTCAGCGCAAACCCGTTACCGTGGTAACGGTTTCTTTGAATTATTGCAACATTCTTATTATGAACGTGCAGTCTTAATTCGATAAATTGTGAATATGGAATGTGAGTTAGCCGAAAAAGATACAATTTACGATATCGCTTTAAAATTAGCCGAAGAGCAGTTACATCATTTGCAAGTTGAAAATGGTCCTAAAGAACGCACTGTTTTTGTGTTGGGAAGCAAGGGCTCAGGGAAAACCACAGTTATAAATACATTTTTTGACCGTGAGGATAACACCAAACCGACCTTAGCTTTGGAATATTCTTATGGCAGGAGAACCGGCCATTTACAAAAGCAAATATTGCATATATGGGAATTGGGTTCCCTGGAAAATTCAGAGGAATTGGTCAAAGTGCCTTTAAAAAGTCATGGACTATTTAATTTTGCGGCGATCATAATGATAGATTTATCACAACCTCAAAAACTGTGGTTAGATTTAGAGGCCGCTTATTATGGTCTTAAACAGGCCAGTGAAGAAATCATGGTCAATTTAAGTGAAGAATTAATTAATTCATTATATGAAAAATCTAAAGAGCGCATTAAAAAAGATCACGTTGACTTGAGTACTTTACAAATATTGCCTTTTACCTTGGTAATTGTGGGAGCAAAGTATGATGCGTTTATGGATTATGGTAAGAAGAAGAAATACATGATAGATGCAAGGCTACTTTCATCTTTTAAATTATTTTAGAACCTGTGCTTAAAAGACATGTGTGTCATTGTTTAAGAGCAACTGCCCATTTGCTAGGCGCCAGTTTATTATTTTATTCGAGCAAAATTCAAAAGCTTTCTAAAGTTTTACGTGATACCATAAGCCATTTAGGATTTGGTAGCCCTTCAAATCCATTTCGGGCGCATGTTACCGATTACAATGATCCTTTATCTATATGGTTTGGCACAGATTGTTGGCAGAATATATCAAGCTTAGGAGCACAAAATTTGCAAAGTATAAAAATAAATTTTACTACAGAAGTAGCACAACAAAAACCAGATGAAACTAAATGTCAAAATGTATTAAACGATCCAGCTGAGGATGTTGGCTTTCGTGAGAGCGTAATTGATGAAATGCGTGCCATAAAAAATGAAGAATTGACCCGCATTGTAAGAGATATACAAATAAGACATAAATTTCAAAGTATAACGAAATAAGATTTGTTGCTTACTTGTCTCTCTTTTTAATGATTTCATTTATTAATCTATAATTTATTTATTTATTTTTAAAATTTTTTAGACAATTTATCATTTTGGTAAGACTTTCTTTAGATGATTAGTTTTGTTTTATGTTTTAAACGTTTTACAACTTTTTTGTTTTAATTTGAAATCCGCCGATTAGGTAAAAAGTTTTAAGGATTTTAATAATTAACTACAAGCATTACAATTTTTATATATTTTATAATTGAATAGTGAATTTCTATTCTATTTCATTAGATGCTTTTAATAAATGTTTAGTCTACAGTGTTATTTTTAGTTGATAAAATTTACATTTTTTTTATTATTTCGTAGAAAGTGATTTGTAACAAAGTAAAATAATTTTAAAATTTTAAATTTTCCTAAAACATATCCAAAACTAACAAAAAAAATTCTCGTAACGTAGAGCAAACGCGAACAGAACGAATTAAAATAACTGGTGCTTAATAACTAAATAGGTTCGATAAAATCAAAATAGTAATAAGACTAAAACACAATTTAAAGCAGACTTTACAAAGTTGAAGAAATTTTAAAAAATCCAAATACTTTCTTGTATGCTATCGTCTAGCTCTTCAGTTGGTAGCGCTTTTAACGTACGTAACGTTTCCATATAGAATGTTAATTCTGATGTTACTACACCATGCTGTGGACCACCATTATTGATAATATTCAATTTCAATAATTGTTCCCTTAATTTGTCTTTAAAATTTTTATGCAGAATACCGTACATAGAGTGAATCTGCTGTTCAGGCAGTATGGGAGCAATCGCTTCATGCAATTTCACTAAATGACGTGAAATATCGCGAAACGGTTGTGATGGTATGGGTGGTCGTGCATCCCAGGCTTCTAATTGCATAGCCACACGCTCCATAACAATTGTATAGATTTTATTTTCAATTTCCTTCACATGACTCTGCAATTCACGTTCAATGCCATCGTAGCCAGTTACTGCTGAGGTATCTAAATTTTGGAAATGATTTTTGATTTTAGGCAAAAACCATAAAATTAATTGAAGGGCACGCGAAACTAAAGCCAAATTTGTGCTTGTTATCGTTTTTAAGCCTGCTACTCTTAAAGCTCCGGCTCCTATCACCAATTGACAAGATCTTGAATTAAAATTTCTTAATAAGTCCACTACGTGACGTGACAGATAACCAGCCACTATTGGTAGACGTTGGGCACAGCGGCAGTATTCACATAACATTTGGACTAGTAGTAAAGCGGAGCCGACCAACGTATACGGTTTAGAGTCTACCAATAACACAGGATTTGCTTGTGATGATGAATTGTTGAGTTGTGGTATTTCCGTATGGCCATTTATTATAGTTGTTGTGTTTTGTTTTTTCATTGTGTCGTCTATCAAGAATTCTTTATTTTCTGCTACACGATTAATGATTTTTTGGAATTCATTGGGTATATCAACCTGACGCCAGCGTTCAGTGTCCAATAGTAGAGCAAGTTTTTTCTTGCGTTCACTATGAAAACGATTTGCAAATCGTGATGCTTGAACCTTAAGGGCAACTTTTAAAGGCACATTTGGAACACCGCATATAGCTTGGCAGCCCTTCGTAAAGTCATCTACTAAAGTAGATAGTTGCCCAATTTCTTCCGCCGTGGCAACAAATTTTTCTAAATTTTGCTGTGACACCAAATTAGCACAACGTTCATGACAGTAGTGACATACAGCTACAAGTAATTCGTTTAATTTTTCATGTACAAGAACCTGATCACTAGCAGTAAGAAATGCCTCTGAGTCTATAAGATTCACAGCTGCCTCCTTGTTATCATCATCGTTATTAAAAGAACGACCTGCAGCAGCATCAATTGTTTGACGCATTATGTGAGTAACAGCATGTATACGCTGCAAGACCATTAATAAAGCCACAGTAGCTTTCGCCAGCAAAGCAATCCACTCACTGAACGATAGATTTTGAGCTTCTTCACCATTACCAGTTAAACAAATTTCAGCATCACTAGTTGCAATAAATTCTATTATCAACTGTTTTATTATAGTGCGTATTGTAATTATAGCCTCATCTTTGTATGATTCCACAAAACTGAAGTTCTTTTTTCTTAGTAGACCCATTACAATACATACAAGTTTATCTTCTTCAGCACACACACTATCCGTTTCTTTAAGAACGTCTTGTAAAGGTCTGTTTAAGTCGGTTGTGGTATAGCGTTCAAATTCAGTAGTTAACATTTTATCAATAAGTTTTTCCATTTCGTTAAGCTGCATTGGCAAATGCTTAAAGCAATGTACACCTATCAGTTCTTGGGCCAAAATTTCCTGTGTCGTACCTATTAAATCTAGAGCTGCAACATAGTCTTGAGTACCTAGTAAAAGTTGTAACATTGGTTGAGTTTTATGAACCGTAGCCATCAGACAGATTTTATCTAAAACTTTTTTATAGTTTTGACGTCGTTGGGCATAACGCAATACCCGGAATGTATCCACAACTACTGTATCATTTAAAATACGCAGAGCTGATCTTAATGATTTCACTCTTGTTGCCGCTTCTTGCATTTCGGACATGATGGCGTCTTGAGAAGTCATAGCATGGAAAAAAGCTGCAGACTTTTGTGATACTTGTTGGGCGATTTTTACCTCTACGATGTCTAGATAATGTGAGAGCTGTTCTTGCAATAAACGTCCCGTCTGCCGACGCTCTTCGCTGCCAGGATTTTGCATTAGTCTAGGGAAAACCTGTGCGAATGTAGGTGCATGCTGCAAATTCAAAGTCTCTTTGAGAAATATATCGGGTATTGCATTTATATTTGCTTCATGTGTGGGTGAAATAGGAACCGTACCCTTTGGCATTGTCGTAACTTTCGAATTTTCTAAAAGACATTCCGCTTGTTGAGCATTGAAACGTTCGTGGCGTTTATAACGTTTACCAATTTTGTTAATGTATCGTTCAAAGTCTTCAAATTTGATCTCAGGTAAACGAGGCGAAACGGGTATGTGTGTACGCTCAACAAAATCTACACCCCATTTTTTTGTGAAGAGATTGCTTTGCTTACCTTTCGATGGATCATTTAAGACTGCCGGTAAATTTTGAGCAGCGGAAAATACTGACCATTCTGGGGGCATTTCTCGAGTTTGTTGGTTTACATGATATTTGGCGACATGTGCGTCATAATCACGGTCCGACACACCATCTAATGGCAATGAAGGGCAAACCCCATTAAAACCATAACGGCAAACAAAAGAACCTCCTTCCCGGGTACAATGCCGTTCACGCAAATGTCTTTTTAAGAAACCATTAAAAAATTATTTAACACTTTGCCAAACAAAAATTTATTAAGACTTACTTTACAAACTCACTCACGGCTTTGAAGTTTTCACGTGGGCAGTAGTAGCAGGAATTCCAGCTGTTGCATGCATTATTATCAGCCAACACTTCCTTTGCATTAATATTGTTTGCTCCTGCTACTATAGTTACATTTACCTCCTGAACTACACTTTTCTGCTTGTCATTTACACTTATTTCACTAATAAGTGATGTTTTCCTATTTGTACTTCTGGAAGCTTGCTCTGTAGCCATAACACATAACTAAATTCCAAAACTTTACGAAAAGAACCATTCAGTAATTGCTTTCTGGATGTAGTGACAATTATGATTTTGACCTTTTGCCAATGAGTACATTTGCCTCATTTACTATCCCATAAGATTTGTTTTTTTTTACAAAAACGCGGTATTTGTTTAAATAATCCTTGAATAGATTTTAAAAAGCTAGTTATTCTTCTTTTAATTCGTTCTATAAATTTTTTAGATGCGAAAATCATCCACAACAGCAAAAAATTATTATTTTCTCTCTTGCGTGTCATCTGTCAAAACATCAGAGTGATTTGAAAATACTACCAGACGTAAATAACAGAAATTCGTAACAGCTGTTTTCGTTTTCTTAAATTTTTTCTGCTAGAGGTGAGTTTAATATTTGTTATTGATGTGTGAATATGATGTGACAAAAAACGTTAAAAATTCAATTTCATTGTTAAATTCATTTATATTAAAATTAAAATTATATTATCTATTAATTAGATTAAACTAATTCAGAATTGAAATACAATTATATAAAATCGATCTTACACTAAATTTAATCAAATAAATAAAAATAAAATCAAATAATGAAAATTGGCATATCAAATAAAAAATGAGGAAATTATATGAAATAAATATTAATAAAAAAGATATTATAAAATAAAGTCTTAAATTAATAAATTAAAAAAATATTATAATAATAAAACATATAATAAAGTATTATAAAATGTAAAAAAAGATATGTAATCGTTTTATACCAATTAAAATTTGTTAGCCTAAAATCTATTTTTTAGGTGAAACGCGATTTTATTTATTTTATTTTTTACCAAAAACCTATTTTACATAATAACAAGCTTTCTGCAAAGGGAATAGAAATCTATCTATATATATAAAAGAAAGTCGTGTTAGTTACACTATTTATAAATCAAGAACGGCTGTACCGATTTGGCTGAAAATTGGTGTGGAGGTAGCTTAGAGCCAGGAGACGGACATGGGATACTGTTTATCCCGTTCGGCAGCGTTCCCATGTGGCTTGACAAAAAACGTCAGTCACTATAAAACGTGGTATAACAAAAATTTTTTATTTTATGTGCAAAACTTAGAATTACGACATTAAAATTTAACAGTACTGAATGAATAGTAAGGAATAGGAAAAATGACATTATGGTACTTTTTATTGATATTAATGGTACCTTTCAAACGATTCAGGTCAAAGTGAAAAATCATTAAGGGGACAAAATGGTACTTTTCATTAATTTTAATGGTACTTTTGGATTTTTTAATAAAAATGAATCTAGATATGCAAGGTTAAGCTCAAACGGTTCTGAGCAGAGTGAAAAATCATTAAGGGGACATATGATACTTTTTAATTATTTTTTGGTACTTTTTGACTTTTTAATGAAAACGAACTTAGAAGTACAAGGTTAGGCTCAAACGGTTCTGAGCAAAATGAAAAATCCTTAAAAGAACAAAATGGTACTTTTGAATCATTTTAATGGTACTGTTTGATTTTTTAATGAAAACGTAGTACAAAGTTTGGCGCAAACAGACCTAAGCAAAGTGAAAAATCATTAGAGATACAAAATGGCACTTTTAAATTATTTTTTGGTACTTTTTGACTTTTTAATGAAAACGAACCTAGATGTACAAAGTTAAGATCAAACGGTCTTGAGAAAAGTAAAAATCGTTAAGGGGCAAAATAATAAGCCCATAACTACGAAATTAAATAAAAAACTTTATTTTTTATTAATAACATATTTAAAGTGTATCAAAGCACTTCCGTGCTAGTGTATAAATAAAAGGATGTTTTAAATATTCTAGTTGATATTTTCTTAATAAATAAAAGGTTTTTTTTTCAATCTTAAAAATATTTTTTTATATCAATATAAAATGGATTCAATTTTGTATAACGTCGTCTAAATATACGAGTATTTACAAAAAAAAAAATTAATTAAAATTATTAAATTTATTTGTTTATTAATTCTCTTAAATTATAATTACAAATTATATTGTAAGAAAAAAATTTTTAATTAAAATTAGTATATGCTTAGAAAAGTACACAAAATTGGAAGAAAAAAATAATATAAAATAACAAAATATTAATCTTTATTTGTGCTTAATTCCAGAAATTGTGTTGGTTTTAAAATTTATTCTTTTACTCATGATATTCTCATGAGTTATTTATTCAGTACAATAAGTACTGAAGGGGAGAGCATACCTATATGGACCATTTTATCAGACGCTACTCCGAATCCTCAGTAGGTTACTCCCAACGTTTCTTGCAAACATTAGAACCTTTATATTGTAAAAGCAATTGACTAAATAAGAATTATTAATCAAAAGTCACAAAAAGATTCAAATATTCAAACAAAAAACTCAGTAAGCATTGAACTGAATAAACAAGAAGAATAAAAATAGAATATATAGTTTTCAATATTAAAATGTTGGTTGGGAAATTTATTTGTTTATTCAGTTCAATGCTTACTGAGTTTTTTGTTTGAATATTTGAATCTTTTTGTGACTTTTGATTAATAATTCTTATTTAGTCAATTGCTTTTACAATATAAAGGTTCTAATGTTTGCAAGAAACGTTGGGAGTAACCTACTGAGGATTCGGAGTAGCGTCTGATGAAATGGTCCATATAGGTATGCTCTCCCCTTCAGTACTTATTGTACTGAATAAATAACTCATGAGAATATCATGAGTAAAAGAATAAATTTTAAAACCAACACAATTTCTGGAATTAAGCACAAATAAAGATTAATATTTTGTTAAACTTTTAAATTCCAAATAGAAATTATTACATATAATATAAAATAAATATTTATGAACAAACCTTAACTCAAAAAAATATCCGGTTTGTTGAAATGCATTTTTCAACTTTATTAATTTATTAATAAATAAATTAAGTTTTTTTATTTCCAATTTAATATGTATACCAAAATATTGCATCAGTTGTAAGCAGGGGCTAAATGTCCCCTTTTTATTAAAAACAAACTAGCATTTGATAAATTTTATTCGATGTTGAATGCTGCTTTTTGGTCTCAGCTCATCTAGAAATTTTGTATGTAAAATACTTAATTTTTAATTATTTTCATACAAGAATTTATGGGCACATCACTTCCCATTTTTTGAACATTTCATTCATTATGTAGAAAAAAAAATATAGATGATAAATTTGTAAAGATAATCAGTTTTTAGTTTTTAACAGGAATGAATGGTTGCTGGCGTATTAGCATAAACTCGTACACATCACTACAAAAACATGGATACTCGTATATATAATTTAATAATAGAGTGATTGAAAGTCATTTTAGCTATAGTTGGGCAGAACTCTAGTATAAATTATACATCATATGACAAGTCGCTTTTTCAAAAGCTAATGGGTCTCTAGAAAAAAATTAAACACATTTTAAAATTGGCTGTGCCCAGTCGTATACACTGGTACATCCATACTTAATATCACCGAGCAACCAGAGGTGTCAGAGTGTAGATATAGATACATTTTCTTTTTGTCTTTTTTGCACAAACTCTTATTTTGTTTTGCTCGGGTATTTCTAAAAAATGTACACTTTCATTATTTACATTTCGTAAACATGAATTTTAAAACATGAAAATTTGTGTTTGTTATCGCTTTTTTTATTAAATTCCATACTTCATAATAAAAAACGTAGTTATAAGTACTTCCGGCATGTGCATTTTCATTACGGAAATAACTTTTTAATTAATGTTTTTTAAAACAAAAAATTTTTCATTTTGGTTATTTTCTCTTATTCGTAATATTAAAACACTATATCTGTCTCTTACATACAAACCTCAAATAAAACGCTGAGTTTTTCAAAATTCTAACCTCAAAAGTTTCATCTCTGGTTGCTTAGTGCTTAATATTATAAATGTGAAAGTAACCTTGTCTGTCTGTCTCGCTTTCACGCCAAAACTACTTAGCAGATTGAAATGAAATTTAGTACACAGATAGTTTAAAGTCTGAGAAACGACATAGGCTACATTTTAATTGGAAAGGGTTGTATGGGTTGTATGAAAGTATTCACACAGAAAACAGCTTCGGTTGTGATACTCGAATTCGTTGCAAATCGAATTCTGTCGGTTGCATGTACTGACGTAGAATTCGAGTATACCAACAGAAACAGCAGTCACAACTGAAATATTATAAAATGGTATTGCCACTAAAATGAAATAATTTAAAAAAAAAATATTATTTTTCAATATTTATTGAAGTCACAAATCAAATTGTGACAAATAAATAAATAAAAAGTACAAAAGAAGAAAAAAACAAAACAAAATACAATACAAAACATAAAACATAAATTTGAATTTTTGGAAAGATTTTTCCTTGTTTGCCCATTCCTTCTTTTTCGGTTATCAAGCTGTTTTCAGAAAACATAACAGATGGATACGTATTGTTTGTGTCTATAAAGATATAAAACACATTATATTATATTTTAAAGCTCGAAGGTATATACAGACAAAAACTCACCAGGTTTTCATCTTGTAACTAAGGGTCCGGCCCATTGATTTTAAATTTAACTTTCTCACTTTCTCACTAAAATTAAATTTTTAACACATTCTGCACAAGAATTTTTTATATTTTTTCTATTTTATTTTGAAAAATGTCAAAGAAACTAAATACAAATTTTATTAAGGTGAACTTCTATCAGTTGTTAATACTGAATTTCCTTTCGTATTTGATATTACAACCAATATTTTACTATAACAATAGTATTTCATATACTTTCATAAATTTTTAACAGTTGATGTAAACGATTCTATTCATTTTTTGAAGCCAGTAGTTATATGTTCTCTACAAACCTATACAATATTTAATATTATTAAATATAATATTAATATATTTTATTATTGTAAATTAATACCTTAATGTTTCAAAACATGTTTTCATAAAAACCTTTTTAATTTGATCATAATAATTTTTATATTTAATCAAGAAATTTTGTTAAAAAAAAATTGAATAATAAAAAATTTGAAAGAAAGAAAAACAATAAAAATTGTATTTTCTAAAAAAAAGATTTAAAAATGTAATATTAATTTAAAAAAATTTATTTTAAAAATAAATAAGTAAATAAAATTACATTATAAAAAAATACCAAACGAAAGCTTGGATTTTTACCCAAAATTTAATTGGCGCAGTCGTTTAACGAACCAAATCTGATCATTTACTGGGTGAGTCAGAAATAAAAAGATTTCCGCAAATTTAAAAAAATTAATTGGAAATTAAAGCTACAAAGGAAATAAAAGTGGTTTTACAATCTAAAAATATTTCAAAAATCAAAAAAAAAAAAAAAAAAAAGGAAGAAACGAATTCAAGAAGAAAATTTAAACCTAAGAGAAAATTTTACATCTTGAAATTCTAAACGTATTGACAAGTCCAATGGATCCATTTAATTTATTAACGGATATTCCTACATTTTGTGGAGTGCCAGAAGAATTGGAAATATTTATTAAAAACATTGAAGGAATTCGTAAGTTAGTAGATACCCAATATATTGAACTGTTTGACTTACGAATAAGAAACAAGATTGTTGAAAAAGCAAATATCGCGTTAATAAATAACAACAATCCAACTAAATGGGAAGAAATTAAGGTAATTTTAAGAATAAGTTTTAGTATTTCGGATAGTTTAGAAAGTATAATTAATAAAATTTAAACATCTGAGATAAAGTCTTCTATTAACCAATTTTATGATTATTTAGGCACTTTAAAAACAAAATTAAATTTAAAAACTAGTATGGATATAGGTAATGACCAATGGTTTAGTTGTGCAAATAACGATAAAATGGTTTTAAAGATTTTCATAAACAAATTACCTAATGAACCAAAATTAATTTTGCAAGCAAGAAATCCTTTTTCTTTATTGAAAGCAAAAGAAATTTTGATTGAAACTAAATATTTTTTTAATAATAAATCACAAAATTCAACATTTTTACAATCTTATTCATCTAATATTGGTACTAATCAAAATAATGTATTTTATAGTAACAACTATAATAAAAGATTTTCCCAATATTCGGATGCATGTAATAATCAATATAATCCTAGAAATTTTAATAATAATAATAATAATTATAATCTTCATCATGACTCTAGAAATCAAATCAATAATAATAACAATTATTCTGAAAATAGAAAACTTACAAATCAAAATTTGAGTAATGGGCAATATACAAATGGAAAAATTTATCATTCTAGATATTTTAATAATGGAAATTTCAACAAATATTCAGAAACGGACAGAAATTTTAGTCAAAGACAGAATTACAATAATACAAATGACGGTAGTCAAAATACTACTAATAAAAACTTAAATAATAATATGACTAGGAATATTAATGGTCATACACAAAATAGTGTTGATAAAACTATTCCAATGGAAATTGATTGTATTGAAATGTCAAATTTTCAATTACAAGCCGAAAAAATTTACCCTATATAATTTTAAAGACAAAATCTATACCAATTAAATGATTAATAGATACTGGTTCAGGTACAACTTTAATAAGAAAAGACTTATTTCATCATTCTTTTAAAACAAAATTAGAACGCTCTATTATTTTAAAAACAATTTGCTCAAAAACAATTGCAGATACAAAAATTACAATTCCATTTTTTAAGGAGTTTAATATACCTAAAATTGTAAAATTGAAATGTTGGAAACAGATATTTTTAATGATTTTGATGGTATATTAGGATGTAATATTCTTAAACCATTAGGTGCAAAAATCGATTTAAAAGAAAATTTATTATTAACTGATAATGCAAAAATACCTTTAGTATTTGAAAACACTTCAGAGTTATATAGCAAAGAGGACGTAACATATTTTGAAAATATAACTATGGATATAAATTTCAATGAACCACGCATAGACTATTTAACTAATAAATTAAAAATAGAAAAATTAAATTCTGAAGAAATAACGGAATTGACAAAATTAATTAAAAAATTTAAATCTGTTTTTTATATTGAAGGAGATAATTTATCTACTGTTTGTAAATATAAACATAGAATCCACACTAAAAATGATATCCCCGTGTATTCTAGAATATATCGTTTTCCACAAATACATTAAAGTGAAGTCGAAAAACAAGTTAATGAAATGTTAAATTCAGGTATTATAACTAAATCATCTAGTCCTCCTATTTGGGTTGTTCCTAAGAAAATGGACAATTCTAATGAACAGAAATGGAGAGTGGTAATAGATTATAGAAAATTAAATGATGTAACAATTGAAGATAAATTTCCTATACCCAATATAGAAGATTTATTCACGAAATTAGGAAATTCTCAATATTTCAGTACACTTGATTTAGCAAAAGGATTTCATCAAATACCAATTTCACCAGAAGATAGGCATAAAACTGCATTTTCTACTGCAAGAGGACATTATGAGTTTTGGATTGAAAAATACACCTGCATCTTTTCAAAGGATGATGAACGAAGTACTTCATGATTTTATAAACAATATTTGTGTTTTTTATTTAGATGATATTCTGATATTTTCAGCAGCTCTACAGGAACATATTACATCCTTACAGAAAATTTTGCTAAGATTATCGGAATATAATCTTAAAGTCCAAGTTGACAAATGTAATTTTTTTAAACGTGAATCAGAATATTTAGGACATATAATTACATCAGATGGTATTAAACCAAACCCTGAAAAAGTTGAAATTATAAAAAAAATTCTTTTACCAAAAACAATAAAAGAAGTTAGATCATTCTTAGGTTTGACTGGCTTTTATCGAAAGTTTATTAAAGACTATAGTCAAATAGCACTTCCTATTATATCAAGACTTAAAAAAGGTTCAATAATTGATACTAAAAACCAAAACTATATTGATTCATTTAATAAATTAAAGACAATTTTATGCACACAATCAGTTTTAGCATATCCTAAATTTGATAGATTATTTATTTTAACTACCGATGCCGAGCAATGGCGCATTAGAAGCAGTTCTTTCACAAAATGGACACCCAATTTCTTATACATCTCGAACATTAAATAAACATGAGCAGAACTATAGCGCGATTGAAAAAGAATTACTAGCAATTGTTTGGTCAACTAAATATTTTAGACCATATTTGTTTGGAAGAAAATGTAAAATTGCAGAGATGGAAGATTCAACTTAATGAATATGATTTTGAAATAGAATACATAAAAGGAAAAACAAATAAAGTAGCAGATTACTTAAGTCGTTTAAAAGTAAATCATTTGCAAGAAAATGAACAAAATCCTGCTTCTGATTTAGCTACGATCCACAGTGGAATAGAAAATCTAAATGATAATTTTTTTATTTCTGAAAATCCTATTAACTTATACAAAAATCAACTCTTAATTACATTGGGAAAAACTTATAAATATAGAAAAGAAATTCTATATGACAAAAATATTAGACATACAATTACAATCAAAGAATATTTTGAAGAAAAAATATTAAAATTTTTAAAGGATATTTTTCCAATAAATGGTATTATAGGAATATTCTGCGATAATTTTGAAATATATAAAAAATTGCAACAAACTTTGGTTCAATATTTTTCAAACATACCTAGAATGAAATTTGTGCGATGTAGCAAATTTATAAAAGATATTCTTGATAAAGAAAGTCTTTTAAATTTAATCGAAAAATTTCATAATGACAAAAACCACAGAGGTATTGGCGAAACATTTTTAGAATTAAAAAATATTATTTATTATCCAAATTTGAAGAAAGAAATTCATAAATTTATTAATAATTGTGTATTATGTAATATGTGTAAATACGATAGGAAACCAATAAAACCCAAATTTTTAGTAACTGAAACACCTCTAAAATCAAACGAAATAATTCACATAGATATATGGCACTTAAATAAGAATACAACATTTTTAACTTGTATAGATAAATTAACGAAACATGTGTCTATTCATTATTTAAATGATAAAAATTCGTTAACTATAGTAGAAAAAATTAGAAAACGATTTGCTATTTTAGGAAAACCAAATAAAATAGTTGCAGATAATGAATTTAATTCAGCCCTAATTAGAGATTTTTTAAAGTCAGAGGATGTAGAATACCATTTTACATCTCCAAACACACATACTGGAAATTCTGATATTGAACGTTTTCATCTTACATTAAATGAACATATAAAATTATTTAAATTAGATCAAACAGAAAATAATCTTGATGATAAAACTTTAATATATAAATCCGTTCAGATATATAATGACACAATTCATAGTACTACTGAAGTTAAACCAAATGATTTGTTACATAACAAAGTAGATAATTCAATTTGGCAAAAATTACATGACCTTATTAAATTAAATTTGTTAAAATATTTTATTTTAAATTTAAAAAAAAAAAATAATAATAATTTTTTTTTATGTATTATGATATTTATATTTGAAATATTTATCCCACATTCCTGGAGTAATGTATATTCAAAGGGTGAGGGAGTTATAAAGAGTGATTTTTTTGCTATTATCTTTTTGGCAACACTAGTTTTGACAGCTCACGCACGTTTTTTATCTTGTGTCACTGTCAAACATCTTCAGTTTGGTCTATAATTTAATCATGAATCGTCTTACAAACGAACAACGCTTGCAAATTATTGAATTTTATTACCAAAATGCGTGCTCTGTTAAGAAAGTTCATCGCGCGCTTCTTCCATTTTATGGTCAGTTTAATCGACCTACTGAGGCTTCTATTCGGGCTATTGTAACAAAATTTCGCACCAAATTTACATTGTTGGACATTAAACCACCAACACGCTTACGTAGAGTGTGAACTGAAGAAAATATCGCAGCCGTATCGGCCAGTGTTGGTGATGACCGTGAATTATCGATTCGGCGCCGTTCGCAGCAATTGGGCCTCTGTTACTCCACTACGTGGAAAATTTTGCGGAAGGATTTGGGTGTGAAGCCTTATAAGATACAACTGGTGCAAGAATTGAAGCCAAACGACCTACCACAACGCCAAATTTTTGGTGAATGGGTTCTTGAAAAGTTAGATGAAGATCCACTTTTTTATCGAAGAATTGTGTTCAGCGACGAGGCTCATTTCTGGTTGAATGGATACGTGAACAAGCAAAACTGCCGTATTTGGAGTGAAGAGCAGCCAGAAGCATTGCAAGACCTACCAATGCATCCACAAAAAACAACCGTTTGGTGCGGATTATGGGCTGGCGGCATCATTGGGCCGTATTTCTTCAAAGATGATGCGAATCACAACGTTACTGTGAATGGTGAGCGCTACCGTGCGATGATAACAAACTTTTTTTGCCCAAAATGGAAGAGCTTGACTTGCATGACATGTGGTTTCAACAAGACGGTGCCACATGCCACACAGCACGCGAAACAATGGACCAATTGAGAGGCGAGTTCGGTGAACAGTTTATTTCACGCTTGGGACCAGTCAATTGGCCGCCCAGATCGTGCGATTTAACGCCTCTAGACTATTTTTTGTGGGGCTATGTTAAGGCTAATGTCTATAGGGACAAGCCCGCTTCGATTGACGCACTGGAAGCCAACATTGCCAACATTATTCGTGAGATACCGGCCGAAATGTTGAAAAGAGTATGCCAAAATTGGACTAAGCGGATGGACCATTTGAGGCGCAGCCGCGGCCAACATTTGCATGAAATAATCTTCAAACATTAAATTATATCGACCCAACTATCGATCCAAATAAATATTTCATGCATTTTTCTGAATTTTATGTGTTTTTTTTTTAAATTTCCGATAGTTCTTATAAAATCACCTTTTATGTTCTCTACAAACCTATATTATTATTATTATTAAATATAATATTAATATATTTTATTATTGTAAATTAATACCTTAATGTTTCAAAACTTGTTTTCATAAAAACCTTTTTAATTTGATCATAATAATTTTTATATTTAATCAAGAAATTTTGTTAAAAAAAATAGAATAATAAAAAATTTGAAAGAAAGAAAAACAATAAAAATTGTATTTTTTAAAAAAAAGATTTAAAAATTTAATATTAATTTAAACAAACTTATTTTAAAAATAAATAAGTAAATAAAATTACATTATAAAAAAATACCAAACAAAAGTTTGGATTTTTACCCAACATTTAATTCAGTGATATATCGGTTAAGCCAAACAATATAAAAGTTGTGATAAACACCTTTTCTTTATGAAAACAATTTTATGGCTAAAAATAATGATTATTTGTTGAATGAGTAAAAATACAATTATTATGATCAAATATACGTTAGAAAAATTTATATTTTGATATTGTAATGGATTTCCAACCAACATTTTTTCCGTTTCATTTTCAGACTAAAAGCATAAAATTTATATTTATAAATAAATATGACATTCAAAGTTTGTAAAATTGTTACCCTTAAGGGTGTAAAATAAACATAGGGAATAACACATTTACGGATTGATTACTTTGTTGAGCTAAAGTTAAGCCGTTAATTAACTCGCCAAGTCGACTTTGGTGGGCTCCTCTAATAATAATGCTACCAAAAACATGAGACACTTTAAAAGTGGTGAATGGCTGTATTACTTGGATTAACAATTAAAAATCTATTTGTAAACGGATTTATATAAATATTGACACATATACTTTCTAGGGATACTTACCGGGCGGGACCGGCCAAAAACATCTAGTACTCCCATAAACGCAGTTCAATTTTTTAAAACCAACTATCAAAAATTAAAGTGAAAGACTATTTAGAGATATATAAATTCATTTATTAAATCTTCATTAAATATACTTAAAATACAATTACTATTTCTGTTCTTTATTAATTTTATTACAAAAGTAAAGTTTTTAAGGACATTTTTCTATAAATAATGAGTGGACGACCCGTGTTTTTTTTTTAACTTCGAAAATGCGAAAATGATTCCACAAGTTTTTTAAGATACTCACGATCAATGTCTTCCCAGGCTTTCTTAATTTTTAGTTTTAATTATATTTCTGTCATTATGCTTTGATTATGTGCATTACGCCCATAGGCATTCCGGGTCATACACCCCCACAAATTTTTCACTAGGTTTAAATGCGGACTACAGGCCGGCTAGCCCAACGAAGGAATATTATGCTCGTTGAATCATAATTTGGACTGCTTAGAGAGGTGTATTACAACGTTATCTTGTTGAAGGATCCATTTCTTCATCCATAAGAGATAAGAGGATTTCTAACGGTTCAGTTGAGCTATTCATTTTTGTCGAAAAAAAACATACTTTTATCTTTCCAACAGCAGACACCTGTCACTCGACTTCACATCGTGCCAATAGCATGAGCTTTTTTTCATCTGAGAAAATTACCTTTTTCCATTCATCTGTCCACTTTATATATTTGCGCGCAAAATTTAAACTATTCTTCTTATAGTGCTCGATATCTCAGGTAGTTCTGCCATCAGATGTGCACCGAGAAATCTGTGTCTCGAAGCTATAAGAGCCGGGCACTAGTAGAGAAGGTGAAAACCTGTCTCCTCCATCTCGGGTGACCGGCAGCTGCGGCAGCTATCGTTGAAGGGCAGCCTGCTGGCGTGCTTTCCGGTCATACAATGACCAGTTATCACAGCAACCAGTCTGGATATGTCCCTTCTATTACTGCTCACTAATTGAATAGAGCGTGTGTAGGAGTTTATTTATTAGGTATACACTTTTATTATAATTCAAATGTACAGATTTAGTTCAAGTTCATTATTGTACAATAAATAGAAAAAAATATATATATTCCGCTATTTTACAGAAATTTCCATCCTCTCGTGTTTCAGATTAAGAAGTGAGTAATAATGATAATTACAATTGTTTTTTTAGTTAGTATCATCGTTATTTTTTTGTTACCCTTGGTAGAAAAAATTACATTTACCGATATGTCGTTTTCACATAGTATATAAAGAAATGGTAAAGTGCATTTTTAAAATGTATAAACGTAGCTTAAATAAAATTGAGTGACTTCACATTAAGTCGTTGTTTAATTGAACACTATTACTAAGTTAATGTTAAGTCCGTTAGGGTTTCCAGTTCTTAGGTTACGTTTGGGAATAAATTCCCAAACAAGCGTTTACCATCAAAATGGGCCCATAATCGACCTTAAACGTTTCTAGACTCCGCCATCTGCTATCTGCCCTTTCCCGGTAGTGATCAAAAATACCATTCCTGATACTACCAAGCAATACAGGGACTGCCTTTTGCATAGAAACCTCCATGTTAGAGCCAGTCCTAGCCAATTCATCTGCCTGCTCATTACGAATAAAACCACTGTGTGCAGAAATCCATACCAAGGATACGTCAGCTTGACGTCCGAGATTGGATAACACAGTCTTGTATTGGCCCACTAGAGCAGAGAATGTAACATACGATTGAAGTGGCAAGAGAGCCACTTGGCTATCTACGAAGATGCCTATACCTCCCCTGATACTCCTGTTGTACAGAGACTCATATGCCTCCCTGATGGCCAGTATCTCCGGTTGGAAAACAGTAGACCTATCCGGAAGTCGGAAGGAGAGTCTCATATCAACTTCACTGCAGTACACTCCAGAGCCCACACCACCGATCATCTTAGATCCGTCAGTGTACATAAGTAGCCAAATATTTATGTTTTTAATTTTGTACATTCTTCTTAAATATTTAACAAAAAAAAAAAAGATTTTTAATGAATATTTCAATATTCACTTTTTTGTTAATATTAAAATAAATTATTAATTTTTTCTAAAGAATTTAAAATTATCGGCAGAAGTCAAAAACTATCTTTCAATAAGATTTTTGTATTCGTAATGCTATTACTCACAAAGCATTTAGAAGACAAATATGTACACACGTTTGTTTAAGATCGATTACCTGATTTCGTGTTTGGATGCAAGTCCATTACGTATAGAAAACATAATAGAAATTAATGAAAAACCAACATATCGGTTGTATTTTTGATTCTTCTCGGTCATTTGTGAACTGATTGCTTTGATTTTTTGCGTAGATATAATGACCGGCGTTACTGATAAAAATGCGTACTACAGTTTTTTGTACGTCTTGTGTATTAGACAAAAAACACAAAAAAGCTAATTAGAAAAGTGGTAAAAAATAGAGGTAGTTGTGGCTTCACCAATTATGAGCCGATCAGGCCGAATCGCAATATCAACCTGAAGACATCAACAACTGGCAGATCCTTCTGTACGTTGCCTTTAGAAAGTTGACAGACAGACATACCGGCATCACTTATTCAACTCCGTTATAGAAACTACTTACAGTGAAGTGTAAAAAAAACACACAAACCCTTTTCTTTAAATTCTTTATATTTATATAATAATAATAATAATAATGATAATAATATTTTTCTATAAACTAAAACTCAAATAAATACATAAAAGGTTTTTGTTTTAATGTTATTTTAAGTAGCACATCACTAGTAGTTAGATCACTGTGTAGCCCCTAACAAACAAATTCTATTTTGTATCTCTAAATAAGATGATGCTAGAACTGATCTAAGTCTTTTTCTAAACTCTTTGCATAAGATCTTCTCTTATCCAATGATTGTTGTTGTCTTCTGCAAAAAAAAAAAAAAAAATGAATAAAAAAAAACAATCAAAAAACAATAAAGAAACTATTTTGAATAAAGGCATTCAATATTGGAAGCAAATGGTTTTGTTTTTGTGTTGTGCAAATGTAATAGTTGAATATTTGCTACAAGAGGTTGTAAATTATAGATCAATTTATTTGATTGTTATGGATTCCCTTCTAAGAATCCATTCACCACTTCGCAGTTGAGATAAACGAGCTATGTCAGACTCAGCAGTAAAGAAATTACTAAGCAAATTGCCTTTTCTCATAGAGGGCTTCTCAGCCTTGGTCTCTAAAATATCACACCACCCAAGAGGGCAGTACCATCAGAACGGAGGTGTTATGAAGAAGCTTATAAGAAATAAATAAAAATTTATAAGTCTACAGACTCAAACTCAGCCTCCACATTATACCATATAAAACACATCTTATAAGAAGAAAAAATAAAAAAAGTCCACAAGACTTCATTTCACAACACCATTTGCCTATAGCCCTGAATATTTTTATTTGGTGTGCTTCTTTTTTACCTTTTATTAGTTTTTATCACTTCATTCACATGTCTCAGCACTTGGCTTCCGCTATTGCTAGTGTAGATACTGCTACAGTTCTTGTTGTAATATTTTGTTGTTGTTGTTTTGTACATGACAGACTTGTTTTGACTCATCATTAACTTGTCCATGTAATAATCAGTTAATGTTTCCCTTAATGGTAGCAGTTTTGCCAAATTTGTTGATTTTGTTGACCATATTGAACTCGTGCTCCAAAGATTATCATGTATTTTAGCTAAACTATTAAGTTTTTCCTTTTCACTATCCCAGTTTGGGTAACCACAGTCAGATATTGTATAATCGGGTAGTTTTGTTAACATTTTTTTTAAAGTTCTGTAAAAATTTTAATTTTTGTAAAAAGTAATGCATTTACAAGCCAAAGTATTTAAATAAAATTTTAAATGTGGGTTTAAAAACACAAACTTCTAAATATGTAAGTGGAATACTTATGGCGATACGGTTTAAGTTACGTTAATTAAGTTAAATACAACCATTATTAAGAATGTTCTTTGTCAAGCAGTCGCTTGACTTGGTTTGTGGGTGTTCTCAATAGAAAAGGGTTCTCGGTTAAGAAAAATTATAGCAACAATAAGATTTTTGTTTTTGTTAAGAACTAAAAATTTCCAGCATTTTTTAGTATTAACAAAATATTAATCTTTATTTGTATTTATTCCAAAATTTATAGTTTTAATCATGATATTCTCATGAGCCATTTATTCAATACAATAAGTACCGGGAGAGCATATCCATATGGTCATTTTATAAGACGCTACTTTGAATATTGAGTAGACGTTTTTACATTGCAAAAACTATAGACTAAATAAGAATTATTTCTCAATATTTTGGAAAAAGTTTGAAATGTTCAAGCAAAAAACCCAGTAAGCATTAAACTGAATTAAGAAACTTCCCAAGGAACATTTTAATATTGACCAAAAAAATTTTATTTTTATTCTTCCCTCCTCTTTAACATTCTAATGTCCTTTGGCTAATATGAAAATAGTATTTTGAAATAAGCATAAATAGATTAGGGTAGGTTAAACAGGTCGCCCGAAAAGAAAAGAAAACAAGAGCTGGGCTTACTTGGGTCCTCTGACGTGGTCCCTTTGTGATACCTGTATAGAGGAAAAATAAAGAAGAGGAAGGATAGTAACAGAAGAGTGAAGGGGAAGGAAAAGAAGATAGAGAAAGATAGTGAGTGAGTCCGTCACAAAAACCAACCGCTGCTTCTAACGAAGCCATACAGCATGTCGACTCTTGCATTCGACAGCGCAGTGAGACCCTGCAGACGTCTGAACGATATATATAAATTTTTTATATTTGTGAAGTCACTCTAGCTTTTGAAATTCATGCGCATAAAAATTAAAAATATGCCCTAAAGCCCTTATCAAAAATAAATAAAATTAGTTTTTTGTGTGTTTGTTCGTTACACAACCTTTTGTATCCCAACGAATTTTTTCTGAAATTTGGTGCATATAGTCTCTATACTCCAATTAAGGTCACCATATGCGTTTGGACCGGCCACACTCATACTGATTCCCGCTTTTCAACGACGTTTACTAGCCACTATTCAGACCGAAATTATACTTTGAAATATATTATTTACCACTTTGATTGAGATAATCTTCTTAACAGAAATATGAACCACTTTATAAAGTAGCAACTGACTGTGTGTTTTTTAACAACTAAAATTCTATTTCTAGGATACCCACTCATGTAATAAAGGGCCGGGCTGGGTGAGACCTGTTAGGAATCGAATGAAAATTGTATATATTTAATATACTTTATTTACTCATTTATTTGTTCGTTTAATATATATTAGTAAATGGGTTGTCGACACAATTTAAAGTGTAATATTTCAATTATGTTTTAGTCTTTATAATAAAATTATTCCAATAAAAACGAGCAAAAGCATCTAGTAGGAAATAAAAAACATTAATTATTTTTCGTATCATATATTCTTAAGTTATATTTATTAAACGTTTAAGTTCAGGTACATAATTAATCGAAAAATTACTTTTTCAAAAATACGCTTGTAACTTTCTTTTAGATCGAGTAAGCGATTCAAAGGGTAAACTCTGAAAATTAAATGTGATATATTCGTACGCAAATATCTTGTAATACATTACAAGACTTCCCTGACAATGCTTACGCTTACAACATCATCAATTAACTATTACGTAAAATGGACAAAAGAGTCTCTTTTCATTTTACAAACTGTCCCATCGTCTAGAAAATTTATGCTTACATAAGTAAGAAAACTAGTGCTTTTCATAAAAATTTTTTAGACGGCTGTCTGTCACAAAATTAATTTAAAAAAAACTGTTTTGATGAACTTAAGATAGTATTCATATGTCAAGATTATTTTGACGTAGTGAACTGGAATGACAAAATACATTAATACATACATATGTATGTATATATGTATATATATATAATTCAAGTATATACAAGGAAAGAAAGAAGAATATGGTACACTAAGTAAATACTTTTTAATATTAAAAATGTGAAAATGAATACAAACTATGCATAAAAAATATGCATTAATAACAAAATATGCAACAATATGCAAAAACAAATTGATGTAATTTTTTAATAAATTCTCGAATTCGGAAAAGTGCTTGATAAGAAGTGCGATTCAGTAACTTTTATTACGAAAATTCGTATCGAAAAATCAAGTATAACGATATTTTATTGAATTTGGTATTCAGTAACTTTTCGTCAAAAATATTCGAAGTTTGCACATAAATAATCATCGCAAATAACGATTTTTATCGTATCGACAATTTTCGTCGGAAAGTTACTGAATACCGAATTCGATAAAATATCGTTATACTTGTTTTTCCGATACGAATGTTCGTAATAAAAGTTACTGAATCGCACTACAGAATCGATTTTAAATTACTGAGCAAAAACATGCAAAACAGCTTAAAAATAATAAAACTGAATTTCTTTTTAGAAAAATTTAAAAATACTTCATACTAACAATGATGGTGTTTCTGCAAAAAAATATTACACCACTTGCCCTATTTTTCGCTGTCCACTTAAAAGACTGGTAAGCACGACTTAAAAATTAATAATAAAAATAAAAATAAAAATCTTTTCAGAAAAAGAAAACGTCTTAATATTTAAAAATAGTCAGCAGTTTTTAATTAAATTTCAATTCGACTGTATGAATTCCTTTATAGGAACCCCTAAAAAAACAAACAAACAATCAAATTTCAAATGGTTCGAACCAAATATAATTCATATACTTTAAACGTGTTAATATTTAATTGTAAATTTATTGTATAAGCATAACAAATAAAATGATAATTTGTTTTTAAAACTGGTTGTTTTTTAATTGAAAATATTTTGTTGTTGTTTAGTTTGGTTATTTGAATAATATTAACAATTCAATTCAAATGCCTAGAGTGTACGAAGGTAACTTCTTTTTGTTGCGGTAAAAAGTACTTTTTTTTAACTTTTTTCAATTCAGTGTTATTTAAAACAATCTATTGTCCTTCACTTTTATTTTTGAACTGTTCTCGTCTCGAAAAAGGAAATGTACTTTTTCACTCATTTTTTAATTATTTTTGTCCTTTATTACTAATTTAGTAATCTTTTATTTCTTTTAATTTATTTTTAAAGTGTGTTTATTTCTTAAAAATTCTATATATCCATTCTTTAAAAATGTCTGTTCTTTATAAATTTTTATTTAAGGCTGTTTGAAAATTGTTTTCTTATACTTTTTTTTAAGAAGGGTTCGCTTCTCGAAAAAGGTAATGACTTTTTTACCCATTCTCTACAAAAATTCGCTTTTTGAGAAAATTTAAAAGTTTTGAGGGTAAATGCACTTTTTATTATAAAAAAGTAAACTTGCTTAATAATCTTTTTTTTTAATTGATTCTGTTATAAAAAAAATTTACATTTTTTAAACTTGTTAATTATTCTCTAAATACGAACAATAAAGTTTATATTTTTTAAAGCTATAACGCACGAGAATTAAAATGTCTTTTTTTTAGCAGAAACACACTGTTTTTAATAGAGCACTGCAAGTGATTGATTTAATGACTACCTTCACTGTACCATGTCTAAAATTCAGATTAAACTCGAATTGACACATTGTGTATGCTGCACTTAAATAATTTTGTAACACTAAGCTGGTTCTTGAGTGAACATTTTAATTTAAATTAAAAAATAAAAACAATTTGGAATTTGAATTTTTAAGTAATTTAATTATTTATAGTTTGATAATTACAAAAACTATTCAGAGCGATTATTTAATGGTTTTTCAAATCATTAATGATATGATTGAAAATTTATTTATTGGCCACTTGCACTTTTAATTTTTCAGGCAAAATTCATAAACATATCTTAACACGTTTTGGTATTAGTAGTACTATTGTTGTTGTAATTGTATGTATTTTTGTTAGTGGTAAGTGTTGCAACATGCTTTGGGTTCTCTTTCTAATGACGTTTACTTATTTTAAATAGTTTTGCAGCAGTTAACAAAAGCCATCTTTCAAATCTATCTGACTCTGGCCATAGCCACCTTTGTCGCCTCTCTGGGTTTTGGTTTTATTTTTATTTTTTTGTTAACATTTGTCAAAGAAACAAATGAAATTATAAAATGAAAAAAAAAATCAGTAAAAGAAACCTCAAGAACAGAAAGAAAAAAGTATTTCAACTTTCACTCATAATTCAATAAGTTATTTGCCATTTAGTTATTGTTAATTAGTTAATTTTGACAAACCCACACTCACACACAGACGCACATACATATATGTACACTCACACATACTTTGCATTTATTAAAAAAAGAAGAAAATTAAATTTATTTAAATCTTTATTGGTCTGTTTAACTGCAAACTCCGTTATTGCACTTCCGTTTTATGCAAATAAAAGAAATAAAGATCTTTTCTGACAATTTTCTGTTTTTAATAATTTTTGCTTTGAATTTTTCTTCAATTTTTATTTATTTCTTTTTTTTTTAATAGAGGGAAATCGTTGCTTGTGTTGATTCTTTTTAGAGAGACCGAATGCAACTGACTGACTGATTCTTTGTTGTTTATTGACTGTTTGTCTGCTTGCCTGCCTGGCTGTTTGTCTTTCTGCGTTTTTATTTATCTTTTTTTTTTATAATTTTTTATGATTTCTACACACCAAAACATGTTTTTCTGCTTTTAGTCGTTTGATTCTCTTCCACTCTTTTTTTTAATTTTTTTGTTTAATTATTTCATTCCATTCTCAGTTTTGGTATCAGAGTGTTTGGCTAATTTCTTTTCCATTCAAATATTTATGTCTTCAATGGTTTCTTTATTTTTAATTTTTTTAAATAATTTTTTACACCTTAATGTGTTTCTCTCAATTTCAATTAACAAAAAAAATAAATTAAATAAAAAACTTGTGGTATAAAGAATGTATTCATTGTTACGAATACTCATTAAACGTTTTCAGATTTTTAAAATTAAAAAAAAACCCTGAAATGAATCATTTTTACCTGTTTAAACAATTAATACCTGTACCGTCATTAAATGTCACTGCAAAATGAATGTGTTTACGGTTAATTGCTGTTACCGGGAAAAGATCATTTTCAAATTTTGACGACATTGTTTTTTTTATCTAGAATGGCTAGAAACATTTTAAGTTGTGTAGATTATCAAATTTTTTTATGCAGATTAAGGGATTAAGAAGTTAAGAAATGTCTTGGAAGTTTATTTTATTCAGATATATCGCTGGCAATTATGGAAAAAGCGAATGCAAATTGAATCTTACAATTTTTTTTTATATTTTATTATGGGTTTTGAAAAGCAAATGCTAGAGACTACTTTTTCTAGTCACAATAAAGTTTTCCACATAAAAAAATTTTTTTTTTTAAATAATTTATTTGATAGAAAATTAATATTTTTTCCAATGAAGTTCTATGATAATCATCTCATGGAAAATCGAAAAAAATTTTTAACTTAGTAGAATAAATATCCATATACTCGTACTCCATTTCATCTGATGCTACTTTGAATCCTCAGTGGATTACTACCAAGCTTAATTAAATTCCTCCCCAAATATTCGAATGCTTATTTTGTTACACTAAATTTATTTATAAATGCAATAAAAGACTTAATTCTTTCAAGCAAATTTTCACTTCATTTGATGCGTAAGCGAGTTTCTTTTTCTATTTTTATTTTAAATATACTCGTATGCTCGTATATAAATTTAGCTCAATTTGGCTTAAAATCACAGCATGTGGCGGTACTGTCAAATGGGAATAAATAGTGCAAGCTGATTGAATTTTATGTGTGGATGCATGCGTGCAACACGCTGATGATGCATAGATGTTTTGCTTGTTTAGTTTCAAAATTTTTAGTTTTTTTTTAAATTTCTAAAATTGATCAAAAACGAAAACAAAAACATTAAGTGTATGCGTAATACCAAAACATATACACATACATATGTATGTACAATATGGCTAGATAGTTATAATATAGACTTAACTGGGGTTAGTATTTTTTTATTTTATTTAAATGGTGCTTTCTCTGTATAGTATTTTATAATTAGCACAATTGGAATTTTCCGAAATGACAAGAAAATATTTTTTTAAGAATACTTGCACTATAGGTGGAATAAAATCAGTATTTACCACTAAATGATATTTTTTTAAATTTTTTTATGGCCGACTTTAAAAATAACTTTAAGTATTTCATAACTTCTAAAAATATTTATTTTTTTATCACAATTTTCTCAATAGCTCCAAAAATATTAGTTCTAGGTAATAAAAAATGTAATAGAAACAAATTAAAGCCAGTAAAATGTAAACGATTTTGGCATTTTTCAAATACGTGGTTTCAAAGTTATGTGAAGCTGCCTCCTCAAAAATCTCATATAAAGGGTGTTTTTTATAGACGTATAGAACTTTAAATTGCAATAAAACAACGATGGATTATTCGATTGACATGAATTTTTTTTATCCGAAAGATAATCTTGTTGCATTACATTTTAAATATGATTTCTGGCATATGACCGCCACGGCTGTCTCGGATGTAGTCCAATCTGGACGTCCAATTTTCAATGACTTTTTCCAAAATTTGTGGCCGTATATCGGCAATAACACGGCGAATGTTGTCTTCCAAATGGTCAAGCGTTTGTGGCTTATCCGCATAGACCAATGACTTTACACAGCCCCACAGAAAGTAGTCTAGCGATGTTAAATCACAAGATCTTGGAGGCCAATTCACAGGTCCAAAACGTGAAATTAGGCGGTCACCAAACGTGTTTTGCAATAAATCGATTGTGGCACGAGCTGTGTGACATGTTGCGCTGTCTTGTTGGAACCACAGCTCCTGGACATCATGGTTGTTCAATTCAGGAATGAAAAAGTTAGTAATCATGGCTCTATACCGATCACCATTGACTGTAACGTTCTGGCCATCATCGTTTTTGAAGAAGTACGGACCAATGATTCCACCAGCCCATAAAGCGTACCAAACAGTCAGTTTTTCTGGATGTAACGGTGTTTCGACATACACTTGAGGATTAGCTTCACTCCAAATGCGTCAGTTTTCGAAATAAAATTGCACTATTTGCAAGCGTTGTTCAGGCGTGAGTCTATTCATGATGAATTGCCAAACCAAACTGAGAATAAATCACTTGAAAGCTGTTAAGTCGGTCGCCATCTTGAACAGTAATGCCAACTTAAAGTTCTATGCGTCTATAAAAAACACCCTTTATTAAAAAAAAAAACCAGATTCTAAAATGCAGATGACTTTTTGAAAAGGCGGCCGTAGTGCATTAAGAAAAAGTAGTGGTTATCCAAGGTTTACATATTCGCTCGTAGCATTGTGTAATTGTAATGCTTTATGTTTGCATCATGGTGGAAAATTTTTGTTAAAAATTTCCATAGGGTATTTCTACATACACACAGCACACATGAAAATTCATATGAGCAACTCTGTACTCAAACAGGGTTTGTGGCTTTAATAATTAGTTTGCAAAGCTGCCACATAAATAAAAGTGATTAAAGGCCGTTAAATTAAAAGAAAAAAACTAAATATTTTCTTGCAATTAATTACGTTGCAGCAATCATGTTATTAAGAGCTTCTCTGTGGATCTTACAAAATGTTACTCAATTGCTAAATTTGTTGATTATAAAAATATATATAACTTAAAAATATTGTTTTATGTGCTGTTTCCATAATTATAAATTTTATTTGAAAAGTACTAAAAAAATTATTTTTAATAAATATAAATTTTGCTTGTGTTATAGAAAAATGTTTAATATGTGTAGACAAAAGACTAAAGTTACTGACCGACTATCTGATCGATTTATCGTCATCACCCAGCCCAAACAGGGGTAAAGACCGGACCTAAACAATACAGATAGACCCAAATTTAAACTAAAAAAACAAGCTGATGAAAATTTGCTACTTTCTTGATGTGTTCATTTATGGGATAAAAAGTGTTATGGTGATACTTTTTTTTAAGCCAAATTTATCTGTCAAAATAACAATAATAACAAAATTTTCCAATGTATATGGCCAGTTTTTTTAAAATTCGAACAAATAAGGTAAAATTTGTACCCTCTTTTGCCATTTCTTTCAATAAATGTCCCTTAAAGTAAATAAGTGCACCCAATAAAAACCTATTTAAAAAAAATAAAGGCAGAAAAAAATACCAAAAAGAAGAAATACAATTGATATTTTATATTTACACTACTTAGCGGCATTTTTTTATGTGGAATAAAACGGCTGTGAATGAAATAAGAAATGATAAAATGAAAACAAAGTACTTTCTATAAATTTTAGTGGTATGAGACTGAGCTCAAGCGGTCCAGGACAAGGTGAAAAATCATATATGGCACAAAATTGTATTTTTTAAGGATTTTAATAATGATATAATTTTATTCTTAATTAAATTAGAACTATGAAACCGAGTAAAAAATCAAAAAAGAAATAAAATGGTACTTTTTGTTCAAATGAATGATACTTTTAATTTTTTTCTTAAACTAACAAACCTAGAACTATGATATTTGACTCAAACACTTCTGAGTAAAGTAAGAGATAATTAAGAAGAAAATTGTAATTTTTGATATTTTATTATTAATAAACCTAGAACTATGAGATTAGTTCTGGCAAGATGAAAAATCATTACGGAGAGAAAATGCTACTTTTTATTAATTTAAATGGCACTTTTTGATTTTTTTGTAATAACGAATCTATAACTATGAGACTGGGCTTAAACGCTCCTGAGCAAAGTGAAAAATCATAGAGGATATAATTTTTATGGTACTTTTTTATATTTTATTATTAAGAAATAATTAGACTGGGCTCAAACGGTTTGAAGCAAGGTGAAAAACCATAAATGGAACAAAATACTATTTTTTATGATACTTTCAGATTTTTTAATATAAGCGCACATAGGACCAGGAGATTAAGTTCAAACGGTCTTGAATAAAGTAAGCAAGTAAAATTCTGTATTGAGTTTTCTATACCATTCATTGCAGTTGCCGAATATTCATATTTTTCACTCTCCACATCCTTTTTAAATATAAAAAAAAAAAGAAATGACAAATATTGATTAAAATTATTTTCCTAGAATACCCATTTTTTATCCTAAAATAAATAATTAATTTCTGTTTATCTATTCACATTAACGAGATCTAAGAAAAATACCTTTCTGGGAGTTTTATTTTAAAAAGTGTAATAAGAGAATACTTTATTATTAAATATTATTTTTCGTATTATTTATTTTATAACTTAATTGACTTTAATTTTAATTTTTGTGCAATTGGATACGTTCATAAGACGTTGAGCCTAACTGCTACACAACAGTTACGTCTTAGAAACAGTTTGATGAATATGCTACTAAATGAACATGTAAGCAGTTGAAAAAGAGAGAAAAAAAAATTACAAAATATATCATAATAAAATAATTTAAATTAACTAAACCAATTTCTTTAACCAAAAGTATGGATAATACAGGATTTTTTATGGGGGTTTTCTTTACTGATGTTGAAAGAGTTATTTTAAATTTAGTTGACACAACACACAATATGTTGACTTTAAGTACCTAAAATATTTTATGATGGAAAAAATAGCAGCAAATACGAAACTGTTACGTTACGTCTTATGAACGCACCCATTATTATTTATACAAGAGTGCACTTAATTAAATTTAATACACTGTATGTATGTATGATGCCAACGCCTTGATTCACCCTGTGCCTATGTGCGTTTTTCTTTAATTGGATGTCACATGTACGCGTTGTGTGTAAATTTGACGTAAATCAAAACTAAAGGGTGTCCCAAGAAGAACGCAAGATTTAAATTTGGCGCCATTAGAAGTGTCATTGTTTGACATGATAACCAGTTTTTTCTTGCCTAGAATTGAAGAAATGAATGAGGAGGGCTTGTGGTTTCAACAAGACGGCGCCACATGACATACAGCCAGAGAAACAATTCAATTGCTGCATCAGTCATTTCCCGGTCGTGATATTTCGCGTTTTGGAGACCAGAATTGGCCGCCTAGATCGTGCGATTTAACACCATTAGACTTTTTTCAACATCTACACAGACAGACATCGCTAAAACCATCCGCTATTTCTATTGATCCAGAATAAATATATTTTATAGGTAGCACATGTAGGGTATAGAAATTACACAAACAAACCAACAAACTTTTTATTTTTGTGAAGGATACAATAATCGAATGGTACTCTTTATAATATTAATGGTACTTTTCGATATTTTAATATTTTTTAACGAACACACAACTATGAAATTGACATCAAAGAGTCAAGGCCAAAGCCAAAATAATACTTTTTATTTATTTTAATAGTAGAGATTGGGCTATTTCACAAAATTAGAAGTTATAAAATTAACAATAATTTACTTCACTAACGGAGTAGCGAATTCAATGCTAATAAATAATAATTGATTGATTGAAACAATTAATGGCAGAACTGTACAAGGTAAAGCATTCACTAAAAAAGACATTGAAAGAAAAAGAAAGAAATTTAAAGCTATACACTGTGTGTGTGAATTTTGATTTGTTGAATGCGTATGAAGCTGTTAGCGAACATGTCAGACTGAATTTGAAAAATTTCAATTACAGTGGATATGTTGGATGTTAATGAGCTAGTAAGCAAACATTCGGCATTTTCTTTCATTTTAGTGTGCTACGAGACGTGAGTGTGTGCATGGCAGAGTAAACAATTAATTGCAATTTTAAAAGGGTTGGTTATTACTTTTCTCTTTTCTTTTTTTTCCGTATTGAGTACACAAAAAAAAAAAAAACAAAAGAGAAATTGTGTCGTTCGTTTCTCAATACATGTTTACTCGTTGGCGTTTTTGTAATTCTAATTTGTTTGATGTTAGTGGTTATTATATTCCCAACAAATCTGTGTAAACATATCACGTGTGTATGGCTAGCTTTACACTTCTGTATGTATTTTGAGCATAAAAAAAATGGCGGCACAGGAAGTAAGCAAGTTGTGACAGATATCGGAGATAACAGAGTGCAAAAATTTTAAATCTGTGTTGAGTGCTTTACCGCGTAAGGCTTGCCATGCTACAACTAACAAAAGTTGTTTTGAAATAATTTAACCCTGGAATTATAACGTTATTTAATAATATATAAATAAAAATGCCGTAATTTTAGTTGTAGAGACTAAACATTTTTTATATTTGTTTACTTAAAAACTATTCTTGACATCACTTGTGAAATTTAAAACGAGTGTGGTTTTACTGTTAAAAATAATAATATAGAGAAATTTTTTTCTATTTTTTTTAAGGACCGATAGTTTTTTTTTATTTTACTTCTAATTGCTCTTCCATTGTGTCTGCAAACAAAACAAAATCTCGTAGGTTTATTAAACACACGTAATTAAAATATTTTGCGTTAAAAACGTAAAGAATATCACTATTTTCTGTTAGTTTCATATGATATTCAGGTACGTATGTGAAAAAAAAAATAAATTTTGAATACAAAACAACAACAAAAACGTTGAAGGGAGCCATAGTTCAGCCAGTTTTTTAAAAGGTTTATCTTACCAACCCTAAATAATTTTGAAGATGAAATCTGTGTAAATAATAAAGGGCTGCACAAGCATACTTGAAAACCACACAGCAATAGAAACATGTGTAATATTTTATAATAAGAAGTGCTTGTTAGCCATTTCAAGTATGCTTGTGCAGCCCTTTAGTAAATAACAAAAAAAATAATTATAGATTTTATTACCATCACACGCAAATAAAAATCTAAATGGTGTCCGAACAAGAACGAAAGATTTAAATTGGGCGTCATTCGAAGTGTCATTGTTTGACATTTGAACAATTATTATTGATTGCTAGTAGAAGGTACGAGGTTAGTAAAAAATGATCATGGACAGCAAAGGGAGTTCGTTAATTGGGTATTGGAGAGACAACATGAAAATGCTGATTTTGCCGATAAAATCATCTTCAGTGACGAGGCCCATTTCCATCTTGATGGCTTCGTCAATAGGCAGAATTGTCGCATTTGGGGTGAGGAAAATCCTCTAGTGATTCACGAGAAGCAAATGCATCTTCAACGTGTCACTGTGTGGTGTGGTTTTTGGGCTGGAGGAATCATTGGACCTTTTTTTTATGAAAATGAGGCAGGTCAAGCGCAAACAGTCAATAGTGTTCGGTATCGTGAAATGATAACCAGTTTTTTCTTGCCTAGAATTGAAGAAATGAATGTGGATTGCCTGTGGTTTCAACAAGACGGCGCCACATATCATACAGCCAGAGAAACAATTCAATTGCTGCATCAGTCATTTATTTAAAATTTAAATCTTGCGTTCTTGTTGGGACACCCTTTATAAGTGAATAAAACTACAAAAATTTATAAATTTAAGTCAACTTTTGGACCAGAGCAACTAAAAGCTTTTTTCAATGTATTTTGGAGCAGCACATGAAAGGAATTATCATTCCGAGAAAAACATTGAAAGCTTGGCAGATGCCTTGGGGGCGAATGTTTCAAAAAATAACTCAAAATTGAACGTCCAGAATGTGCTTGGTAAAGAGCAGCCTCCGTGGCTTTATGCCCAAAATCCGTGCTAAATGTCAATGTTATAAAAAAAATTTTTTATTTAGCGATAAAAATTTGAGTGTTTGTGTTATCTTATACAGTTGAAAATTCTAGCAGGCTTAAAACGCCACACAGTGTCTTTTGTTACTTAAGCGAAAAGTGAAAAATATCATTCGGCGCCTTTTCCTGAAACACTAACAAAATTCTAATTATTTAAATTCCATAACCCTGTTAAGTATTGGCCAATTAACCCATTTACCCATTTGTGCATGTACCAGTAACATGAAATTTTATCAACACAAATTCTTTACGCCCATTACAGGTTATCTCTTTAACCACGTTTCATTTTCAAGTACGAGTTCAAGTTGATTATTATGAATAACGTATACACGTTAATTATTACAACAACCATCACTACAACCAACAACTATTTAACAAAATATCATAATTTAATGGATTGACTTGATTGAATGAAATGAAATGAATGGAATGAATTAATCACTAACTCCCTAATCATGCAGGGCTAACATATTAATCGATTCAATGGGGCAAATACAATGAGTTGCAGACAACTTTGAAAGATTGGCGGGCAAGTAGACATATGGACTGTTAGTCTTAAAGTACTTTCTGCTGCCATTGCTGTTCTTATTTTTTATAATTTTCCAATTAAATGTTTAACATGTATTTATTTGTTACTTGATTGCAAGTTGGCTATTAGTTTTTATTTTTTTAGTCTTTAAGCGTTAACGCCCAATTTCTGTTTTATGTTTTCTTTCAAAATTAATTTAATTTAATTTCTTTTCGTTCCGTTTTGTTTTTCTTTTTGTTAATTTACTATTTCGTATGTAATTCGTTATTGCATTATTTTTACCATCTATTTGTTGTTGTTGTTGTTGTTCATTTCATTTTACGCTTACCTACTGACCTCAATAAACAATCGGTTGCAATTTGTAGAGGAATGAGGAATGAATTGACGTGTGTGTGAAATTATGTTGCATGAAAGTAAGTGCCCACAGTTTTAAGAACAAGTGCCATAGAAATTCTCTATTTTATTTATACTTTTAAAACGGCTTTGCATACAAACTATGAAGTTAACTGGATATTCCTGTTTCTTTATATTCAAATCACAAGGATGCACAGCACACCAACAACTAAACAAATATCTCAGGTATTTTGCATTTAATACAAGAAACTGAAAACAGACAACTGAAATGAAACTTGTTGGGCCATTTGCCATGATGCCCACTTTGGCTTGCAATTAATAATAAATACATTCTTTTATTCTATTATCATAACCTACATTCAGGTAAAGAAATGTGCATAAATGTTTGGGTGAATATATTCTCTACAAGCTAACTATACCCACTTGACCACAATGATATATTGTGTAAAACCAACCCAACCAATTGTGGGATTTATTGTACTAGACTCCTCTAATGTCTTAAAAGATCTTTATATTTAAAATTTGTGTAAAGCGAACGAATATATTTTTAGCCTTATTACGCAAGTATCGGTCAAACACAACTTCTTTTATTCTTTTTCAAGATATACTCACCCCAAGTGAAAAACCCTTTACTTTAGTCTATTTTGGAAATCAAGTCAGAGTATCTGTTGCAGGAGTTAGTTTTCATAAAACATTTTGATGCTAATCTAAGCGATTATATTATGACTCTTAGTGATTTTAAGATGCTGCTATTATCATTGCACTTTCCCCTAAGGTATCATATTTTATTCCGTCAACGTCAGAAACCAGATTTTTTCATTGAGATTTTGCAATTCTCTCGTTGATCTAAATCTTTATGAACTAAATGGTATCTACAACGTCAATTGGCGACCCCATTTTCTCAGTCTGAAGATTTATAACAGCCTACAATTGTAATAAAAATGTCAATGCCAGCTTTTTCTGCTTCAGTATCTTCACTCGAGGGGACTGCAAAGAGTAAGTCTTTTTGCTTTAATAAAACAGACTATTGATCATTTATCTAAACCAACTGGCTCAATCTTTTTGGAAGCTCTGATTCAGCTAATTATATGAAACACGTTAAAGCCATTATTGAAACTTTTTATAATAAAATATAAATGTATATGACTCATTGTATACCTAAGTGTGTTGGCACACCTTAAAGCTCTAAACCGCTTTCTGCTGTTAAAAGTAAAAAGAAGAAGCTTTCCAAAAAGTATAAATCTTCTGGGTCTTTTACTGACTGCGCCAGATATTCTGTTGCTCGTGCACAATATAACTCTACTCGTATTAGTCAATCTTGTTACTACAGTTATTTAAATAAATTAAAAAGAAATTTTAAATCTGGTCCAAACCACTTCTATAATTTTGTAAATTTTAAAAAAGAACCCTTTTCCAACCGTTATGCAGTATCAGGATCTGATGGTAATCTGTCAATTTGTAATTTGTTTGCTGACTTTTTTTCTTCTACGTGCTCCGAATCTATTTTTGATGATTCTAATTCTTTGTCGCTACTTAATCTATCAAGTTCACCGGTATCAATTCCATTTCTTAAAAAACTAAAATTTTCATATAATTGTGGGTCGGATAGAATTCCGAGCTGTGTGCAGAGGTCTTAGTAGCCCCACTTACTATTATTTTCATTGCTTCTATCAAATATTGTGGAAGGACTCTTTTTATATTGCGTTATATAAAACTGGCCTGAAACGTAATATTGAAAATTATAGAGGCATCGCTAAGTTGAGCACCATTTCAAAATTTTTTGAGAAGATAATAACGGAACATCTCTGTCACCAGTTATCATCTGTACTTTCTCTTTTTCAACATGGTTTTGTTCAACAAATACAAGCTGATGTAATTTACAAGGATTTTAGTAAGGCATTTGATAAAGCAATCATAGATTACTGATAAAAAAAAACTTGAGTTGATGAGACTTACACCAAACTGTTTAATGTGGATTAAATCACACTTGGTAAATAGAAGGCAACATGTTTGCTTTAACACTTTCTCTTTAAGCCGATTGCTCTTGGCCCGCTGTTATTTTCTTTATTTATTAATGATTTACCGAAAATAAAAAAATTTTCTCATGTCTTAAAGCTTGCGGATGACGTAAAAATTGTCCTGAGCTATAACCAACTTGCAGATCAGCTTTACTTACTGGTGTGATCTTAATTTAATGAAATTGAATCATAAAAAGAGTAAATACATGTGCTTCTACCGTGGTAGTATCTAAGTGTTAACTATTCTTTAAATGGTCAGCAGGTTGATAAATTAACTATTATTTCTGATCTTGGAATTTTACTTGATGTTAAGTAAAATTTTATACATCATATTTATTTATTCAGTGTAGTCTATGGACATAGATTTCTTACAGACTAGAAAATATATAAACTGAATTTAACACTCTTGATTTACATGATAATTTAATTTAAATATATGATTTAATTATTAATTCAATTTAAAATGTACAAAATAAAGTTTTTAAAACAATATTTTGAATCGTTAAATTTTACTATTTGATGTTCATTTATGCCATTTAGATAAGTTAAAGGAACTAATCAATGGACTATTTTCAGGTAGTAGTCTACCTGGTACACAAAACGGGATAGTGATAGTATGTAATAGTTCAGGGCAATCAATGTTGTTATTTACTAAGTGATATATAAATATCATTGACTGAACTTTAAGTCTCTTTTCCAAGCTGGTCATGCCTAGGTGAAGACAACGTGACTCATAAGAAGGTGGAGGTTGAATAAGGTTCAAGTGAGGTATAGCATACCGAATGAAGCTTCTTTGAATTTTTTCAAGCCGCGATATGTGAATTACGCAATGGGGGCTCCAAATTATAGCCCCATATTCCAGCTTAGATCTAACATGTGCAGAATATAGCAGTTTAAACGTGTGAATTCATAACAGCTTCTGCTAATAAAAGCTAAGGTTGCGTAAGCTTTAGCTTTGATTTTATCTAAATGAGGCAGAAAAGTTGATTTAGAATCGAAAATAATGCCTAAGTCCTTAATCACGTGGTCCTGTTTTATAATGTCATGCTTGATGCGGCTTCGACGTCTTGCGTAAGAGATATGACACATTTACCAAGATTAAATTTGGGATGATTAGTAAAACACCAATTACTGAGTTTATCAAGGTCGGATTGTAGATTATTAGCGTCGGTCATGCTATCAATTTTTAAATATATCTTGAGATCGTCCGGCTACAAAAGAAAGAAAATTGGCATATGTAAAGCAAGTTGATACATCTTGGATAAATAGATTAGAAAGTGAGGGTCCTACCTACATCAGACCTACATCAACTTGAGAGCTAAGCTCCAATTGTGAAAAGCAAAGATCAGTGAATACCGTAAGATTAGAAATTGTAGATTTATTCACGATAGGGGTGAATATGTCCGAAAGCACATATTCAAAGACTTTAGAAATTACTGTTAGCTTGGAAATGGATCTATAGTTACAAATATTATTGCGTGTTCTAGGCTTAAAGAAAGGATTAATAAATGTCAATTCCCAACGATCAATGAATTCACCTTCTAAGAGAGACTTATTGAAAATATCTACGAGCGGGTTTATTAAAGACATAGCACATTTTTTTATCAAATAAGAGCTAAGACCATCAGCGTCTATCCCGAACGAATTTTTAATATGGTTAATTTCATTTAGAATATCATTTTCAGTTAATGAAATATTTTTTTTTCTTTTTTTTTAATATAATTTTATTTACAATCTATCCAATTAAGAATAATAAGCAAATTTGATTTAAATAAAAATAACATGATGTGTTGAACTTCACTAAGAACAATCACATTAACAATAAAAATATTAAGGATATTTTACACACAAATTAAAAGAAGTCATTAATTTCTAAATGGTAAGTCCAAAATATGGTATCTTTTGAGTCTTCTGATTTCTTCAGTATCATCAAGCAGCATAATGGCTAATGGGTTCACATGAAAACTTAATCTCTCCAAGTAGTGTTCACTGAATCGTCTTATTTCATCTTTAACTTTTTGAATAAAGAGGTCATTATGTATCGTGTTATTCGAAACGAACCAAGGAGCGTTCACAATCGATCGAAGAGTTTTTGATTGATACCTTTGTAATATTTCAACATTCGAATTACTGGCTGTTCCCCAGAGCTGTAACCCATAGGTCCAAACAGGTTTCAATATTGATTTATAAATCAATACTTTATTTCTTAAGCTCAACTGAGACTTTTTGCCTAATAACCAATATAGACTTTTTGTTTTAATATTTAAATGTTGCCTCTTTGCTTTAATATGTTCTTTCCATGTTAATCTTCTGTCTATGTACATTCCTAAATACTTAACGTAATCATATTGAGGTATTGGTTCATTATTTAAACAAACTTCAGGACAGTTGCCTTGTCGTAAAGAAAATGTGACATGCGAAGATTTTTCAGTATTAACTTTAATATTCCACTCGTCTAACCATGATCCAATTTCATTTAGTTCATTTTGAAGAAGAATTGATGCATTATTTGGGCAAATATCAGCTGCCAGAACTGCAGTGTCATCTGCATAAGTTGAAATTAGTACATTTTCTGTAACTGGCATATCTGAGGTGAAGATTGTGTAGAGAACTGGTCCAAGCACACTACCTTGAGGTACACCAGCTTTTATATTACAAATTTGTGACAGTTCAGAATTAACTTTAACATAAAAATTTCTATCTGTTAGATAAGATTTCAATAATAAATAATAAGGTGTGGGAAGTAGTGTTTTTAAAGATAATGAAATATGACCAAGATTGATTTTAGAAGTTATTTTACTATCAGAGAGTACATTTCATTATAATCGAAATTAGACTTAAAAAATTCAGCAAAAATATTAAGTATTTCACAAAGATCATCTGAGGAAAGATTGTTATAAGTCATGCAGGAGGAAATGTCAGTATGGCGTTTCTTTATAAGCGTATAAATGACCAGAATCATTTTGGTTTTTAAAGAAGTACTGCTTATAGAGAAATTTGTTCAAGAAATTTTATTCCCTATTAAACTGCTTATATTGGGTTAATATTTCATTGAAGCCAGATGTCAAGTACGAGTATAATTTATGTAATTTGTTTCTTTTATTTTTGAGAACTTTTAAGCCAGCTGTGTACCAAGGATGACTTTGTGACAATTTAGATTTTATGAAGATTTCATAGGAAGTATTAGTAGATTGATGTTCCAGTCAATATTAAGTAAAGTAGAATTTAACACCTCGCAATTCTACAAGTGTCTCCTTGAATTCATAAAATGCTGGGTTAAGCAGTTTTCTGACCCGTATGTGACTAATTAATATTATTAAGATATTTTCTCGAATATGGCTAAAAATTTGGGATCCGATATATATCGTTCATGTCGGTAATATTGTACCTGTTTAAAAACAGTTTTTATTTCTACGTGGTCTGCATTAGAATCCATTAAACTTGCCACCTTATACCAAGAGACTTGCTCTCATTAAGCTGCCAATTTTAAAAAGTCGCAGATGATGCTAAATGTTACTTTTGTTTTAAAATTGTTAAAAGGAAATTTTTGTTTTTATATTTTAAAGTTTCTTCACGATTATAACCCTTTATCTGTAAAAGTATTCAGAGCAAATTATGCCAATTCTGAACCTCTTTTAAGAGTTTGCAATCAATTCAATATATTTTATAAGAATGTTGATTATTCCTAAAGTATTGATATTGTTAAAACTAATTTTATTTTATTTTTAAATAACTAATTGTGATATTTTATAGTCTATCAAGATCTTGATTCCATAGACATTATTAAAATAAATAAATAACCCGCAGCAAAAAACTAAGTTTACAGTCGCATCTCATCCAACTAGATAAAGATGGGTCGACGAAATTGTTAAGGATGCACAAATAGTTGCGGAGGCTAATCGTACTAATGAAATGTATAAGGCAGTGAGAAAACTGATAAACGGTTATACGACGTCACGGATGAAATAGGTAATTCTATCAACAACCTAAAATCTAATAAATCGCCAGACGTAGACGGAATCGTTGATGAGCTGCTTACTGATCCACTCAATAGTACCAAAATAATACATTCGCAATTTTTGGTAGAATGGAAGCTTACCTGTTGAAGTGACGGCAGAAAAGGAGATTTAGCAAACCCGAATAATTGGCATGGTATTACTCTGCTGTGTTTGGGCAAAAAAGTTGTAGCACAAAATTACAAAAGTTCTCAGGCCCGAACAGGCTGCATTTAGACCCCATTAACCGACCATAGATCTCCTCCGTGTCATCATTGCACAATTCGTGGGATGGCGATCACCCTTAAAACTCCTCATTAGGTCTCTTTACTAAAAACACCATCTGTAGAATCAAGCATGGGAGAGCCTCAGGTAATAGATTAAAAAATGGAAACAGGAGTTCGACAAGTATGCGTTTTATCTTCCATCCTATTTAACATACTTAGTACTGAATACGATTATGGAGAAAGCACTTCACTACGGCAGGGACGTTTAGTCCACCTTGGCTATGCGAATTATATATGTCTCTTAACACAAAGCTTCTCAGTCAAATCTTCGTAAGCTATCCAAAACGGCAGAAGCAAGAGACTTAAATATTTATACTTCTAAGACTTCATATAAACTCAACAATCCTGGACTTACTTACCATAAATTAGCCAGGTTTAATAACCTTGAAAGTATAACCTCCAAAACTAGTTAATAGAGTCAGCACATCAATAACCAAATTTAAAAAGCATGCCAAGCATTCAGCCGACTAAGACTTGTATGGACATCATCAGCATTCTCGCAGCTTGTTAAACTTAAATGCTCTTATCCAAAAAAAAGTTGACGTAGACTTTAAAGTAAAATTTATGAAAAAATTATATTAAAAATTTAGATAACGTTGGATTTAAAGTCTACGTTAATTTTTTTGGATAAGAGGGACAATGTTTAACACCAATGTAATATCCACTTTACGCCATGGATGTGAATCCAGGTATTCATTAACCAATAACTCAGAAGGATTATGGTCTAGAGTCTTTGGAACTATCCAATCATCAACCTATAGGTACAGAAATTAAGAAGCGAAAATGGCGTTGGATTGGACACACCCTTACAAAACCTCGAGAAGATAAAATGAAAAATGCTATAGAGTGGAATCCTGAGGGCAAGAGAAAGAAATGATGTCCAGCTCATACATGGCGGAGATAAATTGAAGCGGAATTGACAACGATTGGCAAATCTTGGTGAGAGGTTAAGATGAATTATAGAATTTGTTGATGCCCTATGATCTTTACAGGAGTATCATATAATACTCGTATATATTTATATCTTTCTATTATTAAGACCTCTATAGCTGAAGCTTCTGATAAGCCCAACTATGTACATTGATTTAATAGTTAAGCCTAAGGGCAGATGAAGATTCATTTGATAGAGTCTGTGTGCAATGGTTTAAAAAATTGACAACATAGTAATGCTTAGTTTCAATAATGATTTCTATACTGAGGTTACGGAAACGGATGTTTCAAAGTTTTTCTGGAAAAAGGGTACCCTCTTACCCTTTTAAATGCCTTGAGCGCCAAAAGACTTTTTTGTTACTTTTCTGAAAGCAATAAATGATGACGGGCTTAAAATACATTTTGACTTCAGACTTGAGACCACTGTTGGGTAGAGCATAATTTTCAAATAACTTTTGTGAGGGTTTGAGCAATGTTGTCCACAGTTTGCGGCTTAACTCCAAATGGCCAATTGGTTTATTTGTAAATAAATTTTGTTTTTGTATTCAAATTTACGAGCATAACAAAAGTTATATAAATGAAAGAAATATTATTTTAAGTCTTTTGTGTGTGTTTAGAATTTACAATTCGTTTTGTTTTTTTTTCTTTCTTTTTTTGTTTTGTAATAAAAAAACAAAACGGTTTATTTTACACATATTTGGCATATTGAACATTATTTTGTTGTTTATTTAAGTCCATGTAGGTTAATTAATTGTTAAAAAGTGACGGACTATATTTTTTTTTCATTTTTTTATTTTATACACTGTGAGTTTGCATTTCTTTTTTTACCTTTTTTATGTTTTAAAAAACAAAGAAGAAGAAAAATAACAAAATGAGACTACGGATGTGTCACTTTTTCCAATTTCTATATTAAGAGGACACTTCCGTTGCGAACATTTGCCTTTTTAGCTGTTAGTTCTTTTACTTAAAATTAAATTTTGTTCTCTTTTTTGCAAATATTTACCGCCAACAAGTGAATAGGTAGAGTGTACGCATATAAAATAACAGGTGACGTTAAGTTTTTTTCTTTTTTAATTGCGGTTTATTAAAAAAGCATAGAAAATTTAATTTTTTTATTTATTTCTTTGAAGCAAGAAATAGGGTTTTTAAAATTTACAGCTACACTTTTTATAAACGTTTTTTATTAATTAGAACTTTCAATTTATTTAGAACTTTCACTGTAAAATAATTTCTCAAGTCAAGAATTTCTCCAGCACAAATGCTCTCATAAATTCAGCCAATTGTTGTTTTTATATATTGTGAATCTGTTTGTTCATTTTATTAGAAGGTCTGCTTGAAAAGAAAAAAAACAGAAGAATCAATTGGTTTTGTTTTTCTATGGAGGAATCTAAAAGCCACAAAAAGGGAAAAAAACCCTAATATATTTTGCTAATTATGAAATTTTAGTTGTAACTCTCAGGAACAAAATTTTAAGCCACCTTCAGGTTACAGGCTTAAATAGAAAATATTTTTTTTTTGATTTCTCTCACTTTATTAAATTAAAAAGTAATGCCTGCTTGAAAAGTATAAATAATAAAAATACCTTAATTGAAAATTAAAGGTAATCTGGGGTACAAAAAAATTATTTAAAATGTCATCTGAAAAGAAATCAAGTTACATTTTGTCCTGTTTGCATTACATTAAAAAAACATTATCAGCTCAATTTAAAGGCCAGCCTTCAGACTTCTTTGGGAATTTACCAAAATAATAAAAAAAAAAAGTAATGAAAAACCAAATGCAACAAATTTCTTAGTAATCTGAAAACAATCGCCAAAAAGGCACCTTCCATAAAAAGATAAATGAAGGAAAATGGAAAAACTAAACACGAATTCACACGTCCCTTTTGAAATAACATAAAAGAAATTCAAAAAAAAAAAATCTGTATTTATGATGATATTGTTCGCTTGTCACTCTATTGGCATTCTAATGCTTGTTTTTTTAAATTTATTTTCAGTTTGTTTTCTTAAATACCTGTAAGCCAAGAGAAATTCGCCGCCACTATTAAGTGTGTGTGAGTAAGTAATTCGCCTTATGAATGTAAGACCTTTCAACAAGAATTTCAAGTTTGTACAAACAAAGGGAAAGTTTGGTGTACAAAAGGTACTATTTAGTGTAGAGTTCCAAAGGTTTTTAAATTAAATTAAAGAAAAAAGAAAGAAAAAAAAAATAACAGAATATAAATCTAAATATAATGGAAGAAGGGATACCGAAGCAGTCCACTATCTCTCAGATGTCTGGTGACCACAATCGGAATATTTGACTTCCCTAACTCCTTTTCATATAGTTCCGTGCTTTACATACTTTTCATGTAACTAGATATTAAGTTAGATAATTTTCACAGTTGCACTTTAGAACGTGTGGTATTCTTGCACTGCCAAGGAAAAGCCGCTGCAGTATAGAGATATAAGTAGTACTTTTTGAATTATATTGACTAAAAAATTAAAAAAAAGTACTTTGGTACTTTTTTCTAAGAAAAAAAAACTGCTCTGTTAGCCAAATCTCTAGACAGATGATCGTTGTTAAAACTAAGTAACAAAGCAACACCTTTAGTCGTTGTTTACCTTTTGCCAGAGATGCACGTATTAAATTTAAGAGTGATTTTTAAACAAACAACAGCCGGTTAAATTAGAAGAAACGTTAAGAAAAAGACATTCCTAAAAAACAGCTTTAAGAAGAATAAAAAAAAAAGAAAAATAATAAAAGAGTGTTGGTATATGCGAGAGTGTTTTTATTTTATTTCTAGAGTATGTTTATGAGTGTGCGTTTGTGAATATTTTTTTTCTTGTACTTATTGCAGCTACTGGAACAGCTTCAAATTTAAAGTTGTGGTTGGTCTTTTTTCGTGTTTTTTTGTTGTTGTTGCTTTTTTTGTTATTTGTATTTCTTTATCTGTAAAGTTGTCCATACCACTTTGTTTAATATTTAAAGCCAAAATTGTGGCTTAAAAGATTTTTTATTAAAGCTAGCTTTAGTGAGTGTTTGGCCTTCGTGTGGTACGGTACAGTAAACGGATAAGAAAACTATTGTAATTTTACAGATTACAACATACATTTTTCAGTTTTTAAGTGAAGTCATATTATAAATGGGAAAAAGAGAGTGAGAGAAAAAAAATGAGTGCATGTGTGTAAGAAAATTGGCTTTATTTTACAAAAAAATAAAGAATCAATGGCAGATTTTTTTTTTTTGGAATGTGAAAGGATTGGTTTTTAATTGATTTGACAGCAAAAAAAATGATTTGTTTTATAAAAAAACAATTTAAAAAAATGTTTAAGTTTATTAAAATAAAAAAACTTTAAAAACAAGTTTTCCTTTTTGTGGTGCTAATGTAATAATTGTTTTCATAATTGCGACAGTCCTATATTTAATGTTCGTACGGTTTTTTTTATTATTATAAAAATTGTTTCTAGTTTTACTTGGTTTTATGCTTAAAATAATAAAAAAAAATATATATATAAAACTGGCCTAATGCAGTGTATTACAACTAACTCCATTTTGCAAAAATCTTAAAACAACAAACCACAAATAGCAACAACTAGCCAGCTTTGCAATGTAAATTCAACAAGTGTTGCTTGGAATTTATGTTGTTGTTTTCTTTCTTCTCTTGTTTCTACTGCTTCTTAAACAGATAAATTGTGCATAGAGAACAAATGAAAAAAAAGTATTATAAGAAAATAATGCACACACACAAGCACGCAGCCGTACACATACACATGTCAAGATAAACTGCAAGCAAAATACAGTATGAAAAATAGTAAAAACTGGTCAAATAAAACGGCAATTTTTAACACACTACGCGCTATACGAGTACGTGTGAATAACTATTTGCACCAAGAAGAAAAAAGACTCCATACAATTGTTTAAGCTCAATATTAACAAAAGCAAAAACTGTGGCAAGACTCTTAATGAAAGAAAAAAATTTCTAAAAATTTTACACAACAAAAACAAAACCAGCTACCAAAAAAAAAAAAAATCCAAACGAGTGTTTAAAAAGAACAAGTTTATTGCCTAAGTCTTTCGTTTAAAAAAACCCTCTCTCTCTCTCTCTCCTTCCTTACTCTCCCCTTATACACTTAAAGTATCAATTAGTAGTTTTAAATCACACACAGCCAAAAATATTTCTTTTTTTTCTAATGTATTCAATAAATTAGCATAATTTCAGATATTTAAAGTCATTTTATGTTTGACATGATTAAATATATAATTTTTTTTTCACAAGGGAGTGGCCCATAACGAATTTTTCTTATTAAATAGAAACCCGAAGCTTAAAGACAAATTAAAAACTTTTTTTAAAAAAGTTTCTATTTCAATCAACTCAATAATCTTCAACTCTTTTTCAGCCATGTATGAGTGTAAAATTAAATTGTTTTAAATTCAAAAAAATACTTTCATACAAATAAATCTAAAAAAAGAAAGTTTCTAAAAAAACCAATTCAAATATAAAATGAAAAAAATAGTAAAAAAAAATTAGTTGCCATAAATTTTTTAAATTATTAAATGGACTAGACAAGGATTAACAAAATATCTTTGATTCTATAAAATTAAAACGCGCCATATTAATTGGATTACATTTTTTCATTCACAACAGAAATACCTTCAAGGTAAGTAAATAATTAACCCCGTAAATTTTTTTACTAAAAAAAACAACTTTTAGCTTGTAAAAAACAAAGAAATAAAAAAATCGATTTTGTTGCCAATCAAAACTTCAATTCTAGTCTTTATAATATTTTAAGTGTATCCGCAACCAAAAAGCTCTATTCTGACAACCGAAGTTGTTTTCTGGAAGCTTTAATGCTTTAAATGCACCGACAAAACAATTTCGGTTAAGAGGAGCAAATTTTTTCTTAAACTTATACGATGATAATCTCGTTTTGCAAGTTAACAAATTGTTTAGAAAATTTTGTTAAAAATTCTCAAAAATATTAGAAAAAGAAACAATTTTTTTTTTTCTTAATTTAAAAATTTATCGTATTGTAAAGGTATAATAAAACCCTTTTTTTATATAAAGGAGACGTATTCAGTGGCTATTATGTCTGAACAATGCATTAATTAAACAAAGTGTGAATTAGTGTGAATTTTTTTAACTCTTTGAAAGCCAATATTAACAAGATTTTATCATAATTTTTAGGAAATTTATTTAAGGTAAGAAATCCTCCCTTCTCCGGTCCTATTATTGCTGTTACATCTCAAGACAACATCATAAAATCTCTGGTAAAATGGAAAAACTGTTTATGTTTTATTATGGCGTTATAGAGGACATTCGATTCTAACAAACGTTAGGATCCCGTTATTGGCTTAAATTTCTATTCATTTTAAAGAACTTAATAACTTTTTGCAAAATTTTAGAATTACAGAACATCATTCCTATACAAAACAGAAGTGATTAGTTTCTTGCCGAACGCTGATAACTTTTTTGTTTGCAGTCTTACTAAATGTCTGTTGTTTTGACATATAACTACGTCACATATTTCTAAACTGCATATCCTGATCGTTTTCATTTTGCTTTGTTGTATTGTAAAGTTATGACATAAAGAAGTTGAGAACAGCAACCCATCTACGATTGATTCCTGTCATATTTGTTTTACATTTTGTTTCACAATGGGTTAACTTATTTATTACGACCTTTTGTTTATGTAGATGTAGGTAAATTATCACTGTTATAAAATAATTTTCTCATTCAAATATGATGATTCTATAATTATTTATAATGAATTAGGCAATGTTGTCAATAGAGAAGTTTATAGAGTGTTCAGACTGAGTGGATTTAACATGCGTTTTAAAGTTAAATCCAACTCACAAATTCTGTATTTACCATACAAAATGACTTTGATGAATCCACATTAAATGCTATTTAAACTTCTGAAATACAACACTGAAATTATGCTTTGAAATATTTTGTTCACCACTTTGGTTGGCGTCTCTGATAATAATGCTATCGAAAATATGAGACACTTTATGAAGTAGTAAATGAATTTCTATTTGTAAATAAAGTTTTCTAAAAAAATTTTATATACTCGTACGTTCCTCAATTATACCTATTCACGTAATAAAGAACTGGGCCAAGCAACACCCGACAAAAATATCTAGTAAAAAATTAAAAGCCATTTCAAATATTTTCTTTAAAAAATTAGCCATAATAATAGTCACACTAAAGTCGGTATCTTTTTAAAACCAAATTTAAATTCATATAATTGTAATAAACAAAAGTCAACTCTTAATGGCCCAATGTTTCATGGGCAGAGGCAATGAAAAAATTTCGAAAAAAGAGGAGGTGAGGTGCCTCGTAATTGTATTTACAAATGCCCACACGTGTTATGTAATAAGTTTTGTACAAAGTAACGCATGAAATACACTTATTTCTATGGGAAATTTATATTATTGTGTACAAATTGATTTGACACACTATTTTTCTGTTTTACTTTAAGTCAATCCTGAATTTATGAAATTTGCAATGTGAAAGCAAAATAAGCCATTGGCCGATTTAATGTTCAATTCAGATTTTAACTTTCAGTGTGAAACACTCTGAAATTTAAATGAGCGAAAATTGCACAATTTAAAAATCAGCATTTTAGCAAAATAAAGCCAATAATTCTACGTAATTTTTAAACGTAATACAGATATCAAAATATAGGTAAAAAAAAAAATTTTCAAATGTTGAAATCAAAATTTTGATGCGAATATTTTGATAAGCAAAACATAATTCGCTACCGCTATAGACTGTAAGAGCCATTGTTACAAGTTACCGATAGTTAAAGTTAAGATTTTATAAGTCAAATATCAAATTAAAATAAAAATATCGATAATTTAAGTATCGGATAGATTTGCCTCAATATAAAATATATAAAATATTTTATTGAATAAATTCACTAAGTAGTAACCATGTAAACACTGTTCTTTCCTTGTGTCTTATGTGGAGATCATTACTTAACACTTTTTCAAAGATTTCTATTAAATTTAGATAAACTAATTAAAAATCTTAGGACAATTTATTATATGACTAAAATAGAATTAATGAATAACAAAGAAATCTTAATTTTTATTAAATTATTCCTTGAAGTGTTTGGAAAGTTTTTAATAAAGCACGGACAACTGTAATAACTGTATTGTATATAACGAATATCATCGCAGGCTGACTAACTGATTCCAAAATTTTTTTGATAAAATATTGCAGAAAATAATTCAACTGCTACTTGGTAAAATAAGTAATTTCCATTATTTGTTTAGAAAAATTTACGAAATAGATGAATTGTTTTACAGCAAAATGGCAATGAAAAAAAATCAAAGCAATCCATCCACAAACGTCGAAAAATATAACCGAAATTTAGGTTTTTAATTAATTTCTGTTTTGTTTTATAATGGACATTTTTAAGCTGTACATGTGCATCATGTGTGTGCTCACACTCCTATTAAAAGAAGAAAGCATACATCTGCGTAGTGTATGAACTTTTATATTTGATAGTTGTATAAGTCCACTTTCGAAAAAAAATTAGTTATTCGTATTTTTGGTACGAAATAGACACCATCTATCTATAATTATAATCACACAATCAAAGGAGAACGATTTCTTCATACAGTAATCAAGCAAATTTGGCTATATAATGTTATCGCAAAAATATCATTTTTGAAAGTGGAACAAGTCTATTCTTTAAACCAAATTACAATTAAAGCAACTTTCTTACTGCAATTTTTATTGATTATTATGACTTCACGCACCCTGCGCTTTAGCAGATATTACTTTGCTGGTGCTGGTGTTTTAAAAGCAACATGTTCGCAAGGTAATTTATATGGAAGAAAATGTTCCATTTAAAATAATATTTGAATATAAATCTTGTTTATTTGACCTTTCTATCTGAAAATAAATAAATAAATATTTTTTTTTTTTGCTTTTAGGTCTTTTTATATATTTTAATTATTATTAAATTAATTTCCAATATGTCGACACGCCTTCTTGTATCTTTCTCAAACAAAATAATTTTATAATGAAATGAAAAATTTTTTGAAATGTAAATAAAAATTATGATATTAAAAACTTTTTTAAAATTTTCAAAAAAACATATACAAAAACAATAACAACATTAATAACAATTTTATACAAAACACAATTTAACAAAAACAATATACGAGTACATTATATAAATATATGTGGGAACGGGGTAATTGCGTACTAACTAATCAACAATGACATGACATACTTATAATTACAAGCAAGAGAGTGGAGTTGTGTTCGAGACGTGAAAGAAGTAAGATCGGTCATCAAACCGCTTACGGAAAAGAGTTGTGCTTAAGACGGACAAAGAGTAGATCGGTCGTCAAACCGTGTGTAAAATATTAAGCCGGTGAATAAGAAGTATTGAAAGTTATTAATTAGACTAAGCTTGAATTTATTAAATTAAATATAATAAAACTCTTTTGAAACCTACATATATTATATTCTATCTTTTGTGCTATATAATTTTGTGCTATATTATCTGTATCCATTTTAAAATGAACTCTACTATCATTTGATACATTTATATGTATGTTTTTTGAAAATTTGAAAAAAGTTTTTAATATCATAATTTTTATTTACATTTCAAAAAATTTTTCATTTCATTATAAAATTATTTTGTTTGAGAAAGATACAAGAAGGCGTGTCGACATATTGGAAATTAATTTAATAATAATTAAAATATATAAAAAGACCTAAAAGCAAAAAAAATATTTATTTATTTAAAATTAATATTTATATTTGCAAGATATAAAAATGTGCACAAAATTACTATTGGCCCTGTTTTCTAAGCGGAATTCGGAAATATTTTTGCATTAAAACGAATTAAAATTTGTTGGTATTCTCTAAGCCGAATTCACATAATTTTATTCGTTTTAAGACCGAATAAACAAAATTGACCAAAGTAAATCGAGTGGCTTATTATTGTAAAAAATAAAAACAATAAAAACACATGAAAAGAGTAATTAAGACATATAAATTGATTTAAAAACAATGAAATTTTTTAAATTTTCACCCCAAGTATGAAGATTAGTTATATGAATAAAATCAAATGTTGCCAATATTTTTAAATTAATTCAAACGCAAAACATGAAAAATAGGACTTATACTGTTGGAAATATACTTTGTAAGAAAGTATTTTAAATAATTCAACATATATATTAATAGGCTTTGAGAAATTTTTCTTATTGAAATGAAAATTGTAATAATTTTTTATTAATCGCTTTTCAGTTTTTCAATAAAATAGTTATAATATTTTTATATAAAGAAAACTCTTTTTATTTATAAAAGGTTTTCCATCATATAGCACTATCAAATATAACAGTTCATATGTATATGTGTGTGTGTCTGTTAGTTCTCTTATGTGTAATATAACTATTTTATTCAGAACGGAATTTTTTTGATTTCTTCGGTTAATTTGAAATTTTTTTTCTTGAGTTAAAATAATTATTTGAAATATTTGCTTTAATTTGAGATGAACTGAAATTTAATTTATTTTGCATTTTTATTTAATATCTTTTTTAAAAATTAATTTTTATAATTTCAAAAATTATTTATTTATGAAATTAATTATTTATTTTAGGATTAATAAAAAAATGTTGAAAGAAAATAAATATTTGGGTACTACAGTGAAGGGCATATAAGAAACGGCTCTGACAAATTCAGTTTTTTTAAATTACTGTAGATTAGCTTTGCCTATACTGAGCATAATATTTTACTTTCGTCCATTTCTACTTCTGTAACGTTTCGTGTCTATTTCTTTCCGGCCATAACAAGAAATAATAATAGAAAATTGTTTTCAAAGGTTTCTAGTCTTCTGGAGATATTATTTCACATTTCGATTCCGAAAAAAAATTATTAGAAAAAAATCTGATGAAGATTTAAGAAAAAGCAGAAATTTTTTCTTTAAAAACCGATTGTAAAGTAATTTAACATTTCTGCCTGAATTTCTTGTACTAAACCTTAAATTAAATCGGCTCATTTATTAACGATTTTTTTGAAAGTCTACTGCAAAACCCTGTTATTATTTTATAATTTAATTTTAAAAATATAAAGTTAATTTTTAAACCAGTATTGGCTTTAATTGCAGTCACAAAAAATTATCTAAGTGGTATATCCGCTTTACTAATTGTATATAATTAATAGTTTAATTTTAGTGTTTTTTTCTTTTTCATAATTTTGTTAGGCTTCTAAAAGGCTTAAGAAAAATTAAGTCATAAAATTTTTTTAAAGTTTTTGCAAAAGCAGACTCTTTTACGAAAAACACAACAGAAAAATTAAAAATCAAACCAAAAATAAAATTTTATAAACAAAATAATTTAATAATGACTTCAGCAAAATGTCAGCAACGCAAGTGTGTTGCTTGTTATTGGCAGCTGTGATGATTGTTGGCTAGATTTTTTACTAGTGAACAAAGAAAAAATCTTAAAAATGTTTCAACACTTATACTCGTACACACACACAAGCACACTGTTGAAACAAAAAGCGGAATTTTTGATGAATTAAAACATGAAGATAAAAAAGAAAACCAGTTGAACCAGCCCAGCAGACTCTTAGTCACTTTTTTTACTATAAAATTACAGATTTTATTAACAATAAATATTGAATTAAATTCAAAATGAAATGAAATGATATTTTTATGGAAGAAATAAGCAAAAACTCAATTCCTTAAAAGAAACTGTCTGTTAAACATACAAACAATTAAAGCAATATTGCAAAAATATGTATGCATGTGTCCCATTTTGAATGGCTGGCAGGTAGTGTGTCAACTAATAATGGCATTTAAACACTTTTTTCTTTTCACGAGTAAAATGTAGTTCAAAGCAACCCAAAGTGTATAAATCTTACAAAATAATTGCAATAATTTTATGCTTTTATTTGGATTTATGTGGCTAAAAACTCATAATTTTATGAGGCACTCACTCACTTACACTTTTCAAGTTATTGTTTTGTAAATTTCAAAATTAAAATGAACAAAAAGTTCACATTATGTTAAATTATTATTAACCCAATTAAGTTTCAGTTTCAGTTTTAGTTTTACTTTTTTTTGTTTTCAAAACTAATCATGATGATTATGTGTGGCCTTCAAAAATGATTCAACTTTTGTTTCAGTGAAACAAAAAAATTTTTTTTTATTTAAAATGGTGACTTCAAATTAAACGAAAAACTAATAAAAATTATTATTTCCTTTGATTTATTCGATAACGTCTGAAATTTTTTTTTAATTTTATTTTAATAAAGTTATTGAAAATATTTTACTCTTTACGAAGTGAAACAATTTGACCTCTGAAGTTTAACACAATTTTATACTACCAATTGAAATAAAAACAATATTCTATTAATTCAGTAATTTAACTTACAGGAGTTTTTACAGTATAAAGAAATTTGCAAAGAAAGAATGAAGAAAAATGCATATGAAAAAAAATTTATTCGCCAATTAAAAATTTTAATTAGAAATATTCATATTGATAACTTTTTAATTGAATTGATTAAATATGTATAAGATAAAGTAACCTTTGTGTGGAGCTAATGAGGATGCAATGTTTTCATAAACATAATTCCCAATAACTAACAAAATTTAATCTTTGTTTATGTTGGTTTGCAAAAAAAAAAATTAAGAGGAAAGCATATCCAGATGGCCCATTTTGTTACACCAATTGACCAAATGAGAATTTTAGTCAATAGGAAAACAAAACGTTTCAAAAAATTCAACCAAGAAATAAAAAACTGACAAAGTATTCATTTTTTTTTTTAAACATACCAAAGATTTTTAGATGTGTGCCCACACGATAAACAATTTCCAATATCTTATAAATAAAATAACAAAATCTCGGAACGCTTATTTTCTTGGGAAAGTGATTAACGAAAATTTATAAACGTTAACAGAAATACAAATAATACAATGAAGCTAAAAATATTTAACACAGCAAATAACCTGTTTTTCAATAGTAAATATTTCGGATATAACAAAAATATAAAATTACAGCAGAAATAATAAAAAAAAGAGAAACAAAAATATTTGGCATTAAAAAACAGCCAAACAAAAAATAAATAAATTTTTTTCAAACGTAAATACAAAAAATAAATAAAATACCATAAAGCAATAAGTTACAATAAATACATTACCAGAGGGAAACTTATATGTGCTTTAAAAGATTATTATCAAAAAGCAGGCTTTAAATGCACTTATAATGCAGTTGGAGTAGGTATTGTCCAAAAAAAAAAAAAAAAAAAAAAAACACCCGATCCTACTTACAAAACTAACCTTTACTTTGAAAAAAACCAGAAAAACGCATAACCAAACAAACAAACCAAAACTTTTACACAATTACTTGTTACTTACAATTACATATGCACACACATGCCTGCTTACATTCAAAAACATTCAAAAATTGTACTCAAGCGTTTGAATAGTTGTGTGCAAGTACTTGTCAGTGCTAAAGTGAAAGTTCATATGAAAGTGTTTTTTTTTTTTAATATAAAAATAAAGACAGACGGACACACATATTGACAGAGAAAACACAAATATTACAACACACACACACACTTATATTCATACTCACCCAAAGTCACACTCATATAATTTTGTGTAAGTTTTGTTTCGTTTTAAAATTTAATAAAAAATGCAGCCACATCGACAATCAAATGTCTTCATCTTCATGAAAAACAACAACAAAAATCTAGTAGTTTGAATTGTTTTATTGTTATCACTGATATCAGTTGTATGTGGCTCTCTTTCGATATTAAACAAGCAGACAAACAAAGAGACATGGATATGAATGCATTTACAAGGTGTATTTGATTGTAATGCTCGTATAAGGTGCAACATTTGATTGCCACATTTAAGAGAAGCGACAATTACACTCATGTAAGTTAAGTAGGTGTGTAAGTTAGGCTGTGCATGTTTGTCTTACGTAGGCTTTTATAAAAACACAATTAAATATACATATGTAAAGCTTAGAAACAATAAAGAGATTAATTTCATTTGGTATGCTGCCTTGAATTAGGACCAGTACTTTACTTTTTTAGCAAGCTTTATTAAAGTGCACTACTTTAACAAGGAAGTAGCTATATTTTTAATATTAATTACAACTAAATGGTGCAAAAGGGTGATTTAGCTCAGTCGGTAGCTCGCTACTTGCTATATGCCTTTAAAAAAATCTGATTGAAGTAAGAACACGTTATCTTTACACAATATTATACATTCATCAAAATAATTATTAACGAACTAGCCACGTCCACTTTACGCTCACGTTGTGTCCACTTTTGATTAAAACAATTGAGTTAATTACATTTATATCATATACGAGTATATATTTTGCAGCTTCTCACTATGTCTCAGGGAACGTTGCCATATATCTTTAGACTGACCATGCTCACTGCTACGCCCGCTTTTTTAACAACATAACTGAGTGAAGCTAAATATGTTGTAAAGCAACTCCTTTTTTTAGTATTTGTAAATATATTTTCAGTATTAACGGCATATTTATCTTACGTCATTTAATATTTCTAAATATGTTTAGGAGAAATAAATCATGATCCATTTCGAGGTCCCCTACTTTTTAAAAGAAAAAACACAGAAAATTCAAATTTAATGGAGAATGTTTATTATTATTTGAAAGAACATTCTTTGGCATTTATTTTTTGAAGATTATGTCTATCAAATGTTGTTTTCCTCCAAGGCCTGAATCGAAGCGGGTTTGTCCGTATAAACTTTAGACTTTACATATCCCCACAGGAAAAAGTCTAACGGTGTGATATTACACGATCTTGGTGACCAATCAACCGGCCCAAAACGTGAAATTATGTGCTCACCGAAATGTTCTCTAAATAAATCTATTGATTGATGCGATGTGTGGGAAGTGGCGCCGTCTTGATGAAACCAAATGTCGCCGAGATCACGAGCTTCAATTTCAGGCATCAAATAGTCGGTTATCATGGCACGATAGCGGTCGTCATTGACAGTATACTATACTTTTTTCACAGCGTGCTGGAAGTGGTCTATTCTGTCGAATATTATCCAATAATGAATGCTGGGTCTCAAAATGGACGATTATGTTGACCATAAGTTGAGCGAAGTGCACGAAACACATTCCTCACAGAACGTGAATTTTCGTAATAAAGTTGAATGATTTGTAAACGTTGATCAGGCGTAAGTCTTTCCATTATGAAATGCCAAACATTACTAAACAAAAATAGCATGACAAGACTCACACGTGATCTGTTAAAAAAAGGCTATTGAAAAATGTATCTCTACTTGAATCACCCATTACAAGTGCATAAGTACAAATACGCATAAATACTTTGATTTCTGAAGAAGATTACGGGATGGGACACATATCAGATTTGTAATCTACCACCAAATACTCAGAAATGACTTTGGATTATTTTTAAAATTTTTTTTGAATTTCCTTGTACCCAGTGCTGTTGCTTTCAGACATTTTAGCAACTTATTTAGATTAAAAATCTAGATGCCCTCATCTTTAAAATGATATGTGTCTTATCCTATAATCCTCTATGGTTCATCCGGCAAGCTCTCTATACTTGAAGGTTATATTTAGTTTTGCACTGATTATCTCGAGTTCTGGGGCTTTTTTTTAATAAAATAATTGAAGTTCATATTCAACCCAAGTTAATCTGTTGTTTATCAAATATAATTTATAAATTCATTAAATCTACTCAGAATAAACTGACTTCAAAAGATGACACGCCAGTTGCGAAGATCAAAAATCTATTCATGCATGGCATGAGCCAACCAATATTCCGACATCCTCAGCAACCTCTCTAATAGTGATTCGATAATTTTCTGTAACAATTTTCTTCACTTCCTCAACATTTTCATCGGTGGTTGATGTGCTGGGGCGTCTTTGATCCATGTTTTTCGACAGCAGAAAATCGCCGAATACGCAAAACACTTCTAACTTTTATGCCTCTCACAAACAAACTAAGTGTGCTTTATAGCTAAAACTGTGAACATAACAAAATAAAAAAATCGATAATCGAATGTACGTAGCCCGCGAAATGTTTAAATTTACCTTATTTTTTGAACAGACCTCGTATATGGAAAAGCTGGCTGGACGTGTTGCATACGTAGAGTAAATATAAACTATTAATTTTACGTGTTGCTTATTTGCAAATGCGAAGCAAGTGCATTTGTTAGGGTAGAGCAAAAATATACTACAACATTTTGCAAATGCAAGATGCAAGACAATTTGCACATGATTTTGAGTATGGTATTGTAAATTTTGCCTTGTTGTAGAATAATACATTTTATTTTGTGTGTAAAAAAAATTTTAATTTTTACAATTTTACACTTGATACAAGGCAAGTTACACTGAAGCGTGAATTCCGTTAATAAGTTTTTGTGTTAATAAATTCATTTCTCTGATGTTTTACAGTACACAACCTGTTGAAAATAAAATTGTCAATAAGTTGATTTAAAGTGTACTTAAAACTGAACTTAAAGCTATTCTCATTCAATTTATTGAAAAAGTTTTTTTTTTGAATAAATTGCAATATGGAACTTTTTAAATTTTATAGGTTCTTCAATCAAAAATACTTTTCATATTTTGAAATTTAATTTATTTATTATTTATTTCCTTGTTAATTAAGATGCAGAACTTAAAGCATAACTTCAACAATCAAAAAAAAACAAGCTTAATTCCGATGCGCCGAGTGCTATATAACCTACACTATTGTAGCCAAATTTTTAAAACAAAAAATTATAAATAAGATTTTTAAAAAAATTGCAAGCACTAAATAAAATAATTCTTCCTGAATACCTATTTTTTTATTAATCCTAAAATAAATAAATATTTTCAGTTCAAGAAATTCAAATTAACGAGATCTAAGAAAAAAGTTTTTCTGGGATTCCCATTTTCAAAAGCAATAAAATATCTGTAGAAATGCAAAATAAATTTAATTTAACTTTTTTTTAAAGCCAAACATATTTAATAATTATTAATATCGAATGAAGAACTTCAAATTAACGGCAAGAAGCAAAAAATTGTCTGTATTCGTAGTTCAATTACAGGCAAGGCATTTAAAAGACACATACACACATATATATAAGACCCATTGGCCGGTTTCATGTTTGTCTGTGCAAGCATTACGCACATGTAAAACTTAAAAATTTCCATTAAAAAACAAACCAAAATTTAATTAAAAACTAAAATTTCGCTTGTCTTTTTGATCATTTTCGGTTATTTGTGTATCGATTGTGTTGATTTAGTGGACAGATATTACGACTGTTATTCCTCATTTTTAAAACATATTGAACTAGTGGTACTTCAAAGCTCATAACTCAGCCATTTACAAACCAATTGGTGTGAGTTTAAATAGAAACTTGCGCGCAGGAACTTTCAAGAAACTGGCAGACCAAACTTTTCTGTAAGTCTTCTAGGGACTTCAGAAAGATGATTTCAACGACTACATGGACAGACATACATAGCTTAATAGACTACTATGGATAAAGATCCAGATCCACAGAGTGGCACATGTACAGTGTAGACATTACAAACGGAATCATCAACTTCTTACTTGCAATGAAGGGCATAAAAATTAATTGTCGTCAAAAGTGTTTGTATTGCAAACGTGTTGGCTTATGTCTGATAAAAATTGTATTACATATGTAACTTCTATTGTTAACTTTTGTTGTGTTAGCCTTCGTGTTTGACTTAGATTCATATGAGAAGTTTAAGTTCCTTAAACAATTTTTTATATTTAATGAATGTCTGAATATAAAAAACAACAAGGTAATATTAAATTACAAATCAAAACTTATTGAAACATGAAATACATATTTAATGTTATTTTTTATGTACTTGTTTATATTTTAATTTTATTTTTACTTTTGTTTTCTTTTTATTTTATTTGCAGTTTTATTACAATTTGCCGATTGTAAATAGAAAACGTTTAAAACGAAGGTTTCAATTTTAAGAAGCTGTGATCATGGAAAGCTTGACGGCGGCCAGTTTAAAATGGCTGTCCGCTTTCATATGTGTGTCTTTAGTTTTCCACTCTAAAGTAAAAGCTGCCGAAGATGTATTTTCGTGTCCAAATAGTGAGTTAATTTTTTTCTTTTATTACAAAATATATTAAATTAACTTGTAGTTATTAATACAAGGAATAACCGTAAAAACTTATTAAAAACTAAATAAATTTATACAAGCCGAGCAACAACTACAAAAAGTACTTTCATAAATTTAATCATTTACATTAACAACACATGTACTCGTTCGTACACACAAATAATTAAATATGAGGACTGTAAGCAGTCAAGCTGGGTCAGTTGAATGGATCGTGAGAAAAGGAACAGTCAAGAGATGTAATGAACTTAAGTTGCTAAAATAAATAAAATAGTAGACAAATTATGCGGAAATGGGTTGGGAACAGCCAAAATTGTAGTGAAATAATCTAAAATTTTAAATTGATTATAAAAGTAGTAAAATAATATAAAAAATTAATACATTCGTTAAAGAACTAAAAAATGCGGGCAGTGTAAAACAAAACAAAATGTTACACAGAAAAAACTAAAAATCATATTCAATTACGAGATTCATAAGCACATTTAATTTTTTAAGTAAATCATTACCTATCATAGAATTCGTAGAACCAAAGTGGCAAATAGAAAAAATATAATTTTTACAGGGAACATGAACAGAAGCAAAATATCAGACAAAAAAAAAATTATAAACTTGAACAAAAAATAATAGACTGAGACAAAAGTTTGTTAGGAAAAATGTTTCTCGTAATTTTTTCTGTGTAGAGACCAGTAGTTTTACTTTAAAACAAGACTTAAAAGAAATGTGTGTTGAGAAGAGGAGAAATATGGGCGCAAAATTGTATCATTAAAAATGACAGATTTTTTATTACAACAGGGTTGTATTTTAATATCAAAATTAGCCACCGTTTTACAATGCACCTAATTCTCTTTTTACATGAGTAGTTTTCTTTAAACAAGATTTTTAATATTCTGGGAATTTTTTTTAATCTCATATCAGCATGGGATGCCCTGAATTATGCATAGAGTACATAAGTTAGGCATTTTTTACGCAATTTATGTAGTTGGATTTTGAGAAATAAATTAATGAATCAAAAGGTGTAAGCACGAAATAAATAAAGTGAACTCTAACAATAATTTTTTAATATTGTTTACATCGAATTCTCTTTTTACACTAATTTTTTTTTGGAATTAAGCTATCGTTTTTTATTAAAAAGTTTTGTTTCTTAACTCATCTCCTGCCTTAAAAAATTTTTTTTAATGTTAAAACTAAAACTGTTTAAATAACAAGATTTTTGTTTAAAGTTGTACTCGTTTGCATGTACTCGTACATCAATCAAGTATTTACTCTTACTTCATTCTATGGAAAATGACAACAACAAGAACAACAATGAGGAGAAAAAAACCATTGCACAGGTGTACACTTTTTCTTTATTTTACACCCTCTATTGAGCAAACCAATGATTTATTTGCATAAATTCAATCCACGAGCTTAATCACTCCTGTTTGTAAATAAAAAAAAAAAAAACGTTATAAACAACTATAAATCTCTGCTATTCCAAGGGGATCAAGTCAAATCTTTGTGTGTGTGTGTATCAGTATCTTTTTTACACAGTATGTGTGTGTATATTTTTCTTTCATTTTCTGTAATTTTATTTATCTGCTGTTCGACTAACTATAATTATAATTTTAAAATTCTATGCGAGTTAACTTCAAAATAAACCAGCTACAAATACAGTTACAAACATGTACATACACATGCACACAGATTTATATTAACGGGTTTTTTTATTGTTTTTTCTGTTTTTTTTTTGCATTTAATGCTAACCACTTGCAACACTAGGTGTTGTTAATATTTTTTCTTGTTGTTGTTGTTAATGTAGTTGGTGGTTACTGTTTGTATGTCAAACAACCACATAAGTTGTTATACTCGTAGTAAATATTTTTTTACTTATAAAACAAACATTAGGGTACTCACGGTGATGCTTGCAAACAGTGAAAACGATGCAATTGAGTGCAGAAATGCTTCGTTTTATTCAAGAAAACAACACATTTGCATTATGAGCAAACAACATTTGTGCAAATTTGCTCAAATGTAAATAAACCGAAAACAACAAACACATGTACACAATTGATAGCTAAAACTAAAATTGCCAGATTTTTGATTGATTATGGGGCTTTGCAGGCAAAACGTAATAAAGAACACACACAAAATAAATTAATATGCTCAGCATTTTTCAAAATGCAAATTTGCACTAATATCGTCGTGAATACCCTTATCCATTTACATGGACTTGCGTATGTTTGCTTGCCAGCATGCCAACTTGCTACATACGTTTTTACATAAATATTTTATGTGCATTTATCCGTAATTAAATAAGTAAGCGAACAGGTATGTGTATGTGCAAACTTGTGTGATTAAAAAAGAAGAAAGAAAAAAAAAACATCACGCAAGGAAACTCGCTAAAAATTATTTACTGTTTGCTTTGTTTTTATTTGTTTTTTTTTTTTATAATTTAAAGCGGTTGGATACACTAACAAACACAACACCTCCATGCATTAATATTAACATGTTTTTTTTTTCTTTACTTTTAAAAACAATTTAAAAATTTTTATTTAAATTCAATGCGGCTTAATAATTTTATTTATACAAAAAACAGTTTCCATTCAAAAAGATAATCTGGGTTTATATAATTAAGAAATTTTGTGGGGCAAGTTGACCAAAAAAATTAAAAAAAAAATATATTTAATAATAATTAGTTGAAACTAACTTAAATTCATATTATAAAATATTAACTATTCTTCATGCTCGTCTTTTTTCGGTTTCCAAAAAAAATTTTTTTTATTAAAATGCATTTGTGTAACTAATTATTTAGTTACAATTTCAATAGAAATAGCGGACATTAATTAAGGCGTCCTTTGCATTTTAAATTATTATTTAATAATTATTATTTCGCAGTCTTGTAATAAATGAATGATTAATTAAAAATATGTTTTTTTTATTATTTTTCAATAAGTATTTTGGGTTGCCTGTATTCATGAGAAAAGTGAAAAACAAGTAAGAAACCCTAAAAAAGTTATTTACATGAAAAAATTCTACATAAAAAAGCACACACACTATTTTATACTCTTATAACACACACATATTTACATCAAACTCAAACTCTCATACCAGAAACACACGTAAGTTTATTAAACAGGTTCGTTGCTTTAGTCTTTTGATTTGTCTTACATGCAGTATGTGGTTGTATCGTGACTGATATTGTTGTTGTTTATTTTTATTTTTTTTTTTTTCTTGCATTAAATTCCGTTCTTCATAAAGTTTTCTTTATTGTAATCGTATTTATTATCCCAACAAACAATTTTTTATTAAACTTTTGTTTGATGTTAAACATTTCCACATCGCACACTGTTACGTGCTTGGCCAAAATTGGGTAAATTTTTTTTTAATTTTTCTAGAGAAAACACTTATATTAAACTATATATAACATATTATGAAAAAATTTCAAGTAGTTTTTTAGTTATTCTACCTCAAAGTTAAGGTTTGTGTGCACCAAATTTGAATAAAATCAGAATAGAGCGTTTTCTAATTTTTATTTATATTGATATTTTTTTTTTATCAGATTTAATGTTTTATTGATACAATTTAGTTTTACAATAATTGAATTAATTAATAATAGAATTAATTAAGTTATAGCTTTTTTTTTTAAGGTTTCACTTTTATGGTTGTAGTTTTAAGTTGAGTATAATTCATAAGGTAGGTCTTAAGTAAATTTTTAATGTACAATTAGTTTTAATTATAGCACAGATAATTTCAAGTTTATTTCACAAAATTAAAATTGTATAAAAAATTATTTAATAGGAATTTGGATCACTTGTTGATTGGCTGACGGCAATTTTATTGTGTAAAAGAGAAGAAAGAAGGTTGTCTGTTTTATTGAGGTGAATAAAAATTTGATATTTCTTAACCTGTGTTGCCGAAACTTCTGTATTTCTTTATGCTAATTTAGTAGAAAAATATAAAATTGTTATAGTTGAAATTCAAATAAATTTTGGAAACGGCCGATATATTTTTGTAGTAGAGTTGTAAAAAAGGTATGTACTCTGAAATGTAGCAATATTTTCGTTTAAATAAATTTATCATATGCGAAATATCTATAGCGCAAAAGACAACTCCTTAGTAAAACCAGATTTTTTATGCCTACTCTACTTTGGTGGTACATTTACAAAAAAAAAAAAACGTCCAATTACACTTTTGTAAGTTTTTGATATTTTACTGCTACAAGTATGTATTTTAACATACAAAGATTTTAGCTGCTCCTCACTGTTTTTTGGGCTTTATAATTATTTTTCAGTGTCAACACCATTACATATCCATGATATTTTTCAGCAGTGGATGCAGCTTAAAAAAATTATACAACATTCGGTTATAAAATTTATAGAAAATCGTGCTCAAATAATAATTTCAGATATAGAAAAAGGAATATTAAAATTCACTATTTTACAAATTAGTAGTAACTGGGATAAATGTTTGCGTATCAAAAGTAGGTTCGAAATAAAATTGTGTAGCTGGCTAGATACCGAAATGTTGCTGTAAATGTTTTTTATATGTTATAAATTTTAGTGAAACTTGAATAATGAGTTGTATTAAGAGGCCAGTACAAGTACCGGTAGAGGCAGACCGAGGTTTTAAACATATCAAAAGTAGTATTTGAATAAAATTTCACATAAAATATAAAACCTGGAAACTTAAATTACAAATTTTGGAATTGATTACACTTAATTAATTTAGAAACATGTGACAAATTTAATTTTTTTTAAGATAACTCTTATTTTCGACCAAACAATATATGGAGTCACTGTGGGATATGTCCTTATTAAAATTTTCTCACGTAGTTATTTTCAAATATGTAGAATATGAACCAGTTTTCAGCAAATGTTAAAATTTTTTTTAGCTTTTGTACTGTTGTGAGTTGGGTGTATCCTTGAATCGAATTTGAAAAAATTTAATAGACACATTGAGTTTGCTATAAGTGTTTTGTGAACAGAAATACAGAATTTTGAGCTCGGCATGTCCTTGATCTGATTTAGAGCAAATTTAGAATATCATATCCAACGATTATACAAAATCTCACTAAGTTAGAACTTTTTTCTTACTTCCATGCATTTTTAAATTTCAGGATATATAGGAAGGACACGAATCCTTTTTCCGAAACTTTTGAAATTTTGCATTTGGTAATGTTTCAGCATCATGAATATGTGTGCCAAGTTTTAACTCTTTACAATAACTCTTTCTATTTATGGCCACGCGTTATATGAAATCACGATACTGTGCGTCGTTTGTTTGAAAAATAACTTCTAGCCGCTTAAAATACTTTTTACTGCGTTACGAACTATTATTATTATGATAAGCTTGTATAAAAAAATATATATTTATTATTTGCTTCTCTGTTATTAACAAAAAAAAAATAAAATAAAACTAGATGAAAAAAAGCTTAAAATATTTTTATTGAGGCTGCTAATGATTCAGAAAATTATTATAAGCGTAGACCTTAATTGAAATTTTCTCAGAAGTTTTCCTCGTGCCATGTCAAAGAAGTTTTTAATAAAATAATGATGGCTTCCCAACACTACCTTTTACTCAGTTTCCTTAAATATCAACTGACATTTTGCGCTGAAAAGCGGGTAAACAAACCATGTAGAATAAATGACCATTTTCTAGAAAAGAAATTTAAAATAAGCTTACAAAGTCAGCTCGTTTTTTATTAATGAATATTTTACAAAATATTATAAATCAATTTTCATTCAGGTTTTTTTTTTATTAAAATTTAAGTTTCTGTATTATTCTTTGCAATTAAAAGTTTTTTTGAATTTAAAAAAACCTCTATAACTTTCATAAGAAATACTGACTAAATTCTAATGAGTTTTTGGCAACTTGAGCAGACTATCTGATAGAATTTTTCTTACTGTTAAAGCTACTCCCTCATGTACTAAAAATTTTTAAAATTAAAAATTTTTTAAATTATATCATGGTCTGAATTTTTTTTTAGTTTTGAAGCAATTGCTTACTGGGTGTTTTCTTTATTATGTGAATATATTTATTTATAAAAATGTGAACATGTGTTTAAGTGTGTGCTCAAGTATTTGCTGTATGTGTTTCCTGCATGTAGCAACATTTTGAAAAGAGGTTTTAAAAATAGGTTAGTTTAAGCTAAAAAAAAACTAGGTTTCTTTTAATTCACTTACTTACACACTGATATCTTGCTAATGAATAAAAATTCCAAAACAAGAAAAAAAATATTTAAAGTCACAAAAAAGTTACAAGGATGAACTTGTTTTCTTAAAAAAAAAATCCAAAATACTTTTCAAAATATAAAAATATTTTTCCTTTACCCACTAACTGCTGCAGCAGCAACTCTACAACTTTAAATAAAATCTACAGCAATGCCAGTAAAATAAAATTAATTAAAAAAATTAAAATCGTACAAATAACTGTTTTCTTTTACTGCATATGCGGTTCTGCGTCTTTATTAAGTGTGCAGAATGTGTTTGTATTTACTCTCTTACTTACACGCTTAAAAATTTCTCTTATTTTAGGTTAAATTGCTAATAAATACGAGCAGTTGTTTTCTTGTGCAAAAAGAAAAAAAAACTAAATAAATAATAAATGTTGAAGACACATAAACACCACAACACAACAAACATTCTTGTTTGTTTAGTCAACCATGCAATTTTGTATGGAAGAGGAAATTAACTGTTTAAAACTATTAAATGCCAACGTCAGCTTTTGCAGAGCTTGCAATTTATAAGCAACCAAGTGCAAAGCATTTGTGGCCATAATTAAATTAAATTTAAATAAAAATAATTTTTTTAAGTGAAAAACTACCTCCATTGTCGTGAAAAAATTATTAACGGGTGTTTCTTTTGTGTCCGAAAAAACTTAAATTATTAAAATAAAACCACAAAACATAAATTTTAATTTAAAAATATATTTTTTATTCGAAAAAGAAAAATGTCTATATTATTAAGCTTGAGGTCTTATTTTATGAATTTATTTTCATTTCAATATTTCGCATCCTGAAGAAGCCACGCAAGTTGGAGCGAAATATTGATATAAAAATAAATTTATAAAATAAGACCACAAGCTTAATAAAATAGCCATTTTCATTGAAAAGAAAAAGGTCAAATAAATTAACAATTAAAAAAAAAATAAAAAGTTTAGAATAAAGTTCAGTGAACTTTTTTAAGCTCAATTGAATTTCACACGTAACTTAATGAAGCATTAATTAAAAAACAAAACCACTAACAAAACGCATAAAAAAATTTTATTTTGGAATTTTTTTTAAACTTAAAAATCAACCTCAAAGGAAAAAAATTGTTTCTTCAACAAGCATAGTAAGAAAAGCAAAAATTGATATAAAATGGAATGAAGCAAAAGAAATTTAAATTCTGCAAAGGTTTTCGCTGCGTGTGCTTTGTATTTAAATAAAAAAAAGCTTTTGTGTTATTTAATGGTTTATTAGTTTAAATTGTCAACTTCCATTAGGCAGCAGCCCACCCTTATTTAAACATCCACACACTTAATTGCTTATTTAACCATCTGCAAGCAAAATGATAATAAATTTTATGCCATTAAACAAGTGCGATTTCCTTAAAAATTCTTCTTGATTCTTGTGCTCATTGAAAATTGTTCTGCATTAGAAATATGTTTGTTTTTGTATTCGTATTCATTTTGCATTAAGATACTCGCACAATAACTGTTTAACAATCTAGGTATTCTTTAATTATTTTATTCGCTTAAAAAAAAATCGTTTAACATTTGAAAATTTCCATAGACCGTATTTGTTCACATTCTAAGAGTAAAGAAACCAAGTTGGAAGTGTGAGTGATTGCCTTTCAGTCGCCAAGTTTTTCTACTTATGTGTGACTTTTTAGTATGGTGGCGGAAGCGCGAAATCTAGAACAAAAACAGGCTCAAACAATCATTAAAAATCAAATGGGCTATTTGAGCGTAATGAGGACATGCACTGCTTTACTCTTAGGAATAATGAATTGACTCACTGCCCTACTTCTTATTCTAAAAGGGACAGCAGCCATTAGCTTGATTTGGCTTTCTTTTAAAAAAGAAAATCAAATTGCTTTATATGTCAGTAACTGTGAGGACAGTCACCCAGACTCTTTGGTATATCGGCTGTTACATTATTAAAACAGTATCGGCTGCAATCTGTTATTTGAAATTTTGCCATTTTTCTGGTAGTGCAGCACCGGCATCATACGATTACTGTAGAAATACCGAAAACGTACGTAATGGGCATGAATTAGCCATACGACTTTTTACAAGTAGCAGCAATTGCTTTCAGTGGCTCCTAGAGATACTTTTGCTTAGTGAATTAAACGTCATCCCTCTTCATAAGGAGAGCATTAATTGATTTCAAAATGCGACTTCATAAGCCACTTTTGTTTAGTTAAGTACTCGTCGTTCTTTTTCATAACCACCCGGAATTGCTGTCGATAGTTAAGTTACTGTCGTTTCTTCTTTCTGTTCCTTGCTCTAATTAACTTTTTCCTTTTTTCTCCATTTTCACCTTCTCCCTCTCTCTCTCTCTCACTCTCTCTCTCTCCCTCTCTCTCTCTCTCTCTCTCTCTCAATCTACTTGTCTATCACTGTCATGCTCTAATTGTCCAATTTAATTTCTTATATCGCTTTTTCCACCGTGTTTTATTAAAGAGGCGTGGACGGATTTAAGAGGTCTTTGTGTTTTTTTTGACCGAGAATGATCACGAACTTTTTTTTTTTATTTATTTTTGTTTTAATTTTTTTTTTAATTTTTTTTATTTATTTCTTCTTATTAATTTTTGTAATTTTTCTGTATTTGAGTTTCACTTGCAAATATTAAGAGTCAAGGTTTATTGCAGCTAAAACTGGTTTTCCATCTCTTTTTTTATAATAATTTATTGTAAGAACATTACAGATCTTAAGCCCCAACATGTTGATGTTGAATCATAATAAAAACATTCCAAACATTGCACACTCTGTAGATGGCTGCAACATAAACAAACGAGTCGTATAAAAAAAATATTCGTAATTTAAAGAATAAATTGAATCTAATTGTGTGTAAGTTTTTGCTCGTATTTTAAATGATATTTTTTTTAAGAAAAAAATATATTTTTGCGATATGTATTTGTTGTTATTGTTATTTAAAGTTCAATATTAAATTGAAATAAAAATAGTTTTCTTTAAATTCAAGACTTGTTTACCATGGAAAACAAATTTTAAATGTGATGCGAATCATAAATAAAAAAACACACTTGGCAAGAAGAATTAGCCAAAATTGGACTTCACTCGAAACACTTATGCTTGATTTGGTAATAATTCAAGTTTTTTGAATGCATTTTTTGTGTGTGTGTATTTTATCAGCCAACAAAATAAACTTGACTTTTATAATTTTTTGTTGCATTAAGTTTGGCTTGGTTTGCTTTCAGTTTCAGTTTCATTTTCGCTTTCATTTTCAATATTTATTCAGTTACTTGCTTGTGTGTGTTTATGCTTTTTCTTTGTTTACCAAATGCCAGTTTTAACTAAAAGTTAAGGAAAGTTTTTAATATATTAAAGCAAGATTCCAATGGATTGTCATATGTGAGGTCTTGATTGACAGCTTTCATTACTAAATTACAAAGAAAGTAATAAAATGTGAGGATTTATGGACAAAGCAGTCAGAGCCAGAGATAAGCGGCCAAACAAACTCTTGTTTTATTAAACATGAAACTTTTATTTTCCATTTTATTGCCTAAAAATCAATAAATTTTTAAAAAACAAATATTGAAAGGCGCTTTAAATATTTTAGGGATTTTTTTTAATAATCGATGCGCTACTCATGCCTTAAATTTAAAAGGGTATTTTATTTCTAAAGTGTTTTCTTTGCAAGGTGTAATATTATTTAACCCGCCACGGTAGGCCAGTAGGGCAAGCGAAGCAGTAAAAAACTTACCGCTTTAAATGTAATTCCTTTAAGTGAATGTGTGTGTGTATGTGAAAGTTTTATAAAAAGAGGGTTGTTCCCTTTAAATCCAATTAGTCAGGCCACTAATTTCTTTTCTGACTGGTATTTACACTTTGCTGTTGTTGTTAATTTGAATATTTCATATTGAAAACAATTACAATCGATATGTGTTGTAGAAATACTCATATTTTGGTGTCTGATAGTGTTTGCTTTTTTTTTTTTTTTAAATTCGAGAAAGTGTTTGTGGTGAAATTCTTTTACAAATGAAACACATAACTTTGCATTGAAGGTAAATATTACTGTGTGTTTAATGTGTCTTTTTTTTACTTCATTTAAATTTTTTATGAGTTAAAGTAGTCAAAGAAAGACCCGACCATTAATAAAACAAATAAAGTTAACAAACAAACGACAAACTTGTGGCGTTTAAAAGTAATTTGTGGCTGTGTGTGTGAGGGCCTTTTTTAAATAAATTGAAAAACAACTTTTTATTTTTTAATTTTACGTGTTTGTCTTTTAATATTTTTTACTTAAATAAAGTATTAATAAATCATTGATTTAATTTTTTTTCTCTTTCGTTTTTTAGGTTGGGAGCTACGTGGTCTTCATTGTTACAAGTATTTCAATATAAAACATTCCTGGGAGAAAAGCGCTGAGCTGTGTAGAAGGTAAGTTTTTGTTTTTAAAATAAAATATTTACGAATTAATATTCTTTTTGAAGTTTTGGGAAATTTACTTCGTGGTAGAGTTGACCTACTATGATACTCTCTTACTCCAAAAACTTTGCAACCAAATTTTTGTGCATGGGTAAAGACACACTATCCGATTTTTAACTTATCGAAAGTTTTAATTTAATGTCCAACAAAAAGCTTGATATTTGACTTATACATTCTTAACTTTAACTATCGGTAACATGCAGTAATGCCCCAGAGAATTGCCTTAATAATATGTGGCAGCTCCGGTCACATGTTTTATAATTCACTCACCATAAATTGGACTAAATACAAGAATGACACTCGCAATGAAATCTCTTTACAATTTTGAAAAGTTTTTAACATGATGTAGAAATTTTTAAGCAGTTGCCCATCAAAACATAGTTCTCGTTGAGTGTTACTAGTGCATCTTAAAGCTCCAAATAATCTTTGACAAGTCTTCAAAGTCGTTTTTCCTTCTAGGAGACCGTGTCAAAAGCATACAGCTCTAAGATGGTCTGTGATGTTGATTTTGGAGCCTATTGTGAGGGTTGCCGTTTTTCTGATAGTTCTAGTGTTTTTCAGACAGAGAGAGTGGGTCTTGAAGAGTATGTGGTGTAAAATGAAATCTTACGATTCTAATTGAAGGTCGTTGACTGCCACGTATACCAACAAACCAATCTGTAGGGAGTATGACAACAAGTAGTATGATCAGTAATACGACTGGGCACTAATTACCTTCTTTGCCAGTTGATTCCCAAAATTATTGAATATTAAATTTAGTAGCAGACTCGCGTTAATTAAGCTGCCTTCTTTGAAAAGTCGGAGAACCATGTTAAATATATCATTTATAATGAATCTAATTAATGGCAAAATTTGTTCTGAATTTTTACTTGATCAGATATCTTTTAATATACCTCAATGTCCTACCCGTCGCTATGAATTGCTGTCAGTTGTTGAAAATTATTGAATTTTCTTTTATGTTGTAATATACGCTTTAAACTGTCTGTAAGGATTCTATATCTATAGACTTTAGTATTAAATAATAAAAAAAACCAGGTTTTTCAGTTACAATAAGTTAATTAACAAGAAGTCTTAACGTGCATTCAAAGAAACATTTAAGAAAACAGTTAGTCAGTTATAGAGAGTTGCAACTGTATAAAGAATAAATCTGCATCTTGCTTTAATAGGAATCTCAGTGAGTTGTGCAACAAAAACTCTCTGAAAGGGCTGCCTGCGGTTTCTGCTGCGTCAGATATCAATTTAAAAGAAAAAATGCTAATAATTTTTTTCACACAAAAACGTAAAAGAAAAATCAAAATAAAAACGAAAGACTTCTTTTTTTAAATCAATTTTTAAACATTTGTATGTTAACACGATTGCGTATCTACTCATACCTGAAGCATTTCTTAAAAAATAGTTTATCAATGAAAGCCACTTGTCTTTATTTTTTACTTTCCTTTATTTCCACTTTTTAGTGTTTTTATTGTCTGAGTTGACTCATACTCAGACAAAAATTTTTTTGTCAAGAGTTTATATTTCAGTTTCGGTTAAAAAGAAAGAAGAGTTTCTATCTCTTTGTATTTCAATTTCATTATTCAGGTATTAAGATTTTGGTATTCTAGAGATTTCAGCTTAACATCATTTCGAAAGTATAATTTTTGGTTGCATGACAATAAAATATTTTCGAGGGAAGAGAAACAAAAACTCACACACATTTTAAATAAAGAATTTTTTTTGTTCAATTATTAAATTTGTCTGATAGTTTATTCAATCCACAAATAAAATAAAAACACACATTCACACTTATATGTACGCCTGAATATATATATATATATATATATATATATATATATATATACCCAGCAAACATTTAGATTTGAGTTAAAATTGAAAGTGCTTTGAAGTGAACAGTTGGATGTGTGTTTGATTATGAATTTTTGGATGAAACAATTTAATTAAAATTGTAACAGTTAAATAAAATTTTCATAGATGATTTTTGAAAAGTCAAAATTTCAAAAAACCAAAATATTCAAAATATTCCTACAATAAAGCGTGTAATAAATTCACCAAAAAAATAAATATTTTTTTTAAACTAAAGTGAAATTGTTATTACCAACTTCTTGCTTTTTTAATTCTTAGCTCTGATAGCCCGATACTACTGCTACGAGTATTACTAACAATAAAAATTAAAAACAAATTAAATTCATCTGAGCCGATATATTTAATTTTGACCATCCTTATTCAACATAACAAAAATGAAATTATAAAAAAAGTTATTTAATGAAATGGCAAATATTGATTAATACTCGTATATCTAATAAAAATGAAAAATAAATTTAATTTAAATTATATTTATAAACATTGCAAACATTTATCGAACTAAATTTGCTTAATTAAATATTTAATATCAAATAAAGAACTTCAAATTAACGGCAAAAAGCAAAATCTTATCTTTCAATCAGATTTCTGTATTCGTAATTCAATTACAGAGAAAACATATAAAAAACACGCATACATACACACACACGTTTGGATAAAATCGACTGCCGGTTTCGTGTTTGTGTTCACAAACATTACGCACATGTACAGATTAAAAATTTCCATAAAAAAAAAACGACTAATTTTTTGGCTGTATTTTTGATTTTTCGCGGCAATTTGTATAGCGATAATTTTGCACAGACATTATGGTTGTTAATTCTGATAAAACTTCATACTATTTTCTTTTATTTGTCTGTTATATATTTTAAGCAACATAATCAAAAAATAAAAGTAGTTGCAGTTTAGTGCTCATAGCCCAACCATTTATATACCAATCGGTCTTCATTTAAATATCAATCTGCGCGTAGGAATTTCTAACAAATTGGCACACTACTCGTATACTTTTCTGTGGGTTTTCTGGAGACTTTGGAAAGTTGATTTCAATATCCACGCGGACAAACTGACGGACAAAGAGACGGACAGACGGATGTCGCTAAATCGACTTCGCTATTTATAAGGGCCCAGAATATATATATATATGTTATAAAGTAGAAATTATGCACAGAATGGCAAAAGAAAACAAGTAAAAGCAAAAATTTGATAATCTGAAGCAAACACACATAGATACTCTTAGTTAAAATGGAACTGAAATGTACCACCACCAGAAAATCACATTTAATATCATCATCATCATCATCATCATGTGTTTTAATATTCTTTAAGTTTCTACTTACAAACACATACTCATGTTTGTTGTAATTTTCTTTTACTGCTTAACTTCATTGGAAATGAAAGTTTATTAACTTAAGCTACACAAGCAACAATAACAACAACGACATTAAAAATAACAAAAATGCTTTAAAATGTACGAGTACTCGTATGATGATATGATATCATAGTTCTTTAACACACATGCATATAGACACACGCACACACACACACACAACCATAAACGACATAAATATTTTGGATGGTTGTAAAACTACCCAGTTATCATTTGGAAGAATCAATGGTATTGGCCACAAAAATATGATTTCGACGACCTAAAATGAGTCCTAAACGCAAGTCATTAAAGGCTCGTTTCCTTTTAAAAAAGCAATAATTTCTTATCACAAAAATAAGCTCATAACTGATTAATGTAATCACTTGGAAGCGTAGAAGATGAAGAAGGTAGATAAGTATAACCATATTTGAAGCAACTTTTTAAAAAAAAAATTTTAAACTTTGTTTGTGTGTACGCAAAACACTGGAAATAGAAATAGAAAGTCTTTAAGTGTTATTAGTTGAAACTTTAATGGGTCAAGGAGAAATAAAAATTAATCTACTAGAAGCAGAATAGAAAGTGTTTGTGTGCCAGGAATATTTTTTTTATTTGAATTTAAATTTCTAAAAATTTCTAAAATTACATTTTTCTTCCAACTAAGGTATGGCGCAGAGCTGGTTGCCATTGATACATTTGCTGAAAATAATGATACCTTAACGATAGCACGGTCTAATGATCCTAATCATCGTGCCTCGGACAAGTATTGGCTTGGTTTGGCCTCTTTAGATGAATTGAGAACGAATACTTTGGAATCAGCTTCAGGAGCATTAATATCACAATATTCTGGGTTTTGGTCTTTACATCAGCCTGATCCCATGTCTGGTGAATGTGTAGCAGCCACATTTGCTTCCACTTTTCAATCATGGGACTTGGGCACTTGCGAAAGTTTATTGCCCTTCATGTGCCGTTCATCAGCTTGTCCCCAAAATTCTATACATTGTGCCAATGGCAAATGCATTAACCAAAGTTTCAAATGTGATGGTTCAGATGATTGCGGTGATGGTTCTGATGAATTGGATTGTCCAGGCCAGTGTCACTACCATATGCAGTCAGGTGGTGATGTTATAGAAAGTCCCAATTATCCTCATAAATACGGTGCTCTTTCCAAATGCAAATGGACTTTGGAAGGTCCCTTGGGCAGCAATATTATCTTACAATTCCAGGATTTTGAAACAGAAAAAACCTTTGATACTGTGCAAATTTTAGTGGGAGGCCGGACAGAAGATAAATCAGTTTCTCTAGCCACTTTGAGTGGTAAGCAGGACTTAACTACTAAGCCACTAGTCTCAGCCTCGAATTTTATGATTGTTAAGTTTACCACTGATGGCAGTGTGGAGCGTAAGGGTTTTCGTGCCACCTGGAAAACTGAAGCCAAAATCTGTGGTGGTACTTTGAAAGCTACACTTCAGCGCCAAACTTTAACTAGTCCTAATTATCCGAAGCAATATCCCGGCGGCTTGGAATGTCTCTACATTATTAAAGCTCAGCCTGGGCGCATAATTTCCATTGAAGTAGATGATTTGGATATAAGTGAGGGACGTGATTACATGCTTATACGTGATGGTGATTCTCCCATGAGTCGTCCCATTGCGAGACTTACTGGCAAAACCAAAAGCAACGACAAAATTATAATTTCTACCGGCAGCGCTTTATATTTATATTTCAAATCTAGCTTGGGAGACTCTGGCAAAGGATTTAGTTTGAGATACATACAAGGGTGCAAAGCAACTATTACAGCGCGCAATGGTACTGTTACTTCGCCCGCTTTTGGCTTGGCCGACTATCCTAAGAACCAGGAATGTTTTTTTACCATACGCAACAGCATGGGCTCTCCTTTATCCTTAAAGTTTGATAAATTTGTTGTGCATAAAAGTGATAATGTTCAAGTGTTTGATGGTTCATCAAGCTCAGGCTTACGTCTGCATTCTGGTAATGGTTTTACCGGTACCACAGCCCCGAAATTAACATTGACCGCTTCCTCAGGAGAAATGCTTATCAAATTTTCATCAGATGCTTTACACAATGCCGCTGGGTAAGTGTTGTTTGTCGTAAAGCCTTCAAAAACTAATGCCAAGAAAAATTTTGCACAGCCACTATTTTTTTTTCTGATGCGCTATGGTCGCCTAATTGTAAAATCCATAAGTATTTCCAATTATATTCTAAAAATTATGAAATTTTAGATTTTTTTAAATTAAACAAAAAGTGGAAAGTGCCTAATACCAACCACATATAATGGAAATAAATGGCACCATAAAATATCATCTTCCATTTATTGCCGTTAAAGTGAAAGTAATCAGTTTGAAATTTTTTTTTTTTTTTTTTTTTTTGAACATTCCAACAATAGTTTGTTTATGCAGGGTGTAGCAGATATTTTTTAATAAACAAAACTGTAAAAAAATAATAAAAACGCTTAAAAGTGATTTGGAGCTTATGTCGGCCACAGCTTATTAGAAGAAATAGTGGTTATCCAATATCAGAAAACTATTTTAGATTTGTTTCTTGTGTATTGGGCATTAATTTTATGTTTAATAAATCTCAGTTGGTCTGCTACATTTTCTGCTGACTGTCCTGAACTGAAACCGGGTATTGGTGCTTTAGCCTCTAGTCGTGATACTGCATTTGGTACTATTGTCACATTTACTTGTCCTATTGGTCAGGAGTTTGCTACTGGTAAAAGCAAAATTATAACTGAATGCATGAAAGGCGGAAATTGGAGCGTGTTCTACATACCCAAATGTCAAGGTATCATCTTCATCATTAGCATTTCAAGTAACGAAACTAGACTAAACAAAATTTTTTATATGGCTTACAGAGGTATATTGCGGGCCAGTTCCCCAAATAGATAATGGCTTTTCTATTGGGTCTTCAAATGTTACCTACCGCGGTGTTGCCATGTATCAGTGTTATGCTGGTTTCACATTTAGTACAGGAGCTCCTATTGAAAAGATTTCATGTTTGCCTGATGGTCGCTGGGAACGTAAACCCACATGCATGGCTTCACAGTGTCCGCCATTGCCAGAAGTTCCACATGCTAATATAACTTTATTGAATGGTGGTGGTCGTAGTTATGGCACCATAGTCCAATATGAATGTGAATCTGGTTATGAACGCAATGGTCATCCTGTTTTAATTTGCATGTCAAATGGCACCTGGAGTGGTGAAGTACCACGCTGTTCTCGAAAGCGTTGCTTTGAGTTTAGTAAAATTGAAAACGGTTTTGTTGTTGACGTGGATCGTCCCTACTACTACTCAGATGATGCTCGAGTTCAATGCTTTAAGGGTTACAAATTGATTGGCAGCAACATTATACGTTGCAGTGCAGAGCAAGTTTTCGAAAATCCTCCTACTTGTGAAGACATAAATGAATGTACTTCTACGCAATGTGATTTAGCCACAACAGAGTGTGTGAATACGGCTGGTTCCTTTCATTGTAAATGTCGTTCAGGTTTTGCTCCCACCACAGAATGTAGGCCTGTGGGAGATTTGGGCCTTAGCAATGGTGGTATACCGGATGAAAGCATAACGACTTCCGTTAGTGAAGAAGGTTATACTAAAAGCATGGTACGTTTGACATCAAGTGGTTGGTGTGGTGGCTCTGCTGAACCTGGTGCCAATTGGATTATAATTGATCTAAAGGCACCAACAATTTTGCGTGGTTTTCGCACTACTTCTGTGCAGCGTAATGACGGCAATATTGCCTTTACTTCAGCTGTAAGACTGCAATATAGTGATGATTTGACTGATGTTTTCAAAGATTACACAAATCCTGATGGAACTGCTGTTGAGTTTAGAATTCTCGAACCTACTCTATCTATTCTTAATCTACCAATGCCTATTGAAGCTCGTTACATACGTTTCCGCATACAGGATTACGTGGGTGCGCCTTGCATTCGCATGGAAGCCATGGGTTGTACTCGTCTTGACTGTGTAGATATTAATGAATGCTCCAAGAATAATGGAGGCTGTGATCAAAAGTGTGTAAATTCTCCTGGTAGTTTTGCCTGCGCTTGTAATACTGGCTATCAGCTATTCACCGCAAATGGTACAGCTGGCTTCCCTATTGAGAAAACAGAGACAGGCGAACGTGATGGTGATATATATCAACGTAACAAGACCTGTGTGCCTGTAATGTGCCCTCCTTTATCGGAACCCGAAAATGGAAAGTTGTTAACTGATAAAAATGATCATCATTTTGGGGATATTATAAAATTCCAGTGTAATTTTGGTTATATTATGTCTGGTAGTTCTTCGTTGCTTTGCTTATCGAATGGCCAATGGAATGGCACAGTACCAGAGTGTAACTGTAAGTATATAAATTACAATTGACCTTATAATTTTATATATTATTCTATTTCTCTGTATTTTCAGATGCAAAATGTGTTTCCTTGCCAGACGATAAATTGGAAGGTTTGTCAGTTATTCGTCCAGATCCGGAATCTGTTTTATTGCCATTCCGTGATAATGTTACAATTACTTGCAATTCTCCTGGACGTCAATTAAGATCTACAGCTTCTGCTGGCTTCCGTCAATGTGTGTATGACCCTAAACCTGGCCTGCCTGATTATTGGCTTTCTGGTTCGCAGCCATCTTGTCCTCGTGTAGATTGTTATGATCCAATGCCAACACCGGGTGCTGAATACGGTCAATTTGTTGATACACGTTTCCAGAGTAACTTTTTCTTTGGTTGTCAAAATACTTTTAAGTTGGCTGGCCAAACCTCACATCATGATAATGTTGTACGTTGTCAAGCTGATGGAATTTGGGATTTTGGTGATCTACGTTGCGAAGGCCCTGTGTGTGATGATCCTGGTCGTCCAAGTGATGGTCGTCAAATTGCTAAAAGCTATGAACAAAGTTCTGAGGTCTACTTTGGCTGCAATCGCCCTGGCTACATACTAATCAATCCAAGACCAATTACTTGTATTCGTGAGCCAGAGTGTAAAGTCATCAAACCTTTGGGTTTGACTTCAGGCAAAATACCAGATTCTGCCATTAATGCTACTTCCGAGCGCCCTAATTATGAAGCCAAAAATATTCGTCTTAACTCGGCAACTGGTTGGTGTGGTAAACAAGAAGCCTTTACTTATGTAAGCGTAGACTTGGGACAAATTTATCGTGTCAAAGCCATTCTTGTTAAGGGTGTGGTAACTAATGATATTGTTGGTCGTCCCACGGAGATTCGTTTCTTTTACAAGCAAGCCGAAAATGAAAACTATGTGGTTTATTTCCCCAACTTCAATTTGACTATGCGTGATCCTGGTAATTATGGTGAGCTTGCCATGATAACTCTACCGAAATATGTACAAGCCCGTTTTGTAATTTTGGGTATTGTCAGTTACATGGACAACGCTTGTTTGAAATTTGAGTTAATGGGTTGTGAAGAACCTAAAAAGGAACCATTGCTAGGCTATGATTATGGCTACTCGCCCTGTGTTGATAACGAACCACCAATTTTCCAAAATTGTCCTCAACAGCCAATCATAGTGAGACGAGATGATATTGGCGCAATACTACCAGTCAATTTTACAGAACCAACTGCTGTTGATAATTCTGGATCAATTGCTCGCTTGGAGGTTAAACCACAAAACTTTAAGACACCTTCGTATATATTCAAGGATACTGTTGTGAAATATGTGGCTTTTGATTACGATGGCAATGTGGCTATATGTGAAATTAATATTACAATTCCCGATGTAACTCCTCCACTTTTGCAATGTCCGCAAAGTTATGTTATTGAGTTGGTGGATCGCCAAGACAGCTATAATGTTAACTTTAACGAGACTCGTAAGCGCATTAAGACTTCTGATGAATCTGGGGAAGTTCGTTTGACATTTTCTCCAGAACATGCTACAGTTCCAATTGGAGCTTTTGAAAATGTTACTGTTACCGCTACAGATAAATTCAATAATAAAGCATTGTGTAACTTCCAAGTATCAGTTCAGGCTTCACCGTGTGTTGATTGGGAGTTGCAGCCACCAGCAAATGGTGCCATCAACTGCTTGCCTGGAGACCGAGGAATAGAATGCATTGCTACTTGCAAATCAGGTTTTCGGTTTACAGATGGAGAACCGATTAAAACATTCTCCTGTGAAACATCTCGATTATGGAAGCCTACATCTGTTGTACCTGATTGTGTGTCTGAAAATACCGAACAAGCTGATTACCAAGTCACTGCTTCAGTAACATATCGTGCAAATGGGGCTGTGGCGTCATCTTGTCTTGGCAAATATCAAGATGTTTTGTCTCAACATTATACCGGACTCAACCAATTACTTTCACAACGTTGTTCAGCGGTTAACGTTAATATGAATATTACGTTCTTAAAATCAGTACCGAGTTTGGTGGAGGAGAATGTGGTTAATATGGACTTTATACTCTCGATTTTGCCTGCCATTCGACAGCCTCAATTATATGAACTTTGTGGTTCCACGTTAAATTTAATTTTTGATTTAAGTGTTCCATATGCAAGTGCTGTAATCGATTCCTTACTTAATATATCCAATATTGGAAATCAGTGTCCACCACTTCGTGCTTTGAAGAGTAATATCTCTCGTGGTTTTACCTGCAGTGTGGGTGAAGTTTTGAACATGGATACCAGCGATGTACCTAGATGTTTACATTGTCCTGCTGGTACATATGTTGCAGTGGGTCAGAATATCTGCACAAATTGCCCACGTGGCTACTATCAAAACCGAGATCGTCAGGGTACATGCTTACGCTGTCCTGCTGGAACTTATACCAAAGAAGAAGGATCAAAGGCCTTGAACGATTGTGTGCCAGTATGTGGTTATGGCACATACTCTCCCACAGGCTTAGTGCCCTGTTTGGAATGTCCACGCAACTCATTTACTACAGATCCACCTACCGGTGGTTTTAAAGACTGTCAAGCCTGTCCGCAAAATACATTCACCTATCAACCTGCCGCACCTACCAAAGACTTATGTAGACAAAAATGTGTTCCTGGTACTTACTCATCTACAGGATTAGCTCCTTGTTCACCATGTCCAATCAATTTCTACCAAAGTAATGTAGGTTCACAAACTTGTAATGAATGTCCCTCAAACATGCGTACCGAGAGTCCTGCAACTAAAGGTCGCGAGGCATGTAAGCCAGTTATATGTGGAGAAGGAGCTTGTCAACATGGTGGCCTATGTGTGCCAATGGGACATGGAGTTCAATGTTTCTGTCCAGCTGGCTTTTCTGGCAAAGGATGTGAAATTGATATCGATGAATGTGCATCCCAACCTTGCTATAATGGTGGTTCATGCACGGATTTGCCACAAGGCTATCGCTGTGAATGTCCTCCTGGTTACTCGGGTATCAACTGTCAAGATGAATTAAGTGATTGTTCTGAAAATACTTGTCCAGCTCGAGCAATGTGCAAAAATGAACCAGGTTTTAAAAACTTTACATGTCTCTGTCGTAGTGGCTACACGGGAGAAGATTGTGATGTTACTATTGATCCATGTACTGCCAACGGAAATCCATGCTCTAATGGTGCTAGTTGTAAAGCTTTGCAACAGGGTCGCTATAAATGTGAATGCTTACCGGGTTGGGAAGGTTTTAATTGTGAAATTAATATTGATGATTGTTCCGAAAACCCATGTCTTTTGGGCGCTAACTGTACGGATTTAATAAACGATTTCCAATGTTCATGTCCTCCTGGGTTTACTGGAAAGCGTTGCGAAGAAAAGATTGACCTGTGTCTATCGGAGCCTTGCAAACATGGCACTTGTGTAGACCGACTCTTCGATCATGAATGTGTTTGCCACCCAGGTTGGATGGGTACAGCATGCGATGTTAATATCGATGATTGCTCTGATCGTCCTTGTGCTAATGAGGGCACTTGTGTTGACTTGGTGAATGGTTATAGCTGTACTTGCGAACCTGGTTACACTGGTAAGAATTGCCAGCACACTATTGATGATTGTGAATCAAATCCTTGTCAAAATGGAGCAACCTGTGCCGATAAATTAGATGGTTTCACTTGCAAGTGCCGTCCTGGCTTTGTTGGCTTAAACTGTGAAGCAGAAATTGATGAATGTCTAAGTGATCCCTGCAATCCAGTGGGTACAGAAAGATGTTTGGACTTAGATAATAAATTTGCTTGTATGTGCAGAGACGGTTTTACAGGGGAACTTTGTGAAACTGACATTGATGATTGTGCCAGTAATCCTTGCCTGAATAATGCACAATGCCGCGATCGTGTAGGAGGATTCGATTGTGTGTGTCAAGAAGGTTGGAGTGGCTTACACTGTGAAATACAAATTACCACATGTAACACAATGATGCCTTGTCAAAACAATGCCAATTGCATTGATTTGTTCCAAGACTACTTCTGTGTTTGTCCCAGTGGTACTGATGGTAAAAACTGTGAGACAGCACCAGAACGTTGCATTGGTAATCCTTGTATGCATGGTGGAAAATGTCAAGATTTTGGCTCTGGCCTTAATTGCACCTGTCCCATGGATTATTCGGGTATTGGCTGTCAGTATGAGTTTGACGCTTGTGATGCTCATGTTTGCCAAAATGGCGCAACTTGCATTGATATTGGTGAAGGTTATACATGTAATTGTCCTAAAGGATTTACTGGTAGAAATTGCGAAGAAGATATTGTCGACTGCAAAGATAACTCATGTCCTCCTGGCGCAACCTGTGTTGACTTAACTAATGGATTCTACTGTCAATGTCCATTTAATATGACTGGAGATGATTGTCGCAAAACAATACAAGTTGATTATGATTTATATTTCAGTGATGCTTCTCGGTCAACCGCAGCGCAAGTTGTGCCGTTCTACACTGGTGAATCATCTAGTCTTACTATAGCTATGTGGGTGCAGTTTGCGCAAAAAGATGATACTGGAATATTCTTTACGTTATATGGTGTTGAGTCTTCAAATGTGGCCAATAATCGCCGCCTTATGTTGCAGGCTCATTCTAGTGGTGTACAGGTTTCTTTCTTTGCTGACTATCAAGATGTATTCCTTTCATTTGGTGAATATACCTCCGTCAATGACGGCCAATGGCATCATGTAGCTATTGTATGGGATGGTGCCAGCGGTCACTTACAATTGATTACAGAAGGCCTTATTGCGAGCAAGGTAGAATATGCTCCAGGTCAAACATTGCCGCAATACTTGTGGTCTGTACTGGGACGTCCGCAGCCTGATGACTCCAAATATGCTGTATCCTATGCAGAAACTGGCTTCCAAGGGACAATAACTAAAACTCAAGTATGGGCTCGTGCCTTAGATATTACTTCCGAAATACAGAAACAAGTACGTGATTGCCGTTCAGAGCCTGTACTTTATAATGGCTTGATTTTGAATTGGTCTGGTTATGAAATCACTTCTGGTGGTGTGGAACGGACTGTACCGTCAATGTGCGGTCAACGCAAATGTGCTAGTGGTTATACTGGTAACAATTGCCAGCAACTACAAGTCGATAAGGAATCACCTATTGTTGAACACTGTCCAGGAGATTTGTGGGTTATAGCGAAAAATGGTTCTGCCGTTGTTACATGGGACGAACCTCACTTTAGTGACAATATTGGGGTAACAAAAATTGTAGAACGCAATGGTCATCGTCCAGGTAGTACTTTGCTATGGGGTTCATACGATATAACATATATTGCTTCAGATGCTGCTGGCAATACAGCTTCTTGCAGCTTTAAGGTGTCTCTTCTAAGTAAGTCATGGGTAACGCTAACATCAAGTTGAAATTTCTACTAAGTTTGTTTGTTGCTTGTTATATAGCTGAATTTTGTCCTTTGCTATCTGATCCTGTGGGCGGTGTACAAGTTTGTAAGGACTGGGGAGCCGGTGGTCAATTCAAGGTGTGTGAAATTGCTTGCAATCCAGGCTTAAGGTTCTCTGAAGAAGTTCCAGAATTTTATACCTGCGGTGCTGAAGGGTTCTGGCGGCCAACTCGTGATCCCACAATGCCACTTATTTATCCCTCATGTTCTCGTATGTTATTTTTATTCATTTAGGTGTTCAATTTTTATTTAATTTTATTTTCTATTTAAACAGCTTCCAAGCCTGCTCAACGCGTCTTCCGCATTAAAATGCATTTCCCCTCTGATGTCCTTTGCAATAAGGCTGGCCAGGGAGTTCTTAGACAAAAGGTTACCAGTTCTGTTAACTCTCTTAATCGCGATTGGAACTTCTGCTCGTACTCGGTAGAGGGTACCAGAGAGTGTAAAGATATTCAAATTGATGTCAAATGTGATCACTATCGCAGTGGACAAGCTAATCGTGCCAGACGTCAAGTCAAGGATGGTGGAGTTTATGTGCTAGAAGCTGAAATTCCTGTACTAAAGTAAGCTAATTCACAATATTTCTATAGGATAAGGTAAAACACTTTATGTCTCTATATGTATGTTTGTGAATGGGTGTGTTTAAAATGTGACACATTGAAAATTATTTTTCTTTTTTTACGTAAAACCAATTAGTTTTTATTTTCCAAAGGACTTTCAACTGTTATGCTTACTGTAGCAATTTTAATGTGTCTTTTAGTAAAAGTATACTAAGTAAATGTATTAAATTTATGTTAATATCTCAAAACTTATAGTGAAGCTGATGAACCTGATACACGTGGTCGACAAGGACGCCAGCAAACTGGCGGCGACACATACACGCTGGAAATTTCTTTCCCGGCAGTGAAGTATGTTTAGAATATTGAAATAATTTAAGCTCATTGCTGCTGCTTTCTTTTTAAAAATGAATTCCTAAACAGCCTTAGTAAAATTGAACCCAAAACACTTCATAAACACAATTTAAATGGTTGTGGTCTTCTATCTAAACAAAATCATTTTCATTATTGTGCCTAACAACGCTTGATTATAGTAAAACTTTATGCATTTTTATGTCTTTGCGTGAAATTAATATTTAAATTTTCTTTGCTAAATCCAGTGATCCCGTAGTACACACATCTTCGGGTGAACGGTCCACCGTTAAAGCTTTGTTGGAGAAACTGATTTTGGAAGATGATCAATTTGCGGTACAGGATATATTGCCAAATACTGTTCCCGATCCGGGGTCTTTGGAATTGAGTTCTGAATATGCCTGCCCGGTGGGTCAAGTTGTTATGATTCCCGACTGTGTGCCTTGTGCTATTGGTACTTTCTACGATACCAATAACAAGACGTGTATACCTTGTGAACGTGGCACTTATCAGTCTGAAGCTGGTCAGCTGCAATGCAGCAAGTGTCCCAGTATTGCTGGACGTCCTGGTGTTACTGCTGGACCAGGTGCTCGTTCAGCAGCCAATTGTAAGGAACGTTGTCCGGCTGGCAAATATTTTGATTCGGAAACTGGCTTATGCAGACCCTGTGGTCATGGCTTCTATCAGCCTAATGAAGGTGCCTTTAGTTGTGAGCTTTGTGGTTTGGGACAAACAACACGTTCAGCAGAAGCCACTTCACGTAAAGAATGCCGTGATGAATGCTCTTCGGGCATGCAACTGGGTGCGGATGGGCGCTGTGAACCCTGTCCTCGCGGCACATATCGTCTGCAGGGCGTTCAACCATCTTGTGCAGCCTGTCCTTTGGGTCGCACCACCCCTAAGGTGGGCTCTAAGTCTGTTGAAGAGTGTACATTACCTGTATGCTCCCCTGGCACTTATCTCAATGGCACCCTCAATATGTGTGAAGAGTGTCCAAAGGGCTTCTATCAACCCGAGTCCCAAGAAACTACTTGTATACACTGTCCACCAAATCACAGTACCAAAATTACTGGAGCTACCTCTGCCTCTGAATGCACAAATCCCTGCGAACAAATTGCGGAAGGAAGACCACATTGTGATCCAAATGCCTACTGTATACTGGTACGTGAGACCAACGATTTTAAATGTGAATGTAAGCCAGGCTTTAATGGCACTGGCATGGAATGCACTGATGTATGTGAGGGTTTCTGTGAAAATCAAGGCAATTGTGTGAAAGACTTAAAGGGTACACCTTCTTGTCGCTGTGTTGGTTCATTCACGGGACCACACTGTGCTGAGCGTTCAGAATTCGCTTATATAGCTGGCGGTATCGCAGGTGCAGTCATCTTTATCATAGTTATAGTTTTGTTGATTTGGATGATTTGTGTGCGATCTACTAAGAGACGTGATCCTAAGAAAATCCTCTCGCCAGCCGTTGATCAAACTGGCTCACAAGTTAATTTCTATTACGGAGCTCATACACCTTATGCGGAATCAATAGCGCCTTCACATCACAGCACTTACGCTCATTACTACGATGATGAGGAAGATGGTTGGGAAATGCCAAATTTTTATAATGAAACTTATATGAAAGACGGTAAGTCGAAAGATGGTAAATAAATTTTTAGCTATTGATGTAATTTATGTCTGCTTATTTAAAGGCTTACATGGCGGTGGAAAAATGAGTACTTTAGCTAGATCAAATGCCTCACTTTATGGTACCAAGGATGATTTGTATGATCGTTTAAAACGACATGCATACACAGGCAAAAAAGGTTGGTAGAAGTTTTCCATACATTTCTTTCTCTTTAATACTCTCTTCTAAAATGTTTTTGTTTAATCTTGCAGAAAAGAGCGATAGTGATAGTGAAGTACAGTAAAAGCATTCAGCTGCAAAACAAAGGTTTTGGTAATGAATTTTATTACTAAAAGCTCAACATGTGCATGATTCATCACAATTAAACATGCATGTAAATACAACAAATATATTGAAAGTACTAAAAGCTTTATATTGATTTGCTGTAATTTTGTGTCTAAAATACTCCTTGAGAATACATGAAATTATCTTTTCATTTTAAAACATTTATTTTTTATTTCTTTAATTTTTTTTTTATTTTTAATAAATTAATAATATAAAAAAAATTGAATCTTTAACTAATAAGTAAAATTGGTTGAAAATTACTCAGCTTAATGTAAAGCTTTTCAAAAGCTGCTTTTAAAAACACACTTTTCGAAAAAATTAATTAACACAAACACAATACAACAATACCAACAGCAACAAATTGCAATATGTTTTCAATAAACAAATTTAATATTTTAATAATTAATTTAAAGAAATTAAAAATAAAAACTAAAATGAAAATATACTTCTACTTACTTAATCGTACATATTAAAATATAGCAACACAACCCACGATATTGTTAACGCTATTAATGACTTTTATTTCAATTAGCAATAGCTTGTGTCCATGCTTTTATTAATTAAAACGAAAGCTCACGATAATGTTAGGCTGGGTTAGGCTGTTAATATTTACAATAATTAAATATATATAAATTTTTTTAATAAGAGTGCATGTGCTTCTAGTTCGTACTGTTTAATTTATAAATATTTTATTTTTTTTTTTAATTTTTTATTTAATTTAATTTAATTTAATCTAAAAATGCATAAAATGAAATATAAATAAAAAAAAACATTCAAATTTATAGGTTTGCAAATATTTCCTAGCCTTTGTTGCGAAAATGCAATTTACAAAAAAATAAGTAAATAAATAATGAAAATATTATACATAAATATTGTTAGAGTACGTTTTTGTATCATAAAACAAAAAATTAGTTGTAAAGAAATTGTTTTTTTATTTTTATTATTATATTAATATAATTTTATGTGTACTTTATTATTCTATATTATAAATTAATGCAAAATAATTTTAAAATTCGATTTTAATTTTTATTTGTAATGCAATCCAAAACAAAGTAAAAATTAATATTAAATAAAAACTACAAAAAATAACAAAAAATTCATTTCGTTAAACATCTGACAATTCCAGTGTTTTCTATCTATCAACAATATCTGATGCTGATTCTTACGCATGTCCTTTATTAAAAAAAAAATAGTTTTTTTCTTACAATCATTAAAAAGCAGTATAAATAACTTAATGTTATTTTGTGAGTGTGAGATGAAGATCTCATCCTCAAGAAAACTTACGCTGTTTACCCTCATGTAAATAGTAACATGGTATTTCTTTGATAAAATCATTTTACATCAACAATATAGAAGATTTTATTATATTTAACGCTATCTGAGAAGATCTAAGACCATCTAAATAAGACTCTAACTTTATTATAAACTAGCATTTAACTCGCTACTTCGTCAGCGAATATAATTTCGTCGCTATTATAATTTCGTATTTCTTTGTAGACTATTTCATCTCATTTCTAAGTTTTTTAATACAAATTACATTAAAATGTATCATTAAAATATAGAAAAAGAACCCTTTTTTCAATTTATTGATTTTTATATTTACAGATCAGCGTCGGAGCTCGGTCTGATAGTAATAAATTCGTTAATGTTAAAAAATCAAAAAATACCATTATTTAAATATATGAATAAAAAGTACATTTTTCGTCTCTTAATTATTTTTCACCTTGTCCTGAACCGTTTAAGCTCAATTTTAGGTTCGTTAATAATAAAAAATCAAAAAGTACCATTGAAATCAATAAAAAGTACTGTCTTGCCTGTTAATAATTTTTTACTTTGCTCAAGAACGTTAGACCCCAAACTGAAAAGTACCTATAAAAACAATAAAAAGTATCATTTTTTCAAATTCTTTTTTTCCACCTTACTTCAGTTCATTTGAGCCAAATCTTGTACTTTTACATTCCTTAATAATAAAATACCAAAAAGTAACAAAAAATAAAAAAGTACCATTTATCCTCTTAATTATTTTTCACTTTGCTTGGGACCATTTGATTATAATATCTTGTACGGTTAAAAAATTCAAAAAATACCATTAAAATTTATAAAAAATACTATTTTGTCCCTTAATGATTTTTCAATTTAACCTGAGCCTATTCTCTTAGTTCTAGGGCTGTTCTTACTAAAATATTAAAAAGTACCATTAAAATCAATAAAAAGTACCATTTTGTCCACTTAATGATTTTTTATTTTGTTAAGAACCGTTTAATTCTCCTGTGAAAACTCTAGGTTTGTACATAACATTAAAAATACCATTAAACTTGCTTAAATATATAGTACAAATATTTCTTTTGGTACTTTTGTTCTCCATTAAAACAATTTTTTTACCATTGATTTTTATTGGGTGCTACAAATTAGTAATAAAATGTTTATATGCTGCATCAATTAACATTATGGTACATATTTAGAAATAGTAGTAAAATGGGGCACCTTTTTAAGAAGAGAAGAATGCAGTTTAGTTTTTGTTGCTATGATTGTTACTTTGAAAAATAAATGAGGTTAAAAAAACGTACCAACATTAGTTTTTACCCTTTTTTTTTTGCCACAAATATACAAATATCGAAAAAGTACCAAATACCCATCCGCTTATTTTTTTTTAATAAAATTTTGTAGTTCAAACTTTGGCTCTATCTGTTGTAATTCCGGAAATATAAAAATTTGGATTTTACTCGTTTTTTATCCCTTTAATATTCGAATTTCCAAAAATCCCTTCTTATTCATCCTACACATTGGGACAGCAACCTGATTACCGAATTTCAAGTCCGTAGCTTTAGCCATTTGGGCTGGGCGATGATGATAAGTTAGTCAGTCAGTCAGTAACGTTACTCTTTTATATGTATAGATAAACATTTAACTTATGAATTCAAAAATCTGTATAGTTAAACGTGAGTTTTAAGATAAAAAATTATTGAGCGATTCTACAGTATTGCAATGATATCGAGGGTTATTTATGTTTTCTGGGTTGGTGGCATAGGGTGTCCCGATTAAGAAAAGAGAAAGGGATCACTTCTTTCCTCGCTAGCCTACTGAGTAGTTTGGGCAAAAAAAATAATAATAAGCTCAGATAATCCCCAACAAGGTGCACCGAGTAGAGTGACAGAAGCAATGAAGAGCTACGCTACGCTACTTTTAGGAGTATTATCTCGACGGACTACCCAAAAACTTGTCACTTACAGAAATAATGTACAAATTCAATATGTCTGTATTTCTTCAAAAGTCTGTGAGTGGAGCCACTAGTGGCCAGTCTTTTATTACTATGGGATAAATAATAGTTTTATGCAAGCTTTACTATTCGAAGGAGAAAAAGGAATGAAACAGTATTACTGGACAATTTAAGTGGACATGTCGATAGTGAATAAGAGTAAATCTTAGCATAATAGCCCAAAGGTTATTCATAAACTCAATTATGACATAAGTTACATGGTGTTATACAGGATTATTCCTGTTGTCTATGTCAAGAGAGAAAAAGTTATACCACACTTTGTGTATTTGTTCACCAGCTGGAAGATGAGGAATGAGCATCCTAGACAGAGAAAATATATATAGCAATACAGAAGACTCAATATTTTGACTACTTTTCATATAAAATATTCAGACGAGTTGATCGCTTGTGTTATAAACACAAAAATTATATAATGGAAACCGCTAGTTTATTAAGCTTGAGGTCGTATTAAGTATAAAATTTTTTTATTAAGCATTCTGAAGTAATTAAAAGTTTTAAAAAGTGCATTTAATGGGGTCACCAATATAACATTGATATTACAAAGACATTCCTCCTTATTAGAGAAATACAAGATGAAGCTGTTCAAAAGAGTCTACAAATCGTACCAAAACAAACATCTATTAATGACATTTTTCGGTTCTTGGTTACTAATCTTTACAAGAAGACTCTTTTGAGTTTAGGAAGAATTATTATTTAAAATTAAATACAACATTTGAATTCATGTTTATAAATATGGGTGGTACATATTTTCCAAGAAGATATATTTTCATTGCAATAAGTAATTAACTTTATTGGTTTAAATTAGTACTTCTTAATCATAAATATAAATATTTAAAAAAACTGTCAGATATAACGAATTTTCCGCTTTAACAAATGGGTCTGACATCATATCAGTCGTTATACCGAGCTTTGACTGTATTAAAATAAATAATATTCTTGGAATATCAATTTTTTTATTAATCACAAAATAAATAATTAATTTCAGTTCAATAAACTGAAATTAACAAGTTCTAAAATAAATCCTTTCTGAGAGAACCTTATTTTTAAAAGCAATAAAATCTCTGCAGGCATTCAATTTTTATTAATTAACTAGCTGACCCGGCAACCGTTGTTTTGCCTTCCAATTTTATTTATATTCAAAAATAATTAAAAAGAAAAGAAAATGACTTATTTTTGAATGATTATTGCAGTAGGTTTAATTTCCATTTCCAATTGCAATGAATGTTAAGGTATTTTATTTATACTAGTATACGAGTAAATTGGATATTCAGATAACCAATTGAAGTAAATAAATATTTCTTTCTATTCTATGATATAATACGACATTATTTGTGTTTTGTCTAATAGTAAAAAGCCATCGGGCGAGTCCCGTATGAATAATAAGCAAAACTTTACTCTGTGAATCAGGTAGGCATAACTATAACAATTTGTTTATTTAAATTTAAATTCGCATTCAGTGTTTCTATGACCAGTATATTTTTATAACCAAGAATGTTGAAAAAACTACCAAATAAGAAAAAAAAAAATAACCAACATTTACAGGTACTTACATATGTATGTATGTAAAGGGTGTTTTTTTATAGACGTATAGAACTTTGAATTGTAATAAAACAACGATGGATTATTCGATTGACATGAATTTTATTTATCCGAAAGATAATCTGGTGGCATTACATTTTAAATATGATTTCTGGCATATGACCGCCACGGCTGGCTCGGATGTAGTCCAATCTGGACGTCCAATTTTCAATGACTTTTTCCAACATTTGTGGCCGTATATCGGCAATAACACGGCGAATGTTGTCTTCCAAATGGTCAAGCGTTTGTGGCTTATCCGCATAGACCAATGACTTTACATAGCCCCACAGAAAGTAGTCTAGCGGTGTTAAGTCACAAGATCTTGGAGGCCAATTCACAGGTCCAAAACGTGAAATTAGGCGGTCACCAAACGTGTCTTTCAATAAATCGATTGTGGCACGAGCTGTGTGACATGTTGTGCCGTCTTTTTGGAACCACAGCTCCTGGACATCATGGTTGTTCAATTCAGGAATGAAAAAGTTAGTAATCATGGCTCTATACCGATCACAATTGACTGTAACGTTCTGGCCATCATCGTTTTTGAAGAAGTACGGACCAATGATTCCACCAGCCCATAAATCGCACCAAACAGTCAGTTTTTCTGGATGTAACGGTGTCTCGACATACACTTGAGGATTAGCTTCACTCCAAATGGGGCAGTTTTGTGTGTTGACGTAGCCATTCAACCAGAAGTGAGTGCGTTTCATCGCTTATGAAAATTGGGAACAACGGCAATCTCGTTTTGGGCCCATTTGCAAGCGTTGTTCAGGCGTGAGTCTATTCATGATGAATTGCCAAACCAAACTGAGAATAAATCACTTGACAGCTGTTAAATCGGTCGCCATCTTGAACAGTAATGCCAACTTAAAGTTCTATACGTCTATAAGAAACACCCTTCAGTTTAATTTTTGTCTTTTATTCTACAGATGGAAAATAAAAATTAAATTTATTGATGGTTTATTGTGCTAATAAATTATATGGTAGTTCCAGTTTTCAAAATCAAAACTAAAGGGATATTTTTGTTGAAAAAAGTAACCAATTTTGATTAAACTTAACCAAAACGGCAACGTTGTTCGCATTATAAAAATAGGCAGGTAGTTTTAAAACTTTTTTTATACTGAGTAAAATAGAAACTGCAGTTTTACTCTACAGATAGTTGAGGCCTGGATTTCTGTTTTACAAAGCAGGTAGATTGAACCTTTTTTATTTTTGGGTATAAATTAAACCCAATTGTGTAATCAAGCCAGTTAAGTTTTTACATTGTTAAAGCAGTGATCATTAAATTATACAATTTTAGTCCAAAGTGCTATAATGTCATTTCAAAATTCGGAATTGTTCGAATTATTCAGAAACTTACATAATGAAAATGTGTTTAGAATGGCTATTGTGCAAAAATTACACAATTTATCAGGATACCGCGAAGAGGATGTTAAAACCACAATTCACTTCGTTTACTTGAAAATTAATAAAACAAAATGGCTTGCCTCAAAACGAACGATAAAAACCTTTATGGAAAAGAATTCAGATTGGCTAAATGAAATAACAATTTTTGAAAACATCGAAGAACCGCATACATCTTCTGACAGCAGAAGAGGAAGACCTGCGAAAACTATAAACGAGTGTTCGCAGTACACAAAAAAACGTAAACTTCAAAATGTCACTAAAGATATATGTAAGTCGCATCTTTCAGAAGCATTATGTCTTAAGTATGTTAAAGATAAAGCTAAATCAAGGTCAGACATTACAAAAGCTGCAAGCCTAAATTGACTGCAGAGAATTAAAGAGAGTATTCCAACTCCTCCAAATGCTTTACCCACAAAGTATAGCATAGAAGAAGCCTTAGCGTTATTTATGGACTTGGGTTTGTCAAAGGAAAAGTATTCTATTTTACGAAGCTCTTTAAAGAATCATAATGTCAATATCCTTCCTGGATACAAAAAGATTACATCTGCCAAAAAAGAAGCAGTGCCATCTAATGTAAAGGTTACTGAAATATCGGTAGAGGTTAAACTGCAATACTTAATGGATCATACAGCCAAGCGCCTTATTCAAAGTTTGCCTGAAAAGGAAGCAGTATTACTGCCAGATAGGATTACATTGGTAAATAAGTGGGGATGTGGTGGATCATCCGGTCAAAGTGCCTACAAACAAACAATATCGACAAACGACACAACTATTACAGATGCAAATATATTTATGTTCGTTTACGACTTAGAAGTGAAATCTCTGAGTATTGGAAAAATCCCCGCCCATCATCAGTTCATTTTTGCCGTCCGATATTTCTTAAATACACAAAGGAGTTTTCTGAAATAATCAAATCAACAGTATACGATATAAAAAAGCAAATTTCTGAACTAAACCCTTTAATGCTTGAAATGGAGAATGGAAAAACAGTTTACATTGATTATAAATTTTATCTTACAATGATTGATGGCGAAGTCTTAAATTTCACGGATAAAACAAAATGAGGACCTTTTCAATATGTTGGCCGCCATATCAGATTCACTAATTTCATTACGAAGACATGTAAGATCTCAAAAGGATTTACAAGAACATAATTATAGCTCTGATATGTTAAGTCTATTAGATATCGCTCCCAATGTTAATGACTATTTTAAAGAAAACTAACTAATAAAAAAAAATACTACTTTGAACAAAATATATTAAATAACTTGATATCGTTACATATTATATATCATAATATTAAAAATATTTCAAGAATGTGTATTTATAGTAAAAATAAAAAATATAATATTACTATAACATGTTAAATTACAGTGGTATTTTTTCTAGACTTCCTTATGAGAATATCATTTGAAGCACCAAAAGTTGTGTTTGAAATGTTTTTTAAATTTTTAAAATATTATTACTTCAAAAGATATGAATTTTGATACAAAAGAGGTCAAAAGGTATTACCGTGCCCAGTGCCTATCAAAATGCGGGAGCACTTATTTTGAAACTAAAGGATTTAAAATTGAAGTAATTTTTAACTATTGGAAATATCTTGGTAACTTAAAAAATTATGGTTTTTGCAACGAGAAAGCCACTGTGCGTAGTACCCTGTGATCCTATGGACATGCAGGTTACTTATTTTTTTTAGCGAAAGCGGTTATCTTTGAAATGCTTTATACATTTTTAAAACATCTTTATTATGTACTTTAAAGTTTATTATGTTTGTTATAAAATAGTCAAAAGGCGACACTGTGCAAGTGCCGCGATTAACATACAAGCGTGAAAATCATATATATTGTAGCTTGAAGGGTCTTCTTCCAAATGCTTTTTAAATTTTTGAAATATCTTTATTAATTTAAAAGTTATGATTTTCGCAATGAAAAAAGGCAAAAGGCCCCACTGTGCGACGGACGTTGTCCTATGTGAAATAAAAGACCAAAAATTTTATAATTTCATTATTGTTTATTTTGAAATAACATAAATACATTTGGGAAATCAAGTATTGAATTTGCATTTTGAATTGCTTTAGGTTATAATTTTCCTAAAACCGATCCATTACAATCAATAATGTTTTTTTTTTTTTTGTTATCTTAGTGTGAGTTGATGAACAATATTTTTAGTAAATTTTTGAGGATTATAAATGAATAAACTTGCCGGTTTTCCAATTCCATATATTTTCTAGATCCAACCCACAAACTGTCATTGTTTGGTCTTGTGACTTATTAATAGTCATGGCAAATTGTACTCGAAATGATAATTGGAAGAGTTTAAATGGAATGTTTGAGTCTGAAGGCATCATTCTGATTCGTGTCAGAAGAATAACTTTGCCTTGAAATTTTTTGTTCAAAATTGTAGCTTGAAGAACATACTTTGTTTTATAACTAATATACCGTTGCTTAGGTTAGGTGCATTTAAATTTCCCGGTAAATCCATATATTCATAAATTCAACAGGATAGTTAACTGCTTCATCAGGATCGGTAACAGTGTCGATCGATTTGAAAGATTTCTCATTGCCGGGTAAACAGATCGTTCACAAAGCCATGCAAGATTAATATAAGTAATTACTAGAAAAACGGTTATAAAATAAGATTTTAATAATTAAAAAACAGTTTAAAATACAATTCGTAACATTAAAAACCCATTTACATTATTGTGATATATCGGGTGTCACATTTAAGTGAATATTAGGTGTATCTTCATTGTACAAGTTTCAAAAGTGTACAAAACTTCCGAAAAAATCCGTTGCAGAATATATTTTAATCATTAAAAAAAATTTTATTTTTTTAAAAAAAGTGTGCGTAATTATAATCGGTTCAGAAGTACATACATAGAAATAGTTTTGAAAGTATAGAGAGCGTATGATCCTAATTTTTGAGATCACAAAATCACGATAAAAATAGAACTGGTTACTTTACCCAAGTTGTAACGTGATGTTACAAACTTGAGTTAACTTAACATACCAACCCGAAATATGTCGCGTACATATATTTATAACATTTATAATTCTCATTAAGTATAAAGTAGAGAATGCATAAGGCATCAAGTTTATTAACAAGTCCAGGAGCAGAGTTTTATTTTCCACGCGAACTTTGCTCCGGTAGATGTTATCATCATAGTTATTTTTATTATTTTATACCGTAGTTAGGTAGTCGAGGCTAAAGCATTTAACTCGAAGGAATATTTTACTCGGAGTATTTTATATTATTTTAATTAGGGTTTGGGGACTGAAGGATTTTCCCTCCTTTCGCATCTAATTGCTTACCTTTATTTTTAAGAATTGATAGTTAGTCGAGGCTAAAGCATTTAACTCGACGTATATCTTCGCAAAATTTAAATTTTTATTTTATAGAGGAGCGTTGTTTTAGACATCCTTTATAACTGTGTGTAGCATTGGAACTGTGTTATTGGTACTCACGACAATGCTTGCAAGAAGTGCAAACGATGCAAACCACTACAGCATGCTTTAAAGCAATCAATTGATTTAGTCGCCACAACAACCAAATGAACACATTTTCCCTTTGTTTCATTTGCGCTCAAAATAACTTTTGCAAACATCGACGTGCACATTTGCTCAAATGTCAATCAACCGAAAACAACAAACACGTAAAAAATTTCCAGATAAAATTAAAGTTGCCAGGTTTTTTTCGGAATTTTATGATCTGATAGAATTGATTATGGTTTTTGCAAAACATACATTTTGGAAATTGACGTAGTTACACCCCTATTATTATTTTCTAGAGTCTCAAGTACATTTGTTTTTTGTACCAGAATTTTTAACATTTATTGCGAAAACTTACTTGTATCGAACAAAACTTTTGCTGTGCTCTCCTTTGTTTTTATAATAACAAATATTATTCAAGCTTAATATTTCAACAAAAATTTTATTTTAATTTTTCTATATTTCGACTTTCTTTTGCAGATCTTTCTTCTTCAGCAAAATTAATTATTATGATAAATTAAAATTTGATAAAATATTAATTTTTATTTGTGCTTAATTCCAGAATTGCGTTGGGTTATTTTAAATTTATTGTTTTCCTCATGATTTTCTCAATACAATAAGTGCCGAAGGGGATAGATATGCTATCCCAACACAATTCTGGAATTAAGCACAAATAAAGATTAATATTTTGTTTAGCTTTTGAATTCCACATAAAATTATTACATATTTAAATTTGATGTCAGTTTTTAAAATTTTAAAATGAGAACTATACAAATATTTGCTTCCTATTAATAAAATTAAAATTTTTAAAATCGAATAATTTTATAAACTAAATACAGTGGGCCATAATCAAAGTCACACTAAAGTCGGTATCTTTTTAAAAACGGCTTTAAATTCATAAAATTATTGTGGGCAAAAGTCAGCTCTTAATAAAAGTCTACTTTTTTGTGACTATGATTATGGCCCTTTGTTTTTATATTTAGTTTAAAGTTTCTCTCACTTAAACTGTTGAAGCTGAAGTTTATTTACCCGTATTTACTGATACTGCATACAAGTGTAACTTACATCAGTTGAAGTTTTATTTTAGACTACCATTTAACTAACTACTTTCTCAGCGAAGTACCATATTGTCGCTTTTTTAATTTATAATTTCTTTGTAGACCATTTAATCTCAGTTCTAGGTTTTTTAATACAAATAAAATCATAAGATATCATTAAAGTATATAAAAAGTACCATTTTGTTAGTTTATTGATTTTTCTAGTTACTGAGCACCGTTTGAGCTTGGTCTGATAGTTCTAGATTCGGAAACGTTACAAAATCAAAAAGTACCTTGTGAATAAAAAGTACCGTTTTTTTCTGTTAATTATTTTTCATCTTGTCCTGAACCGTATAAGCTCAGTCTAATAGTTTGTTAATATTAAAAAAATCAAAAAGTACCATTCAAATCAATAAAAAGTATTGTTTTGCTGGTAATTATTTTTTACTTTGCTTAAGAGCGTTTGACCACAATCTTATAGTTCTAGTGTTGTTAGTATGAAAAATCAAAACGTACCAATAAAAAGCACCATTTTTCCCATTCATGGGTTTTCACCTTGCTTCAGATCATTTGAGCCAAATCCCCTACTTCCACATTCCTTAATAATAAAATACCAAAAAATAATAAAAAAGTACCATTTGTCCTCTTAATGATTTTTCACTTTGCTTAAGACTATTTGAGCCCAATATCGTACTGCCAGGTTCATTTACATTAAAAAATCAAAAAATACCATTAAATGTATAAAAAGTGCCATTTTGTCGCTTAATGATTTTTCATGTTTAAGCCTAACCTTGGTTGGTTGGTTGGTTGGTTTACGTGGCGGCCTAAACGGCCTTCAATTAGAGCTCCGTTTTGAACCACCTACTCGCCAAGACCATGTAGCTGTAAGGTGACCTAGATCCACCCCGTGACATTCAGATATCTGAGAAGGTCTGCTAACCTTACTCCCGACATCACATTTAGTTCGGCCATCAGATGTGCACCGAGAAATCTGTGTCACCTTGTACTCTAGTTTCGTTTTCATTAAAAAATCAAAAAGTACTGTTGAAATGTATAAAAAATACCATTTTGTGCAGTAATATTTTTCACTTTGACCTGAACCGTTTAGGTTGTTAATATTGAAATATAAAAAAGTACCATTAAATTCAATAAAAATTACCATAATGTCCCTTTTACGATTCCTTATTTCATTCAGTACTGTTTAATGCTACTGTCATAATTTTAGGTTTGCAGATAACATAAAAATACCACTAAATTTTTTTAAATAAAGAATATTCGCCCTCTTGGTACTTTTTTTTCTCCCTTGAAAAAAAATTTTTTTTAATTTATTTTTATTGGGCATAACAAATTATTAATAGAATGTTCACATGCTGCATCAATTTACATAAAAGTACATATTTAGAAATAGCAGTAAAAAGGGGTACATATTTTACCATTTATTTGCTCGAATTTTTAAAAAGTGCCAAATTATATTTGAGACCTTTTTAAGAAGAGAAGAATGCAATTTAGTTGTTGTTGCTGTGATTGTTACTTTGAAAGATAAATGGGGTTAAAAAAACGTACCAACAATAGTTTTTACCCCTTTTTTTGCCACAAATGTACAAATATCGAAAAAGTACCAAGTACCCGTCCGCTTATTTTTTTAGTAGAATATTTTGTAGTTTGAGCTTTGACTCTATCTGTAGTAGTTGCGGAGATAAAAAAATTTTGATTCTACCCGTTTTTACCCCCTTAATATTCGAATTGCCAAAAATCCCTTCTTATTCGTCCTATACATTAGGACATGTTTACCTAATTTCAAGTCCGTACCTATAGCCGTTTGGGCTGCGCGATGATGATAAGTCAGTCAGTCAGTCAGTCTTTTTTGATTTTTTTAATCGTACAAGATATTATGCTCAAATGGTCCCAAGCAAAGTGAAAAATAATTAAGAGGACAAATGGTACTTTTTATATTTTTTTTGGTATTTTATTATTTAGGTATGTAAAAGTACGAGATTTATGTCAAATAATTTGAAGTGGAAAATCATGAATGTTAAAAAATGGTACTTTTTCAGTTTTTCATGCTAACAACACTAGAACTATAAGATTGTTGTCTAACGCTCTTGAGCAAAGTAAAAAATTATTAACAGGCAAAACAGTACTTTTTATTGATTTCAATGGTACTTTTTGATTTTTTATTTTTAACGAACCTAAAACTATTAGACTGAGCTTAAACGGTTCAGGACAAGATGAAAAATAATTAAGAGAAGAAAAATGTACTTTTTATTCATATATTTTTTTCTATATACTAGCATGTTGTGTACACACGAAAATTTTCTTTATTTTTACTGCTTTTTAAAGTTTTCGACGCGGAAATTTTTAGAGTAAGTGTTTCTTTGTTTTAATTTTGTTTTTTTGGGTTTCCATCCTTTTTGAAATACAAAAATTAAATATGACCTTTCGCACAAACGGGGAATTTTTTAATTATGTCCTTGTACACACTTATGAAGTACATAAAAAACATTCCATATATTATCAAAAATTAAATATTAAATTAAAATGCACTTCCTTGATTTCATTATCATTTTTTAAAATAAATTTAAATTAGTTAGTTTTATTTGACCTTTTTCTTTTAAATAATATGGCTATTTTGTTAAGCTTGAGGTCTTATTTTTCAAAAATTTATTTTTATATCGATATTTCGTTCCAATTTTTATATTTATATCCTGACGAAGCTACAAAAATTGGAGCGAAATATCGATATAAAAATAAATTTTTGAAAAATAAGATTTCAAGCTTAACAAAATAGTCATATTATATAAATTTAAATTTTATTACATTTTATATAATTTTTTCTCTTTTTAGTTTTATGGATTTTATATGGAAAACGATGTTCATATTTAACTGAAACCATAAATAATTTCTTTTAACAATTAAAATATTTAAATAAAACACCTGATTTTTCATTTGTAAATATCTAAAACTACTCTGTAATATGGAAAATTAACAAATCAAGCGTCGCTCCAGCAAACCAGTGCCTGGGAATAATTTATATTTTTCTTCTTCAATAAAATTAATGTACAACGGAAAATTTTATAAATAAGAATCTTAAACAGCAATACAAATTAAATTCTAGATTAATCAAGATATTATAGTTAAATTTTAGACATCTTACTGCATAGTCCCCAATTCATAAAAGTCCTAAGTTATTAAGGATGGTTAAATTTTAAGGGCAGATGTTGATTTTGAATAAAACACAAATTATTTAGGAAATTTTTGTCATTTCCTTTTTTTATGATAATATGGTTTGGTTCAACTATGTATGAAACAAAATATCGGCAAAATGGCCGCCGCAACTTCGGCAGCACACCTCCATCCGATGGTCCAAATTTTCGATGACGCTGAGGCATAATTGAGGTTCTATGTCATTCATGTGCCGAATTATCTCATCCTTTAGTTTTTGAATTGTTGCTGGCTTATAACGGTGTCAAATCACATAATCTTGGCGGCCAGTTGACATCGCCACCACGTGAGATAACACGGCCATTGAATTTGTCGCGCCAAAGAGCCATTGTTTCGTTAGCTGTGTGGCAAGTGACACCGTCCTGCTTAGCTAAATTTAAGTCCCGAATTAAATCATTCAGCTCAGTTTGAGTCGCTACATGGCGTTCATCAGTAACATCATACAAACTACCACTGCTGGTGAAAAATGTTTCGGACTCACTGCTCGTAGCACTGGGAATGACTGGGGAACAAATTTACTTTACGCACGGCACGCACCGCAAATTGGGCAAAAAATTATCAGAGATGATAGAAAATTGAATTCTAAGAAAAAGTATTAAGTAAAAGTTCGCGAGGAAATTCGTATTTTCTGAATTATGAGCATCCAAAAATTTCTTAGATTAAACTCGAAATTTTTAATTTTTAACGAAATATTAAAAAAAAATAATGAAATTAATAGAAAATTTAATTCTAAGAAGAAAATATTTAGCAAATTTTGTGATTTAAGTTCTTATTTTCAGAGTTATGAATTTTTGAAATGTACAACGTGATATTCACAATTTTTGAGTGAATACCACAATTATATGTAAGTATTAAAGGGTTACACAAGCATACTTGAAATGACTACAATCACTTTCAAATATAAAATATTACACATATTTGTAGTGATGTGTGGTTTTCAAGAAAATTTTCTTTTTAATTTTTGTTTTAAAATGGATTTGTCTGAAATTTGACACGTACAGTCTCTATACTCCAAGGAAGGGCGACATATATTTTTGAACCGAAAGCGCTTTTCATTCGCAACTATTCAAATAGATGTGTGCCCGTATTTCATTTAAGCCCAAAGTTATGCTTCGGCCGGACTAAAGACTTACATCCTTTGTGGAATGACGAACACCGGCTTCGTATTGTATTAATTCTATTATTTGTTTTTTAATATTTCGTGAAAAACTAAAATTTTTGTGTTTAGCCTAAGAAAACTTCGGAGGCTCATTTTTCGGAAAATACGAATTTCCCCGACAAATTTTACTTAATATTTTAATTTGAGGTGTGTGCTTAAAGCACATTTAAGCCCTTTCCAAGGTACTGAAATTGAAAAAATCTAAATAAATAGATCTTCTTGCCATTTGAGCACTTATCTAAAACAATTCCGCAACTATTGCAAAAAATTGTCGGTTTGTCCAAGCTTCTGATAGCAACACCAAAATAATGTCAATATGCATATTTTCATAATTCTGATATTGCATATCCTTTTCTTCCAACCAAATATTTACCACACACTAAGCAAAAATAGCTTGAATCGGTACCACACGATCTCCCTGACATGCTTAAACGCATGAAGATTCAGATTAATTGTGGGCTTCCATGACAGAATTAATTATAATTCTGCCACATGAGCTTCTGTCAAATTAATAATTGTGAATTGTGGTGTCAGTATTGACTGTTAACAGTATTGCCAGCATGCGATAAAAAATTAGCCCAATTTTTATGCCAGATTTGAATTCAGCGCAGGGTTTTACACTATAATACTGAGTAAACCGACTTGGAATCAAATGAAAAGTAGAATAGTGTAAACACAATATATCAAAAAATACGAATAGAAATTTGACAGTCGTTCAGAAAATTTTTTAAAGCAGCATTTTTGCATACGAACAAAGATATAACAATGAAAATCTTAAAGTTTGTATTATAGTGTAAAATCTGTATAATCTTATTTTATGTAAGTGGCATGACTACATTTTGTATTTGTGAGTGGTCGAATTGCTTTTATAATTTATTTTTTTTTTTTTTTTTCATTTTGTAAATACTTTAACATTGTGTTTTATTTTCATTTGTCATTTATTGAGAAAACAGTTTCGATTATGAGAATCGAATCGAGATCAAAATCAAAAATTCATTGCAAGTTCTGAAGAAATTCGCGCAAGCAGCAAAAATATTTATAAATGAACTAAATTTTGAATGATATAATCGAATTCGGCAAAATCGGATAATCGCAATTGAATTTTTGACTTGTAAAAATTTTGTTTTCTGTGTGTGTGTGTTTTTTTTTTTTGCTTTTCTTTCTACTCAAAATTGTACTATTATAATAATTTAAAAAAGTTTTAATTGTTTTGTTTTTACTTTTCAACCCGAATTAATTAATCATCACTACCGCTTTTAATTTATTTGAAAATTAAAATTAACTTTTTTCTTCATGAGCATCAACGCCATTTCTTAATTGATCTTCATTTAAAATTGGTGCAGTAACATCTGGCTTATTATTTTCAATGTCACTGGTATTATTTTCCGTATAAGAATCGCAGTCGTCAAACTGACAGGTACCATCGTTCAGGAGAGTAACTTTTGGCTGCAGAGTGTGCAAATGATATAGTTGATGCCGTTGCATGTGATGGTCCATTGAATTAGATGCTTGACTTGTAGGCAGTGATTGTTGGGTGGTTGGAACCGTAAATGATTTCTCTTTGTTAGAGGCTTTCATTTCGGCCGTCAGAGTTTCATCATTAAGATTATTACAATATTTAGCCTTGAGTTCAGCATTAGTTATTAAAATATTGTCTGTGTTTTGTCCACCAGGTGGCATTTGGCTATTTACAATATTTAAAGTGGGTGGCACACTTAACATGGAACGTATATTAGAACGATGACGCAGCCCATGATGCAATTGTTGTAGCTGCTGTTGCTGCAGTTCATAGTTCTCTTTGTTGTCTTCGCCGTATTGAGACTCAAATTTATTTTGATCTATTATAGAGTTGTGGCCATCTTTTTGTTCTGCTTAAAAGACATTAATTTGACTTTAATTTGTGTGTTTAATAAGTAGTTTAAGAAAATTACCTAAAGTAGCTAAAAGCTTTGGTTGCAATGGCATTAGAAAATCATTGCCGGTGGTAGCAGCACGTGGTTGTAGACTTTGTACTGGTGGCACACTTAAAAAGTCGGCTATTAAAAATGGAATAAAATACATAGAGAAAAAATAGCTAAACAAATTTAAGCTTCAGCTTAACTATAGAAAAATTTTATTTTGCTAAAACTTAAAAAACAAAATTTGAAAAAGCTTTAAGCAAATGGGAGCATGGGTGAGTTTACCTGAGGAATACATTTAGAGATCAAATAAAAAATGTATATACTACGGCAATTATATATTACATACATCCAATATATTCAGTTTACAATATCATACAAAGAGATAGAGTGTGTGTGAGAGAGAGAGAGAAAGAGTTTTATTTACTTACAGCTGATGACTGATGGACCTATTCTCAAATGAGGTGGCGATGTTTGCATAGCTGTCTCTGATGGTTTACTGATATTCCAAGATATTTCTGTTTGGGGTAATTGTGCTCGTTCTAAAATACTAACACCATTAACATTTACACCATTCATGCTGTCTGTTTGTGTTTCTAATCATTGATAACCCAAAAACAGAAATTAAAATTAAGCAAACAGTAAAACAAATTTTAAAAATTACAAAAAATCAGTTTAAAAAAATAAAATTAATGAAAAACAGGTAAAATTCGGCTGTGCCGATTCTTATATACCCTTCACTATGGTAGACAAATATTCACATTCTTAATTTTACACATTTTTTTTGTATAAATCCTAAACTAAATAATTAATAAAAATGTTTACAAACATTTTTTTAACCATAGAAGGCAAAAAATACTGAAGTAATTATTTAATATCAAATAAAGAATTTCAAATGAATGTCAAAAATATTCAAACATTGTCTTTCAATAAGATTTCTTACTTCAAAAAAACAAAAAAAAAAAAAAAACAAAGAAAAAGACATTTAGAAGACACACACACATTAACACATATGTATTTATAATGCTGAGTACATGTTCCGTAAACATGATATGTTTCGTTCCGTAGTGTGTAGTCGTGTTTATAGTTTATTTTCGTGTTCCCTTCGAGGTTTCCAAAATATCAAATTTTTTTGATATTTTCTGGTTGCATTAATGCTGGTTCCATAGTCTGTATCGTTGTTTACTGTTTTTACTTGTTTAGTTCACCTAAAACAAGCAAGCTGTAAACATGTAGGATTTGGTCGTCCGTTGAACAAATTAATTGAAGTAAAGAAAAAGAAAAATGGCGATTAAAAGAAATGAGAGTTGGGTAACTTTCATTAATTTATATAAAAATTTACCAGAATTATGAAATGTGAAAAGTGACAATTACAAAAATGAAAGTATATATTTTTTCAAATGTGTTTCACCCGTGATGTTTATGCTATAATACAAAATACAGAACAGATTTGTGGTTTACTTGGTGGTTCCAGTGTGTGTATCAAACAATGGAACCTGAGAGAAAAACGTGTTCCACAAACATGACCGACTGCCTTGTTTTGAGTTTGTGTGCGCAAACGTTACGCACATGTGCAGATTAAATTTCCATAAAAAACGCAATACTTAAATTAAAAAAAAAATTTGCCTGTATTTTTGATTTTTCTCGGCCATTTGTGGACTGATTATTTTGATTTTGTGCAGATACTGTTATTGCTGATAAAACTGCATACCACGTTTTTTTAGAACTTATACCTCAGCCATTTATTCACCGATCAGGCTGAATTTAAAAAGCAACCAAAGCGCAGGCACTTTCAGTAAATTAGCATGCTAAACTTTTCTGTAGCTCTTTTAAGGACTTCAGAAATTTGATTTCAACATCAAAGCGGGAAGACGAACGGACATGGCTAAATCGACTCTGCCATTTACAATAATCCAGATGTTACATACATCTGGATTATAAGGTGGCACATATATTTTCCCTTTTCACTTTTTGTGAAGGGTATAAATAAAATAAATAAAAGCTGTACATACAGCCTCCAACTACTAAGCATGTATCAGTTCGAATATCAAATGGATGAAAAGATTTGATGCAACATAACGGTATGATGGCAACATTCATATAAAAGTATTAAATGTTTGATTGATTCATAAATTTTTAAGAATAAACATGTATTATACACAACTAGTTGCGCAAATAAAAGGAAAAACAGGCTGCGTGTTCTTTTTTTAAATAAAATTTACCAATTTTAGCTGTAGCAAAATGCTGGGTTGGTGGCATTCCACCTGTTATGGAACCATGACTGAGAGAGGCATGTTTTATAGCATGCGTTCGTCCACGAGTTGGCGGACCAGGCTCACGTTTACGTCGTGGTTGTTCAACAGGCAAAACTCGCCGTCGTTGTTTTGGCAGTTTTGAACGAGCCTAAGATAAAGGAAAAAATTATTATATAATTTAATTGGTTCCATTAAACATTGAATAAATAAGGCAATTTGTTATTAAAGTTAATTTTACATTTATCCAATTAAATATTTATTCAATATTACAATTTTTAGCTGTTCTGTTCTGTTTTTCTTTTCGACTATTATAACACCAGCGATCAACTCGTCTAAAAATATCGCGAAAATTCCCGAGATTTATCTTATGTAAAAAATATACTGCTGTGCAGCGCTTATGTTTTAATTTGTTCATAGCTCGTTAATGTAAATACACAGGGTGGCGCAGAATGATCTATATGGTTTGAAGTCTTTATAACTTTTTCATTTATTATTTTTTCTTTGTTTTTTGTTTCAGCATTTTGTGAAGAAGACTTGGAGAATTAATTATGAATTATTACACGATCGAACAACGTACAAAAATAATTGAATTTTATTTTTCAAACCAACAGCGTCAGCAATAAACCATTTTATTGGAAATTTTCATCAACATGGGTCTGTAAGAACCCTTCCTGGTGCCGGAAGAACACCTACCGTGCACACTGCTCAAAATATTGAACGTGTATAGGAAAGCGTGCAGCTGTTTGAATAATTCTTGCAAGTAACACTTTTACCAGTAAGAATTTGCAAGAATTTTTTTGCCTCTCAATTTTTTACGCTCTTTTGCCACTCTGTCGTTGCAAATTTTTCGAGTTAATGAATACTTTCCAGTAGCAATTGTTACAAATTCGTAATAATTTTTAGATATTGAACAGACCTTAAAGAGAAAAATTTAGAAAAACACACCGAACTATATGATAATAACGAAAATATAGGCGCTGTAGTTTCTAAACTAGCAGCTGTTGACGGCTTTAGTGTCAGATCTAAATATAACAAAAGGCTAATTTAGAAGAGAGTCTATGTCAATTAAAAGATTTCATCTTTCCAAAACTGAATTTGATTTACAAAAATTAATTATTGAAACTTTTCATCAAGCTAAAACTGAAATAACTAAGAGTATTTAATTAAATAATAAAGAAAAGCTTAATTAATTAACAACTTATGGGTTGAATCTAATATGAATGGTTTACAAAGCCTTTTAAACCTATTAAAACCAATTAAAATGGCTGTAAAAGCACTATGTTCTTTTAATGCCATTACTAGCCATATAAAAAGTATTAATTTAAAACTTGCCGGGAATTCCATGGATACTGGGAACTTTATGCTTCAATCCCGTTTTTGCGGAAAATATAAAAATGCAGGAGAATACTTGTGTTATGAAAACAGCACATTAATTTTTTTTCCACATTGTTTTCTTAATTATTGTCCCTACACTCAGAAAAAAGACATGTACTAAATTTAAGTAAAAATATTTATTTAAAACAAGTTCAAAAAATGTCTTAATTTTAGTAAAATTTTACTTAAGTTGGAGAAAATTTACTTATATGTAATAAAAATTTATTAAAAATAAGGATATATGTTACCAATTCATATACTTAAAAATAGTCCTTAAGTTCCCATAAGAAAATAATAAAGTTCAGGAAAAATTTTCTATTTGTCAGGAAATATGAACTTGTTTTTGAGATTTTTTTACTATGTTCAGTTATATTTTTCCCTAAACATAAATGATTTAAGTTTTAGTTCAAAAAAAGTGCTTTAAGTAAACGAATACTCAAAATTAGTACGTTAAATTTGATATACTTAAAAGTTGAAAGTAAATTTATTCAACATGAGGTCACAAATTAACTAAATTTTAGAACATTTTTACTAAGTTAAAGTAAATTTTTATTACGTTACTGTTTTCAGTTTATGCTTTACTTAGTTAAAAGAAAATTTACTTAAAATCAAGGTCAGATAAATTAAAAAGCAAAGTAAGAAATTATTTGTTTATACTATGAAAATTTTATTTTAATTGTAAGAAGTGTTGACCTATTACTGGGGAAATATTTCCTAAAAAAATTTAATTGAAAAAAAAAAAATCTTAATTGTTACAAAAGAAAAAATTTTTTTTTCAATTTTAAGAAAAAAATACTATTTTTTAGTAAGTTTTTACTTAATGGATTTTTTTTTATACAATACAGATAACTCAAAATTATGGCGTTTTTTTATGCAATTATTTATATATTTTAACAACAATATATACTGCATCTTAATACGTATTAAACTTAAAACTAGAAAATATTTACTGAGTTACTTAAATCAAATAAAAATTAATGCGCAATAAGTAATGCTAAATTAGAGATTTGAATTAAAAATGAGCGCATAATTTTTTATATGAAATAATATTTTATATTTTTGTGTTTTTATAAAATGTAACACAATTCCTGACTTGAAATATTTCAGTAATTTACATTATAAAATTAATTTTATATGTATTTGTCTATAAAATTTGGAATTAATTATCGTATTGCAAACATTTTGAAGCAGTTAAAAACAATAGTAAAATTTTTTTTTATGAACGAATTATATTTAAGGTATATTGACATCACTATATTCACAGCAAAACGAGAGTTGCTTTGATATATGTACAAAGACACCATTTACACAGGGAAAGTTTACTTTGCAAAGTCTTGAGTTTATAGGAGATAGGGGTGAAGAGAACGGGAGGCAGTACAGACTTTCTTGTACTCGCAAATTCGTTTTGTTCTTTGTTCGTAGTTTATATAACTGAAGTTAGCTGCAACTTTTTATTTGACGTTTTCTTTTATATTTTATTTCGTTGGGTGTAGTCATTTTGTGCTATTGTGAACAACATTTTGGTTAGTTGGAAAATTTAAAATTGTGTTCAAATTTAAAAAATATTAGAAAAAAATTAAAAATGGTGTATAAATGGCAAAGGGACCAAATAGAAAAATTAATTACTTTCGTTCAGCAAAATACCTGTATTTATAATATTAAATCCCAGGAGTACCTAGATAGAGCAAAGAAGGCTCAAGCATTCAACAAAATATTAGAGGAGTTGGAAAAAAATGACAGTGATATTACATTGGATGAAATTAAACGGAAATGGAAAAATTTACGAATTCAATATATGCAAGAACTACGCAATATAAATCAGTCTAAAAAAAGTGGAGCTTCAACGGAAGATATTTACTTTCCAAAACTGTGGTGTTTTGAACAATTAAACTTCCTTAAAACACACAGTGAAATAAAAGCCAGCAAAGACAACATAGAGGTATGTGTAAAAATATTTCAGGGTTGAGTCAAAATTTTTTCAAAGTAAATATGTATAAGTAAAGTATAGCAAAATGCTGCATTAATTATTTTATTGCTTTAATTTCTCTAGATTTTCACAGAAACAGAAAATGACGAATTTCATACTCCCAGCGACAACCAAAATAATAGTTCAAACGAAGAGCCCCCAAAGAAAATAAAAAAGGTATGCTTATGAAGCTTTTGTTAAATTAGTTTTATTAAATCGGGTTTGATGATTAGAAAGCCATATTTTTGCGACTCATTTTATATATAAATCTTCGTAGTTTTGTAAAATCTACATATATAGTTATTTTGAAAATAATAATATCATTATTAATATCTTGTAGAAAACACGCGCATATAATGAGTTTCATAATGAGCTACAAAATTTTAAAACGGTTCTCAGCCAAAAAAAAAAGAAAAACCATATGCCTGGCTGGGAGCACTTGTAGTAAGTGAAATAGAGAAAATTAGTCCAGAAGATCAACCTGATGCTGTTTGGCAGGTCCAATGCCTAATGCGCAAACTTACGAGCCAATCGCGTCGACAACGTAGCCTTTCATCTACTTCGAGTTGCTCAAAAGATATTATTGAGCTGTCTATGGAAGGAGTTTTTGACGATGACGATTTCAATTAGCATTTTATAGTAAGTTATTAACTAAATATATGTAAATTTTTCTATTAAATATCATTTTTCTTTGCAGCTCCAAGAAAAATATATATGTGCAACCGAAATAATTTATCAGTATTTTAACCATACTTTTGTGTTATTTTTTTTATCTGTTATTTTAGTTTTTGTTTTCAAATGTTTAATTCGTTGTTTCCTTTTATATATTATTAATAGTCTATATGCATTTAATATTATTTGAATTTTTTTATTTGTTTTGTTTTAAAATTCATCTCCAAAAAAGACAACGGATAACTTGATAACTTTGAATGAATTTTTTTATTAAATTTTCTATTAGTAAATAAAAGAAACTGTGATGTGTAAAATGTATTACTTTTAGTACAAAAAAAGTCTGTGTACCTGTTTAAAATAATAATTAATACTATTTAAAAATGTTTATTTATTAGATAAAAAAAATTGATAATACAAGACTGAATTTTTTTTTTTTTTTTTGCTTTTCAAATAAAATAAACAAAAACAAAATAAACTTATGGGTTTCAATATTTTAATGTAAAAGAGATGCATATTTCATGGTAAAGTTGCTTATTTCTTACTAATTGCATATTTAAAATTTTTGAAAACTGTCATCCAAACTATTAATAAATAACTTTTTGGTCCCTGTAAAAGAAAACAAGTTAAGTGGAATATACATAAATAAGTGGAATACATAAATTCAATTTTCTTTCCGTCAGCAATATATACATAAATAGATTACAGCCAATCCAACTTTCCCTCGTTATTAAAATATTCAGTGAACTGTTGTCGAACAGCTTCCGCGCTACCTTTGCGCGGATTGTACGCGGTGTCAAAGTTTCCATTGGAATCAGCTGTAGAGTGTGCGGTGGTATTTATGTATGCAGAATCGCTTTGCAATAAAAAGTTATGTAAAACACAACAAGCAAATGTTATGGCTTCCACTGTTTCCACTTTTAAATTTATTGGTGCCAAAAAAACACGGAAACGGTTTGCAAGAATGCCAAAAGTATGCTCGACAACATGTCTTGCACGTGACAGTCGTGCATTAAAAATCTGTTTTTCTTTTGAGCTGGTGTGGTATGGATAGGGCTTCATTAAATATGTTTGCATTGGGAACGCATCATCGCCAACTACAACATATGGAAGACTTCTACCATTTCCTACAATACTTTTTTGTGGTACTTCCTTTTCATTTTCTAAAACCGTTTTTAAGTTGCTTTGGAGAAATACACCAGCGTCGTTACTGCGGCCATTGCAACCAATGTCGACATAAATAAATTTACAATTTGCGTCAACTAGGGCCATCAAAACTATACTGTTGCTTCCTTTATAATTGTGGTAAAACGCCCCGTCTTTTCGTGGTGGTCGAAAATTTATATGCTTCCCATCTAAAGCACCCAGACAGTTAGGAAATTGCCACTTTACTGCAAATTCTTTAGCAATTGTTTCCCACTCTGATGGGCTGCTGGGAAACTAAAGTTAAAGGGAGAGAAAAAACTTTAATATACTTATAAGCATACATGTGTTTAATAAGTTTGATTTGCAGAGAATAGTTTTAAATACTTATACATATGCGCATAATACCTTCAAATATGTTCCATGCATTCGTTTCGTAATGGATCGACACACTTTGGGAACTATACCAGAGATAGGCGGACATGACACTCGTGTTTGATATCCTATACTACGGAAAGTCTCTCCTATAAAATTATTTCAAGTTTACTAAACTTATAAACATATGTATATCGTTTTAAATTACTGTACATACCAGTGGCAAGAAAGCGCAACGTTAATGCTAACTTTTCTGCAGGAGTAATGGCATCTCTCATTTGCGTATCAGCACGCATTATGTCCTGCTCTACTAAGTTGAATATAAATGTAAATTGCGTCTTGGACATCCTTAAATAATTATTATAAGACGCTTCGTCAGTTAACAGCAATTCTGTTGTTAAAAAGGAAAAGGAACCACGGCTCTTTTTTAATTTCCTCCAAGGTTTTATCCACTGCTTCTTCGGTTTGTTAGTAGGAAGACATATTGCTTTCTGGCAGAGATTTGTCAAACCTTGAAGAATTCTTGTTGATTTTATTTAAAACTAAACAAGTATGTATGTATGTATTACAAACCAATAAGTATATCCTCATTTTCACTGTCTTCAGACTCCAAGTTAACAGTATCTCCAATGCACTCAAGTATATCTTTTATTAAACAATTTTTTTCTTTTTCGTTCATTTTAAAATTTCAAAGATTTTGTTTTTCACAATTAAAACGGATAGAGAATTCACAAAGCAGCAAATGAGAAATGTCAAAAAATTAAGAACACTCAAACAAAGGAAAACAAAATTTGAGAAACAAAACTTTCCCTGTATAAACACCAAAGAAAGTTTAAAAGAGAATTCAACAAAATTTGTCAAAGTAAACTTTCCCTGTGTAAATGGTGTCAAATTATTAAGAGGGAACGAGAAAGAAATAATGATCTTGTGTTGATAAATCTTGCAACCAGCTCAACAGAATACTCAATTAATCGGTTGCAATGATTTGCTAACATAAACGATAAAGAATAATTGTTTATAAAATCTTTATTTTAAAAAACATTAATACGTGAAAGGAACTTCTAAAATATAATATTGACATATGGTAATATTAATCGTATGAATTTAAGTTTCGTTTTTTAATTAAATACTATTATTATTATACAATTTGATTATTTAATACATGTATCGAAAAGAGTTTTGCATTGAAGCAGTTCTGTATTCAACGTATTCTGAAAAATTAATTTTGAATGATCGCAAGTTGTATCATTGCTTACATTAGTGAAAATAATATAAATCCTTCTCCGAATTATTTTGACAAAATTGCAGAAAATATTATTGAATATTTTAAAAATCAAAACAAAGTGAGTCTTGTATATTTTGGATTTACAAATATTAAACATTTGATTTCAATAGGATTTATATTTTGCGCGTAAAAAGGGAAAAAAGCCAGGGGGTTGCTTATACAGCAAATATCATAATTCAATTTCTAAATTAAAGAAGGAAGGCCTTAATGACAATGAGGGAGAAAATATTGTTGAAATTGACTTAAATATAGATGGTATATAAATACCAACTACTTTTATAATAAAAACATTTATTTATATATATAAATACTTTTTCATATATGTGTATTTGAATCAAGAAGTGTGTTTTAAACAGGAAAAATTTATTTCAAGTATGAGCTTTTGTGTAATAGCATTGTTTGCTGTCTTAAGTATAAAAATTCACCTTAATTTTTTAAAATAAAAATTAAACATTTATAATATGCTTTAATATCTACAGAATAAGAATGAATGTACATATATATATGTAGATAAAAATTGTCAAAACACATACTTTTTACATTTGTGAGCCAAAATATTTTTTTAAATCAAAATAAAGGTGCATTTTTTATTTTTGTAGCAAGTGCTTTTTAATAGTTAAATTTGGAAGACTAAGGACCTCCAGTGTTCCTTGGCCAAAGTAGCTGTGCGTCACCAAGAGCGTCCCTTCCATAAAATTCTGAAAAATTTAACTTTCTTTATTTAACTATTACAAGGTTCTGATTTTTTCGCAATTTATTACGTTTCAAAATCCTGAAAGTACGTTTTGAACATTTGTTTTTCTTTCTTTGAAAAGTTTTACTTTTAGATGCATATACACATTTTTTGGTTTTTGTAATCTTAACTTAAAACCTAAATTCAACTTTCAAAAGATAAAAATTCTTCAAGTAATAAGGAATGGTTAAAAAATAATATTGAGCCCATGACGAATGTTTTAAAAAAATGGAATAATAATTTTTTTTACTAGAACGATATAGCCCTGCAACAAGTTTTTATTGAGTGGCCAATTTACAAACAATCTTTCGGATACAATTTAGTTAGGTAGTTAATATTGTTACCAACAGTTGTAATTTTCAATATACAAATTAGATACTATCGGACTTTTCAAAGATTTACCCAGGAAAAGAACATTTACTTGATAAAAAGTTGGAGACTTTTTGCTCACAGATGTTAAAAATCATAAGGCGAGATGTTACTGAAAAAAACGTTTGGATATAATAGTCAAATTTGAAGAATCTGACTACAATTTTAGTAAACAAAATTATAATCCAATACTTGCATGTGGAACGGTGTATTATAATTATAACATATTTTTTTAATTATATTAATATTGAGTTATTCATTTTATATTTTACAGATATAAGAGATTGCGTTGTACTCGATCTCCTACATTGAGTTTTAAAACCAATTTCAAGAAAATGTACTATTATTCAAAAAAAAATACGAAAAGGTCTCGGTGGAAGATTCAAAAAAATCATTTTTATTGTCCGCATCTATCAACTCTGAGCTAAACACAAAAATTAAACTTTTAGTGGATGAGTGCTTTAGCAATAAAGAAACTTTACAACCTTTGATTTGTGCAATTGGAACAACAGTATTTGATTTTCATGAATATTTTGTTTAAAATATTCAATTACATTAACATCAAATCCCCACAAATTTGCAACTTAGTTTGGCTTTTCATCCAGGAGTATTTTTTTGAAATAGAAGTGAATACAACGAGGAGCGCTGCTTTGTCTACTATATTAACAGATATAAGAAATATTTAATAAAAAATATACTGGTAAGACACAATTTATTTTTACATTAATATGTACATTGACTTAAATTTAATTATTATTTGAATAATATAAATTCAAGAAAGAATATTATGCTATCACTTGCAATTAAGTTCTGTATATATTTTTCTGAAACAATTTTAAATTTTGAGAAAAATGAAATTAAAATGGGCTCAGTAAAAGTTAAATATTATGATTCTAAGTAATGTTATATTTTTATAAAATTTTATAAGAAAAGACGATATAAAAAGTACACATGCTATGATAATTTTGAACGTGTTGGAATTTTGTATAGAAATGGTTTCGTTATTTAGCATTATGTTTTACTGCGTTCCAAATTCCACATATACGAGTATACACAATAAATTACTCTGTATTTATTTTATGTCAAGAAATTACAATTTTGTCATATGTTAAAGGACCTTTATCAACTTCAGTATATTCTGAGTTGTTAGACTATAAAATAATATCTGTGCAAGATTTAAATTTTCATGTACTAAATGCTAAACAATATTTAAGACCTAAAGGCTATTGGTAATTCTAAGTTTTATATTATATAAATTATGGGTTTATAAATATGTTTAATGTTTTGTTATTTTACACTTTATAAATTTAAATAAAAAATAAAATAAAATTTTAAAAAATTTATTGCTATTATTTGAAAATTTTTTGCAGTTCTATTAATTGTAAAAGTAGTAACATAGTTACTTATCCAAGTATATTTATTCCAAAATGTTGGGATAAATCTACTAAGCTTTAAGGAATGTTTCTTATTTTGAAGAAATGTAAGTACTAAAAATATATAAAATTTTTTTAATAATTAATACATATTTTCCTATAGTATCAAATATTTCATAGATTCAAGTAAAATTTTTACTTGTTGGTAGTAAGTGTTTCATATAAAATAAAATTAATTAACTAAAAATGAGAAATATATTTACTTCTTTTTATTATTTTTTTTAATAAGTCTGAGTAAAAGTTTTATTTACGCTAAAAAAAAATTTGAACTTAAAACTAGTACATACTGTCATAAAATGTAGTTCATTAAATTTCTCTTTACTTACTTAATATAAGGAAATTCTTCTTGAATTGTAGGATTATCTAAAATTTATCTGATGTAATAACAAGTAAATATTTACTAAATAAATGCAAGTCTGAGATAAATAATGAATCTTTTTTTTAAAGAAATTATTATTGAATACAAGTGCAGTTTTACTAAAAATAGGAATAATTTTATTCAAAATAAAGAAGTTTTTATTAATTTTTAGTATAATTCTTTTAAGGAAATTTTTACTACTTTCAAATAAAAAATGTTCTTGGCGCCATACACAGTTCAATTTTTACTGAAAAGTAGGAAATTTTCCAATATTTTAGGAAGTTTTTTTTTTTAGTGTAAAGAAGATATGTGAGAGATTGCCGAAATATTGTACAATAAAATAAATGTCCTGTTTTTATGTGAAAAGTACTCAAAATATTAAATGTTTTTCATAAAAAATTTTTAGGCGATTTGATCGCTTGTGTTATAAAAACAGCACATATGTAAGTAATTTCTAATTGGAAAAAAATGTATAAAAGCAAACATGATAGAGATCATATTGTTAAACTTACCTGTGTGTGTGAATAGAACATTGAAAAGTTGCTTACTATTACAGGAACTGGAAGTGCTATTGTTAGCACACCAGCCAGTGCACATAAAGCACCGACAAACATGCCAGGATATGTTTTAGGAGCCACATCACCATAACCCACAGTAGTCATTGTTACAATAGCCCACCAAAGACCTAAGGGTATGCTTTTGAATTGATTATCCGGGTTATCCTTTTAAAAAAAATTCCAATTAACTAGCACTTAATTATATACGTTTATAGTATTTAGTTTACCTGTAATTTTTCTGCATAATAAGCTAAGCTAGCAAAGAACACAATGCCCAGCACTAAGAAAAAGACCAACAGGGTAAGCTCTTTTGCAGATGCTTTAAAGGTATGAATCAATATGCGCAGGCCGGGTGAATGGCGGGTTAATTTAAATAAACGCATTATCCTAACAATAGAAAATGCCTCCCACAGTCCAGTATATTCGCCCATTCTTTGCATAACGTCTGTATAAAAACTTAAAGTTGCCACAAAGTCAATAATATTGACTGGAGATTTGACAAATTGCCACAAGTTAGGTGAAACCTTAAATGAAAAGCATTTTAATAATTATTTTATAATTATTTGCAAATTAAAACTGACTATAAAACGTATGATGACCTCGAAGAAAAACCACACATTACACACCAATTCTACATAGAAAAATGCCTCATGCGGTTGACCAAAGGACTGATGCCATCCATGAGCATGACGTGCATCTTCCATTTGACGTTTTGTTCGTTTCGTTTTACGTGACTTTATCAAACTAAATGTTGCAATTGGTGTCGCTAATGGTGATGAGTTGTAATTACCCTCAAAATGATTTGTGTAGTTGATGACTTTAAATGTTGGCTGGAGATACGGTGTCCCATTACTGTCTTTTAACTCTCGATTAGAGGACGCATTATATATGGGTGGTACATATTCATGTTGAGGTATGATCGGTAAATTTATTGATGTTTGCTGATTATTGGTGGGTGCAAAATCTACACGAAAACCCGGATGGGTTTTTAGGCAGAAAGATATCACAGAAACGAATATGAAAAACACGGACATGCTGGCAACAACCTGATAATTAAATGTTTTTTACTTGTAAAATTTTTAGTTGTAAAGTAAAATAAAATAACAAAATGTTTAAGAAGTTGAAATAAAACAAGTAAAAGAGGTAAATTTGGGGGTGCAGATTCTTATATAGCCTTCACCGTAGTAAAAACATCGAATTTATTATATTTTATATTTACCACTGCACGTAAGAAATTTGTGATTCCAATCGTACCTTCTACACCATACATGGGGCACCTTATAGAGTATATATAGTTTGTGAGTCTGGAAGTTGAAATCAACTTTCTGAAGTCTCTGGAAGAAAGCTTAGTATGCCAATTTGTTGGTACATAAATGCCTGAGTTCTGAAGTGCAACTACTTTTATTATTTTTTTATGTCTATCATATAATACAAAATGGACAAAAAAACGTTGTAAACAGTTTTATCAGCAAAAACAGTCATAGTGTCTATGCAAAAAAAAAAAATAAAAAATGCGCAATGTTTGTGCACACAAACGCGAAATCAATCAGTTATGCTACTGATAGACGTTACTACAAATCGTACGATAAGTCGTACAAGTATGAAATAAATATCGTCTAGCATGCTGTCGTACTACAAAAGTATACTTCGAAGTACGAAAATCAAAATATTTTAATTTTTGTGGGCGGAGCTTGTAGAAGTACGATAAAAAGTATCGTGTATCAGCTGTTGTACTACAAAAAAATTTTTAGAACAGCGGAGAGCGTCGCGCTTATAAAAATTTTTGTGCCGAATATTGTAAGTTAAAAAAGTGAAAATATTTTGAGAATTCATCTTTTTCTTTTAACCATTCTCTACACCATTCTTCCAACAGGACGGAGCAACGACACACATTCCATTTTCATTTAGAAAAAAAATGAGAAGCAAACAACATCGGATGACTTCTTTTAAGCCACCTTGTACAACCCCTATAGATGTTGGGAAAGTTTTCTTATTTTGTATTATATATTAAATTAACCATGTTTTTATGTGGGAAAATGAAAATTCTGGTTTACGGGATAGTAATTGCTTGAAGAATAACAGTATATCATCATATACTTTTCAACAAAATGTTTGAAATTTACTTTGTGGAAGCCATTAAGACCCCTAATTGGTGAACGACTTTAATTTAATTTTGTACTAATTTTCTTCCAGTCGGCTTTAAAATTGATATTCACTTTTACTTTTTAGAACTTTTCATTTTTAATTTTCAAAAATTCCCTTTTGTAAGGCTTAAAATATTTTGTGACCCTTGAGTCGCTCTAAAAATATATAGCGACAAATATGTTGCTATTTTAACTCAACAGCAACTTTGAAGCATCTCATATAATACTAAATAGCTATCAACAGCAATCGATTATTGTCAACAGTGACTTCGTCAATATTTTTTCACTGTCATATTTCTACTCACCGGCGACGTAAATAATAGGGATCACTTAGAAATTAATTTTTTTTTTTTTTTTTTTTTTTTATACAACATATTAAATTATTTGGAATAATTCCAAGCTTAACAAAACTTAATTTATATCCGTGCTAATTCCTCATGGAAAATTTTGAAAAATTGCTTACTTAGCACAATAAGTAAATATAACTCAACAAGCAAGTGCGCCATAACAGAATTATGCACGGTAAGACATTCGCTACAGCAATCACTAATCACAAGATATTTAAAGAGTGATTTTTTTGCTATTATCTTTTTGGCAACACTAGTTTTGACAGATCACGCACGTTTTGTATCTTGTGTCACTGTCAAACATCTTCAGTTTGGTCTATAATTTAATCATGAATCGTCTTACAAACGAACAACGCTTGCAAATTATTGAATTTTATTACCAAAATGCGTGCTCTGTTAAGAAAGTTCATCGCGCGCTTCTTCCATTTTATGGTCAGTTTAATCGACCTACTGAGGCTTCTATTCGGGCTATTGTAACAAAATTTCGCACCAAATTTACATTGTTGGACATTAAACCACCAACACGCTTACGTAGAGTGCGAACTGAAGAAAATATCGCAGCCGTATCGGCCAGTGTTGGTGATGACCGTGAATTATCGATTCGGCGCCGTTCGCAGCAATTGGGCCTCTGTTACTCCACTACGTGGAAAATTTTGCGGAAGGATTTGGGTGTGAAGCCTTATAAGATACAACTGGTGCAAGAATTGAAGCCAAACGACCTACCACAACGCCAAATTTTTGGTGAATGGGCTCTTGAAAAGTTAGATGAAGATCCACTTTTTTATCGAAGAATTGTGTTCAGCGACGAGGCTCATTTCTGGTTGAATGGATACGTGAACAAGCAAAACTGCCGTATTTGGAGTGAAGAGCAGCCAGAAGCATTGCAAGAGCTACCAATGCATCCACAAAAAACAACCGTTTGGTGCGGATTATGGGCTGGCGGCATCATTGGGCCGTATTTCTTCAAAGATGATGCGAATCACAACGTTACTGTGAATGGTGAGCGCTACCATGCGATGATAACAAACTTTTTTTTGCCCAAAATGGAAGAGCTTGACTTGCATGACATGTGGTTTCAACAAGACGGTGCCACATGCCACACAGCACGCGAAACAATGGACCAATTGAGAGGCGAGTTCGGTGAACAGTTTATTTCATGCTTGGGACCAGTCAATTGGCCGCCCAGATCGTGCGATTTAACGCCTCTAGACTATTTTTTGTGGGGCTATGTTAAGGCTAATGTCTATAGGGACAAGCCCGCTTCGATTGACGCACTGGAAGCCAACATTGCCAACATTATTCGTGAGATACCGGCCGAAATGTTGGAAAGAGTATGCCAAAATTGGACTAAGCGGATGGACCATTTGAGGCGCAGCCGCGGCCAACATTTGCATGAAATAATCTTCAAACATTAAATTATATCGACCCAACTATCGATCCAAATAAATATTTCATGCATTTTTCTGAATTTTATGTGTTTTTTTTTTTTTTTTAAATTTCCGATAGTTCTTATAAAATCACCTTTTACAACCCTATTGTATGTGTCAAATAAAAAGGAGGAAATTCAATTTAGATATATATATTTTGCACATAAAACAATGGCGCGAGTTAAGGTACACGAGTATTTACATTGATTATTTAAATTTTATCATTTAAGGAAGATGCTCGTAACCTTGAATTGAATATGACAATTAATTAGTTTACATAAGGATACATTTCCTTTTAATAAATAAGTATAAACATAAATTGGTCAGACAGATTAATCATGTAAGTAAATAAAACAATAAGCGACAAGACACCTAGACAAACTAATAAACAGATTGTAAACGTATGCATAGAATAAAATACCTAAATAAACTAATTTAAGAAATACCCAACTTGTAAACGTATTGTAAACGTATGCATAGAATAAAATACCTAAATAAACTAATTTAAGAAATACCCAGCTTGTAAACGTATTGATAAGCGACAAGATATCTAGACAAAGAAATAAATAGCTTGTAAATACATTGAGTAACGAATCCTTATCAATACGTATTTAGTATAAAAAGAAAAACTCTTCTTGAGAGAGGGTAGTTGGTAATTAGCATGTGTACTAAGCCATACTCGTTAGAGTTAGGAATAAATTAAATAATAAATAAAAGTTGAGCGCTTGACGTTCAGAAAAATAAATACTATTTTTTTTATTCTAACTCAAAACAAAAAGATTAACTCGCGCAAAGAATGTAAATAAATTTTCACAGCTACGAAGCCCAAGCGAGGAGAGCGAAAAGTGTACATCTGTCTTAAATGTATTTTTAAATGCAAAAAGTTATTTGTTGCAGATGGCTAATACGTATTGTACATGACAGCAAAAATATTCATTAACACTTTAATGATCATTAAAGGTAACTTTATTAGTTAGTTGTGCTTTTCTTCAGAACTCGGTCATTTATGGCTCGATTTCATTTTTACAAAAAAAAAAACCAAAGTAGTTGCACTTCAGAGCTCATTTTTCAGCCGATTGAGATAAATTTAAATAGGACTTTGAATTGGAATAGGAACTTCCAACACAATGACATACATGTTCTAGAAGCTTCAGAAAGTTGATTTCAACATCCACACGACCAGACAGACAACCATGAAATAAAATGATATGAAATAAAGCAGGAATGAAATAAAATGAAATCAAATCAAACAGAAATGAAATGGAATTGAAACTAACTAAAATAAAATCACATAAAAATTATATTAAATGAATTGATGTAAAACAACATGAAATGAAACTAAGTGAACTGAACTGAATTGAAACAAAATGATATGAAACTAGAGTGAAATGCAATGGAACTTGAATGAGTTAAATTAAAACTCAATAGAATGAAACTGAAATGAGATAAAATAAATATAAAAAGCTTGAATAAAACAAACATCATAAATTATTAAGATTAAAATAGTTTTTTAATTTGGACACGCTTCACTATACACTTTACTACTTCAGTAAGTTTTTTTCTACTTATTTCGCAAAAGACTCATTAAAATTCACATTGTTTTTTACCTTAGCACCCGTTGAACTGGATGGCTCATCAAATAGGGCCCATACTTTTGGTTTCAAACGCTGCCAACAATTTAATTGTCCCTTATTTATTGAATCTTCAAAACCAAACAATCTCGCCACTTGTTCTTCAGAAGGTTTTTCAGTATCAATATCTAATTTATCTAATATAGCTAAGGTATTCTAAAATTTTAGAAAATGAAAAAATTTATATTTATAATGTGCAAATTTTCTTAATAAAAAAAAAACCTGTGTGTCTCTATGTATGCTATAGGTAGACCAACAACATGGTTCAACTTGATTTGAATCTAAGCCCCAAAACTCCAATTCTTCTTCAAATAATGGACCACAGACATCGGTAGGATAATGAAGCTTGCCAGTTCTAAACAAGAAATTTTAAACAATTCAAAATATAGTCAAATTAAGAGCTGAAACAAAATACCTGTAATAGTTAAGAATTTGTGTAAAAACTCCAGGATGTCGATCAAAAAAATATTCATTCAGCATTGGATCATAATTGGCTAAGGCCTCTGTTAAACGTGACAATCTAGTAGCAGGTATTTTCTTAAGTGTAGCTTTATAAGTTTCATATCTAAAAGACAAACAATTAGTTTTTTTAAATTTTTATATGATTAGAATAATTAATGTTTATTTTAAAGTTAAATTTTTTCTTGTCTTGCCTTAAATTACTAAATTTATTCAAAATTAATGTTTGCATTATCTTTGCCAGCGTCCCCAAATGAAAATTTTGGCATTTCTTTCCGCATCGTCATTCATTTATTTACCAAAGTTTACTTAAAAATAGAGACAATAATATACAAATACGCCACACATAGGCAAGCAAACAAACAAACACAATAACGTTTTTTTGTATAATTAATGCTTTTATATATTTTCCTTGAAAGTTGTTTATTTTAAACAATTTTTGTATGATTTATAAAATTTTTTATTTAATTTTTGTAAAAAAAAAGAGAAATTTTAGTTTGCCATTAAATAAACAAGAAATTACTTATTATGTGTGTGTTAAAAAACACATACTGATAAACATACATTCATAGAATTCTATTGCAGCATTAACGCATACAAAGTTGTTTTTATTCATACAGTAGAAAGTAAAATTTATCCCACGCACATGGGCGAAGATAAAAGATTTCAAAAAAAAAAAATTTGCTATTTTCTGGCGTACCAGAAAGGCAGGTCTGAATTCAGGCTTAAGATGACAAAACCCATTGTGTTCCCAGATATACTGGAAATCACTGCAAAGAAAAAGCTAAATTCTTATATACCCTTCACTGTAGCAGCCAAATATTGATTATTTTTCACTTTCCACATTCTTAAATATCACAAAAAAAAAAACAGCTGGCTTATTAAGCTTAAGGTCGTGTCATAAAAATTTATTTATTTCTGATTGGAGCGAAATATTGAAATCCGTGCGCTGAAAGTACACGATAACTCTATACAGGAAGATACTGATTTATTCTTAAATGATATATCTGATGTAAGCATCACAGGAAAACGATGGTATGAAAGACTACGAATAAATGACAGTTTTTTGTGAATTTTAAGTTGGACGTAGGTGTTTTACGTATGAAAAATATTGAATTAAAAAAAGGTGACATCCCACCACAAAGTTATGGGGGATCTGATTTAAACTATAAAGGAGCAGTTGATTGTATTGTCATGTGTCGCAACGAAATAACAAGCTTACGTTTCACAGTGATTGATACACCTTATGAACTTTTACTAGGCTTAGAAACTTGCGAGAAGCTGAATTTAATTAAACGTATGAATGTAGTTCGAAATTCAACAAAGCAAAAGAAGCATTTATTGAGAAGAATCGAGATATTTTTGAAGGCTTGGGTTGTTTTGTCACCAATTTATATATCAGAGTAAAGAAAAATTCGACTCCTGTTGTTAAAGGCTCAAGACGAATACCATTGTCATTAAATGAGTGAGTAAAACAAGAATCAAATAATATGGTTAATCGTGGTGTCATAGAGCGTGTGGATGGTCCAAGCGGGCATCGAATTTAGTTATAGTCGTAAAGAAAAATGGAAAATTTCATTTGTGCTTAGACCCACAGCTTGCTGATAAACTCTATTTTACTGTGCTTGATTTAAAAGAGGGCTTTTGGCAAGTAAAGGGTGGTTAAATTTTAAGGGCCGATGTTGATTTTGAATAAAACACAAATTATTTAGGAAATCATTGTCATTTCTTTTTATTATGACAATATGGTATGGTTCAAAATATCGGCCAAATAGCCGTCGCAATCTCGGCAGCATACTTCCATTCGATGGTCCAAATTTTCGATGAAGCTGAGGCATAATTGAGGTTCTATGCCGTTAATGTGCCGAATCATCTCAGCCTTTAGCTCTTGAATTGTTGCTGGCTTATCAACGTACACGTTTTCTTTCAAATAACCTCAAAGAAAGAAGTCCAACGATGTCAAATCACATGATTTAGTTCTTGAGTCAATTGCACCTTGTAGGCGTGTAAATGCAAATCACGAAGTGCACGATATGCATTTTGATTTGAACGCCCATTTTCATAATAAGCCTGAATAACTTTAACGCGTTGCTCGATTGTGTATCTTTCCATGGTTCAAATTGCGTTAGTCTGAAATTGAAAAATGTCAAGTGAAATGCAGAAAAAAACTTGACGTCTAGGTGTGGTTCACATTCAACAACGGCCCTTAAAATTTAACCACCCTTTAGGTCTTAGCAAAAAATGCACCTTTACTACACCGTTTGGAAGCTATCGTTACAAAATGCTACCATATGGTATAAAAATAGGGCCGGAAGTTTTTCAAAAATACAACGAACGTAATTTCGAAGATATTAAAGGTGTAATTCTTTTCATAGATGACAAACTTATTGCTGCGAACAGCATTGAAGAGCATAACCGTATTTTAGAAGCTGCATTGGCAAGAGCACGAGATTTAAACATCAAGTTTAATAAATATAAACAAAATACAATATTGTGTTACGGAAGTTAAATATTTAGAAAAAATCATTTCTCATGCAGGTATTAAATGTGATCCTGATAGAGTTGAAGCTATTTTGTAAATGAATAAGCCTCAAGACAAAACTGATGTACAGAAACTGCTTGGTACGATAAATTATATACGGGAATATATTCCAAATTAAGCAGAAATATCAGACTCTTTGCGTGAATTGCTGAAACAAAATGTTGTATTCCAATGGAACTCTGTGCACGAAAATTGTTTGACAACAATTAAAAAATTAATCGCTAACGCTCCTGTATTAAGTTTCTTTGACGAAGGAAATCACTATTGAAACTGATGCTTCTAAATTTGGTATTGGTATTTGGTATTTGGTATTGCGATAGGCTTAGCATTTGCGTCTAGAAGTCTTACAGACTTTGAAATCAATTATGCTCAAATAGAAAAAGAGCTGTTAGCTGTTGTATTTGCTTGTAAAAAAATGCATTATTAAATATATTTACGGTTGAAAAGTTATTATAAAAAGCGATCATAACCCTCTCGTAGCGATCATGAAAAAGCACTTTTCTAAAATTCCATCAGCAAAACTTCAGCGCATGAAATTAAGTTAATGGAAATATGACATAAATCTAATACACACTCCAGGAAATTTTTTATACATCGCAGACTACCTATCAAGATATTATAATAAAAATAGCACTACATCAGATTTGGAAGATATTAACGAATTTATACATACTGTCAATATGACGCATGAAAAATTGGAAAAATTTTACTGAAAATGCTAAACGATTTGCTCATAGAAAACGAAACTATTTTTCTTAATGATAGAGTGATAGTACCGGTTGTTTTGCGAGACGAAGTTATGTCTCAATTACATACTTCTCACTTGGGTGTGGAAAAAACTAAAAGCAGAGCACGGAGTTTAGTATACTGGCCTGATATTGATGTTGAAATTCAAAATATGATAACAAAGTGTTTAGTTTGTTCATCTAATATAAAACAACCGCTTTTGCATCATAATGTTCCGAGATTACCTTATAATAAATTGGGCATCGATATATGTGAATATGGCTCAAAAATATGAACCAAGAGCAGTACCAAATATTAATAAAAATATTGACAAGAAAAACATTTATTCAAAGAAGTACTATGATCGTAACACAGCGTATAAACAATCATTTATCGAAGGAGAAAAAGAAAAATGGTTGAACAAAAGCAATTATCTTAGAGTCTTATGATTCTCCAAGGTCATACTAGATAAAATTAGAAGCTGGATGTGTATATAGAAGAAATGCCCGTTGGCTTAGAAAACGCACATAAACTTTTTAAATAGTAATTATTTTCATATTTTGGATTTTGTACATTAAATACTTATAATATCGTAACACATTATAATATTTAATATATATGGTAAGACATATAGTACGTAATATATGGCAACTAATTTTGACATTGAAATAAAACATCTTGAAGTCTACCAAACAAAACACCAAGAAAACTAACTTCAACAAAAATTTATGAATTTTAAATTGAAAAATATTTTGTGATCCAATCATAATGCACGATGCTAATTGTGAGTCACATCGTAATGCCAAGTTGTTTTCCCAACTTAATTTGACATTTCTTTGTTTCAGTATTTGACAAATTCAACCAATCAACAAATTAGTCGTACAATTTGTCTTCAAATCTGATTTAAAAATTTTCTAATCATAAATATATTGCGATTGAAAATTTTTATAAATTTTTTTTCGATACTCATATAAAATTAAGAGCTCGATTTGGCGAAACCTCAAATTTGTATACCCTTCACAAGAAGAGAAAATGGTATATATAAATTTTATTTGTCATTCCGTGTATTTCTACAACGTATATGTGCCACCCTTTAAAGTATATAAATATAATTTAAATTTTTTGTGTTTATTTTTTATTGTTTAGAGCTTTACTTTAATTTTACAATTAACTTAAGGTGTTTCAAACAAACTTAAATAACAATTTATTTTCTTTTAATTTTATTTTATTCTATTATTTCTTTTAATTCCGTCGACTTATTGCAGACATAGTTTTATATTCTTAACGCTTATAAATAGCGAAGTCGATTTTGAAATCAACTTTCTGGAATCAATAAAAGACCTACAGAGAAATTTAGTATGCTAAGTTCTAGACTTGGGCATAATCGTTCATTTTACTGAATCGTTCAAATTTTTCAAATCACTTAAATTAAGGTATGTTATTTACCCGGTTCTTTTATCTCTGAGTGGGAATGTTTAGACTAAGCAGATTGTATATATAAAAATTCAGAATAGTTTAAAATCTGGTTTTTGATTAGCTGTTTTTACCCAGTCTCGTTTGCTAACTTTCAACTGATCCACGTAAGAGTGGGCGTGGCCGATCCAAGAACATATTGTGACCATTCTTGGAATGTAGTGATTTTATATACCAAATGGAAAATATAATTTTAATTGGGAAATCATTGTATAATGAATGTAAAAGTGGGCATAGACTATGTTACTCGCTGAAAATGGTTCAGTAGTTTTCTAGTTTATGTTTTCTCTTTATAATATAGAAAATAAAATAAAACATGACGACGTTAAAAGTGCATTGGTATTAGGTGTAAATCATATAAAAATTGTTCTGTTTTGATTTGAAGAAAACAAGTCTCATGTATACGTCGTGTATAATTTTGATTTAAAAGAAAAGGAGAAAAAAAGAAAATTAAAATAAATCAAATTATTAAATTAAAATTAAAATAGATAAATCCAAATGAAATAATTATACAGGCCTACAAAATAAAATTTTTTATGTCGATATTATTTTTTTTTTTTTTGAATCTCGAGATATACTGTTATATAGAAAAGAGAAGAGGTCACGCCATATAATTTGCAATAACTCAAAAACTAGCTCTCTGATTAAACTTAGTAAACATACAGAGATCGGGAATAAAACACCCTATAAATTATGACATTATAAATTTTTCTTGTAGTTTCTAAGATATCACAAAGGTTTATTAAAAAATTATTTTTTAAAGAATTCATTCAGAATCTAAAATACACAGAAGAAAACCCAGTTTTAGTTTTGGCTGCACCAAAATCATTGTTATTTGTAATTGTGTTATTTATTTATTGCAAAGATAATTTTATGGCATTAATTAATATTCGAATAGTACGTACATCTGTCAAAGCAAAATAATCATGCTCTCAGTTGCCTACTTAAAGATCCTTAAAAAAAACTCCCTTTAGTAATCAATATGAAGCTCCAGAAAAAAAAGTAAATCAAACTAAAACTCATGTTTAAAAAATAAGAAAAAACGTTATATAAAAAAGTAATTTTCATTTAAAAGACAACTTTTATATTATAAAAATAGCATTGACCCCAAAAAAACATCTTTTATTTGCAACTTTGTTCGTTAAAATAAATAGAAAGTTTGAAATATAAAAGTTAAATTCGGCTATGCCGAGTGTTCTATACCCTTCACTGTGGTAGCCAAATATTCATATCCTGAATTTTGCAAGTTTTTCTTAAATATTTGACAAAAAAATGTTTATTGAAATTGGAAATATTGATTAAAAAATATGCTTTGAATACCTTTTTGCTTGTTAATCCTAACTAACTAAATAATTAATAAATATATTTTGCAAAATTTTTTTTAACCAAACGAAATGCTAAAGTAATCATTTAATTTTACTTTATTTCTGATAAAGCGGGTTTCAGACTACTGTATTTAGTATTAATATATGTCAAAAATTAGTATATTAAGTAAAAATCCAATAGTGTGAAAACAAGTGTGGTGAGTGTGGTAAAATAAAGGGTCGTTAAATTTTAAGCGCCGATATTGAATGTGAACCACACTTAAACGTCAAGTTTTTTTCTGCATTTCATTTGACATTTCTCAATTTCAGACTAAATGAATTTGAACCATGGAAAGATACACAATCGAGCAACGCGTTAAAGTTATTCAGGCTTATTATGAAAAAGGGCGTTTAAATCGAAATGCTTATCGTTCACTTCGTGATTTTTTCTTCTTCAGTGGTGGGGCACATTTTCACCTCAGTGGATTCGTCAATAAGCAGAATTGCCGCATTTAGGCGAATGATAATCCAAGAGTGATTGTCGAAAAACCAATGCACCCACAAAGAGTGACTGTTTAGTGCGGCTTATGGGCTGGCGGCATCATTGGGCCGTATTTTTTCCAAACTGAGACCGGTCAGTCAGTTACTGTGAATGGTGTTAGCTATCGTGATGTGGACGATATGTGGTTTTAACAGGACGGGGCCACTTGCCACACAGCTAACGAAACAATGGCTCTTTGGCGCGATAAATTCACTGGCCGTGTTATCTCACATGGTGGCGATGTCAACTGGCGCCAACATCATGTGACTTGACACCGTTGGACTTCTTTCTTTGGGATTATTTGAAAGAAAAGGTGTACGTCGATAGGCCAGCAACCATTTAAGAGCTAAAGGATGAGATAATTCAGCACATTAACGGCAGAGAACCTCAATTATGCCTCAGCGTCATCGAAAATTTTCCCATCGGATGGAGGTATGCCGCCAAGGTCGCGGCAGCCATTTGGCCAATATTTTGTTCCATACATAATTAAACCATACCACATTATCGTAATAAAAAGAAATGACAATAATTTCCTAAATAATTTGTGTTTTATTCAAAATCAACATCGGCCCTTAAAATTTAACCACCCTTTGGGAGTATTATGGTTTTTGTTATTTTTAGAGTTTTTTCTAAGCTATCACACTGTTCATTTTATCAGGGTTGCTTTTGTACAAGCAACCAAAGAAAAAACTGTAAATCAGCTGTGAAATTATTTACCGCGTTTTGTATTTTATTTGAAGTGTGATGGTATGAAAACAGAAAATATTTTCCTTTAGATTTTTTGACAGTCTGATTTCGGCTCACTCGATCTAATGAAAATGTTAATACTCCGTATTATAATGTGAAACCCGCTTAAGACTGTATACCACATTTTTTATTGTTTTGTTATTTATAGTGTTTTCAGACTGAGTAAATTTAACATACAAAGTGAATTTAATAAATCCACATTGAATGCTACTTTGGAATTGAATTTAAGTTGGATTTATGAAATACAACACTATTTTTGTCCGTTAAGCTCAGTGCTACCAAGTTAAAAAGTTCTGTAAATATAGCAACAGCTGATAATGTTATTGGATGAAATAATAAAATAAAAACCATTTCAAATATTTTCAGAAGAAAATACTTTCACTGGCAGCAGCAATAAAAGCATTTCGAAAAAAACGAAATTTTTCAACGAAAGAGAAAGAAAATACTCGTATGTGTCTCGTAAGTGTATTTACCAAAGGTCACACATGTTGTGGCTGCTGTACAGTTGGTCAAATAAGTTTTGTACAAAGTAACGCATCAAATACACTTATTTCTATGGGAAATTTTTTTTGTTTTGCGGAAATTTATTTGACACACTGTATGTTAAATACTGAATTTAAAAAACTTGCAAGGTGAACGCAAAATCATCTGTTGGTGAATTTAATGTGAAATTCAGTATTTAACTTTTAGTCTGAAAACACTATTAGACAAAGTACCTGAAAAACGCATTGAGCTTATAGCTCAGCCATTCATGAACTGATTGTGCTGAATTTAAATAGCGAGCAGACACTTCCAGCAAATTGTCATATTAAATTTTTCTCCAGGTCTGTCAGAAACTTCAGAAAGTTTATTTCAATTTCACATAGACGAACATTATGTACATATATAGCTTACGGGGTGAAATGACAAATTTAATGATATACCCTTTTCGCTTTTTGTGAAGTGTATAATAACTACGAAGTAAATAATTCTTTGCACAAAGCATTGAGGTATCCTCTTGCTAGCAAAACTAAAAAGTGATTCATTCACTTTTGTCTTGTTTTGTAAGCAAAATGTGCATTTGCATTGGTACATTAAGCACCTTTGATATGTACAAATCGAAATATTAATCTTGTGTTGGGGTTTTTTTTTAATTTGAACGAATTTGTGTTCACAAAAATTGAAGAGGAGGATATTGGCAACATTTGGTTTCAACAGGATGGCGCTACGTGCCACACAGCCGAAACTACACTCGATGTTTTTATAGCATTTTCAAAAAAAAAAAGTTATTTGGCAGACCCTATATATACCGTTTCAGCAGACACTATGAGTCCTCAGTAGCTTATTCCCAACATTTCTTTGCAAACATTAAAACCTTTACACTGTGAAAATTATTGACTAAGAATTATTTCTCAATAGTTTTCAAAAAGTTTCAAATTTTCCCACAAAAAAACTCAATAAACATTGAACCAAATAAACAAGCTTCCTAATCAACATTTTATTTTAATTCTTCCCTTCTCTTTTCCATTTTAAAATACATATAAAAATCGATGCACATTTTTAAAGAGAAACTGCAGTAAACGTTTATGAAACGTGTCGTTTTTTTTATACCCTGGTATTAACAAAAATTTTTCCTTATTACAATATTAGTATAAATATGTATTACACTGTATTTTTTATATTACTTGTAATTTAATTAACTATTATTTTATATATTTCCAGGATGGGTAGCATGTTAACCTATCTCAGCAATCTGGGGGTCGCAGGTTTGATTCCTGCCCGGACCCTGAAAGCAAATGTTCAACATTAATTTCTAATATTAAAAATTTAATATGAGTAATAGGAATTTTCAAATTGTATTAGTCTGAAATTGAGAAATGTCAAATGAAATACAGAAAAAAACTTGACGTTTAGGTGTGGTTCACATTCAACATCGGCCCTTAAAATTTAACCACCCTTTATATTTCAAAATATATTACTTTGATTTTAATTAAATTTTATTTAAGTTACTTGATGTTTTACTTTAATTGTGTATCCTTAAACAAGTACCATTTGTTATTTGTAATGAAAGACTTAAATTATATTCGATTGCATTAGCATACGAGTATCAAATAAAATTGTTTTATTTTTAAATGGAAATTTTAAGCTGTACATGTACGTAATGTATGTGTACACACTCGTACTTACGAAGGAAAGCATACATGTGCATAATATGTAAGTCTTTTAAATGCCTTGTGTGTAATACAGAAATTTGAAAGAGAATTTTTTGGTTTTTGAAATTAATTTGAATTTCTTTATTTTGATATTAAATATTTATTTAAGATTTTATTTCCATGTAGATTGATGGGCAGCGTGCTAAGCTATCAATCTGGGGGTCGCAGGTTCGATTCTTGCCCAGATCCCCTGATCCGATGGTCAAAGTTACCAGTGCCCGTTAACAAATTTAATCTTAGAAATTATTTCTAATATTAACTATTAATTAAATTTATTTATTTTGTATTTTTATGTGCTGTTTATACGATACGAACCATCTTATGGTCTGAAAAACTCTTATGAAAAGCACTCAAAAATATTTTAAAAATTGTTGGTTTCCTGTAAAGCGAATACAGTCATTTTATTGGCTTGTAAAAGTAATTATCTCAGAATATATTTTATCATAAATGTCTTTAATTTAAGTTTCTTTAACTAAAATCAATTATTTATTTTAGGTATTCAATGAGAATTACTTTATTCAATTTATGCAATTTCCTTAAAAATCTTGTTTTTAATTTTTTTTTTATTTTCAAGAAGAATTTGAAATTTGTAAAAGTGAAAGCAAAATTTGGCTACAATAGTGAAGGGTATGTAATACTCGACAAAGCCGAACTTAACTTCATAACTTCAGTATGGCTGCTTTTAAAACATATTATGATATCTTTTTTTGAAGCCAATATTTCTTAGAAGTATAATTCGCATGTTAAATTCTATAATTAGTTCATGCTAAAGCATTACTGGTCGACTTGAATGAATTTAAAAATTTTAATGGATAGGCAACTCAGTGTTCATTTTAGAATTTTAATCATTAAAAATCTAACTTCAATTATTTTGTTCAAAAGACACCATAAAATAGGGCATATGGCAACTTGTAGAGTAGAAGCCGTATTTCTCACACTCCAGAGAAAACCAAATTCCAGAAGTACCACAACCGATTTTGCTAATTCAAATTAATGAAACCTAAAGAAATCTGTAGGCTCTAAGTTTTCTGGAAATGTTTTAACATTTACGGAATATTTTGTAGTTTTTATTTTATGATGCAAAATGGAAATTGCCAAAACTCTTCAGAGTAACAGCACTGAAGTATATGGAAATTAAAAAAAAAATTAAGTAATCCAAAGCAATTTCTAAATATTTAGTTAGTAGGTTAAGAATATAGACGGTCTCCGCTAAACTACTATAGAAATATTTAATGACATAAGACGTAATTCATAAATATGCCGTTAATACTTAAAATATATTTACAAATCCTAAAGAAAGTATCTTCAGTTAAAACATATTTCATGCGGTATCTTCACTCAATGGTGAGTAATTTGTGTCTATATGAGAGGTTGCATAGTATGCAATAGCCTAATATGGTATCCAGTTGCGCCAGTAATAATCCTTTACAAATGATGAAAAATATTCATTTCATGATGATACCAAACTTTATTTTTTATTTAATTTTTTTTTTCATAAAGCAAGATACTTAAATTTTGCGACATCCTCATATGTCATAGGCATTAAAGACGTGCACAGTTACACTCAAATGCACAAGTTTCTGTGTTTTTCTGCTTTCAGTGCGTATTAGTAAGTTTTGTAGCGTTTATGGTATGAGCAGAGACTATTAAACTGTAACGCAGTTTACTTTTCCAGCTGGGGTATGATTCAGTCAACCCAGGGGCCTTAGCAAAGGTCTGCTTCCTTTTGAATTAAAACACGCAGATGTATCCGTGTTAACACAATATAATTTTATTAACGAAGAGTAACTTAAGATCTAATATATTGGTATAATGAGGATTAAATACTTCGTTGGGCGACACCTTCCAGTCGCGCGGGATTTAACTCCTCGCTCACACGGCGGACCAGTTCTATATGCTGAGACTCGGCGTGACTCCCAATTCGTTCGTGTACTGCTCGGTCGATGCACTCGTCTTGGCCGTGCTGTGGAATACAGTAATTTTTAGGTTAAAGGGTTCGCAGCAAATGAATCGCTGGGAACCCTGAATTTGTTTATTTGTGTTACGAACACAGTGTGTGTTCGGCTAACTACAATTATAATATTAGAATCAGAATTCAGAACGAATGTATGTAATTTCCAGAGACCTTACACTCGGCTAACTACGGGAACTTTAATTTGAAATGCGCATGCTCAAATATTCCCCTGTTACTTCCCCCTCCCCTCCCCCCCCCCCCCTTCATCCGTTTAATCTATTAGATGTTAAGGCAAATACTATAAGTTACTTATTGTATATTGAAAGCAAACATACATGCATATTTACATACATACATGCTTCATTCGTACATTTGTATTGAAAAACAAAAACAAATTTTCGTATATTTTTGTTTTCAACAAATGTACAAACGAAGTTGTCGTTCGGTTTTATGGCGACGAGCCGTAAATATCTGTTTATACAACAAATTATTTGAAAACATTTGTAGTACAACAGTTATTTGAAGCAGGGAAACAATAAATTCCTCACTCGTTGCAAAATTATTTATAACTCTGAATATGTGTATGAGTTGAGTTAGTGTGCAAAAACAAAACCATATCATATTTGTTATACTCATTCTCTCCCTTACACCAGCAGTAACAAATACTTATTTGGTATATTTGTTTTGACAACACTTGTAGGTACACTCGTACACGTCTTTAATAGGCATTGCTTGCAGATAAGGACAAAGGAAAAGATTATATACGAGGTCTGTTCAAAAAATAAGGTTAGTTTTCATTTTTCTCAAAAAATATTTAATTATTCATCAATTTCTATTTTGTCCCCTTCAAAGTAGTCCCCCTCAGATATAATACACTTGTGCCAGCGGTTTTTCCAATCCTCGAAGCAGTTCTGATATGTACTTTTTGGAATACTCTTGAACTCTCTCAGCGGTTCGGTTAGTATCTCCTCAATCGTCTCAAAACGACGTCTCTTCAATCTTGGAAACAGGAAAAAGTCGCACGGGGCCAAATCTGGTGAATACGGTGGCTGAGGCATGATTACGGAGTTGTTTTTAGGCAAAAAATTACGAGCAAGAGAAGATTTTTTGGTCAAAATTCAGCAATTTTGGAACAAACTTCGCTGCAACACGCATGGCATGAGCCAACCAATATGCCGACATCTTCAGCAACTTCTCTAATAGTGATTCGACGATTCTCCATAATAATTTTCTTCACTTCCTCAACATTTTCATCGGTTGTTGATGTGCTGAGACGTCTTTGATCCACGTTTTTCGACAGAAGAAAATCGCCGAATACGCAAAACACTTCTAACTTTTATGCCTCTCACAAACAAACTAAGTGTGCTTTATAGCTAAAACTGTGAACGTAATATCGAGACGAGTATAACAACACAACAAAATAAAAAAATTGTTAATCGAATGTAGCCCGCGCAATTTGAAAACTTACCTTATTTTTTTATCAGACCTCGTATATACTTCATGCAGAACAGTCCATCTGCATTGTTGGCTTAATGCTCACCTAAACTAAGATCAACCGTTATTATGGTGTCTACAGACATTTAACAGTGAAAAAATTTGTCATTCATGAAAATAATTTTGGAAACCACTTTGTTTAACTGAGCGATATCGAAGTATGATATTAGAATGAACAATAACGTTTGGAAGATGTTGAAGCACTTTGCAAGAAATGCTGAGCAAAATAAGCATGACTGAACTAATAAATATGAAAAATTGATGCAAGTGGTTATCGGTAAAACTAAAATCCCACCATTTAGTTTAAATCAATTTATATTAATTTACAAGGTAACTGCGAGAATACATAAACAAATAATTTTGCCTTTGAGATGTCAGAACTGTATGCATGCAATTGTAGAATTATGTGTCTGTAGTAGTGAAAAGCAAAATTAACATACCCAACAAACCAAAATAATAATTACAAAAAAAAAAATACTTTTATTTGCCTTAAGGAACATTTTATTTATTACAAACACAAATAAATAACAATAATTACCTTCAGAGATTTTAATATTCTCATGTTGTATTGTACTTTGATTGTTACATGGTTTGTTGGGTAAAGTGGCATTTTGATCCCGATATTCGGGATTTTAAAATTTTTAAATTCCGGGTTTTACGGAATTTGATTATTCCCGTTTTATATGCATTATTCTGTGTCTCCTTAATAAAAATAGAAAATTTTTTGTTGATTTCTTTTAAAAAGGGCACATGTGAACACAAAGAAAATATTAAATCTTTTTGAGTAAAATTAAATTTAAAGAGAACAAAGAAAAAAATACAATTAAAAATTAGTTTGGAGTTATTTTCTGGTAGTGTTTACAGGTACAACCTATGCAAAATGGTCTTAAAAACCAATGTAAAAAACAAATTAAGTTAACACATATTATTTTTGCAGCTTCATATATTCCAAAAAATACTTGAGGAAAACAAAAATCAAATTAAAACTATTTTCTACTTTCACAAACTGATACAGACATGTAAAAAATGAGATGCAAAAGGCCAAAAACAGCTGATTGCCACGAATCGATGACAGAGACAAATATATTACACCTTTTTTTTGCGAATAATGGGAAAATACACGAAACAAAAACCTAAAAAATTGCACTAAATGATTAATTATACCCTTCCCTGCAAGTAAGAAGGACATACAAGTATGTACTCGTATATAACTTTATGATTCCGTTTGCAATTTCTACACCATACATAGGACACCCTAAGTGATGTCCGTCTCACTGCTTGTTTATCTGTCTGTCTGTGTAGTAGTTAAAATCAACTTTCTGAAGTCTCTATAAGACCTAGAGAAAAATTTAGTATACCAATTTGTCAGTTGCTTCTACTTTCAATTGCTATTGAAATTCAGGAGGATAGATGCAGAAATGGTTGAGCTATGAGTCAAAAACCGCAACTAGCTCTATTTTTGATTAAATTATGAGTGTTTTGTTTAAACAACGAAACGGACAAAAAAAAGTGGTACGCGATTTTATCAGAAATAATAGTCATAACGTCTGTGCAAAAAATAAGAGGAATCGGTAAACAAATGGCCGAGAATTATCAAAAATACAACCGAAATTTTAGATTTTAATTAATTTTTGGTTTTGTTTTTTGATGGAAATTATGAAGTTTTACATGTGCGCAATGTTTGCACAGACAAACATGAAACCAGCCAATGGGTCTTATATAAATGTGTGTATATGCCTTGCCTGTAATTGAATTACGAATACAGAAATCTTAATGAAAGAGAATTTTTTGATTTTTGTATTAATTTGAAATCTTTTACTTGATATAAAATATTTAATTAAATATGTTTGGCTTAAAAAGTGTTCGAAAATGTTTGCAAAATTATATTAATTTAAAAATTGAGTGCCTGCAGACGTTTTATTTTCTTGCTTTTAAAAATAATTATTTATGTTAAGATTAATAAAAAAACTGATATTCAAAGAAAATTTGTTTCTCTTTTTTTATTGTTATATTGGTCGTATTAAAAAAATTTATTTTTATAACAATATTTCGCTCTAATAAACCAGCCGTTTCAATTATATAATTTTTTTTTTGTTTTTCTATTTTGCTATATTTAAGAAGAATGTAAAAAGTGAAAAATAAAAATATTTGGCTAACACAGTAAAGGATGTATGTATAAGACTCGGCACAGCCGAGTTTAACTTTTTTTTTTATTGAAAATCGTAAATATATCGCTTTAAAGTGTTAAATTAAAGCAAATTTCCACTGTTTTGAGAAGTAAACAAAAATTTCGAATTTTTTCAATACTAATACTTTTAAGTATTTTTTTTAGTTTATACAACACTATTTAGCAGCACTTTTTGTTTGTCTAAACTAATGGATTTTAAAAAATTTTGCAAAAAAATAATAAAAACTTTCTTTAAAATTTTTGCATATTCCTCTTTGCAGTAGAAAAAAAAAGGCAATAAGACCAGGACCACACGCAGCAAGTTTAGTTGGGAAATTCTTGATTTTGTAGGAGAGAGAGGAAAGAAGAATGGAAAGGGGTACAAACTTGCTCGTACCTGACAATTCCCTTTTGTTCGCTCTTCGTATCTTTTATAAAGATGTAAAAATGAAGACAGATTGCCGAAACGAAATTGCTGTGTGTAGACACAGCGGCAATTTTAAAAGAGAATTGAGAAAGAATGGCCCAACTAAACTTGTCGTGTGTGCAAGAGACAAGTATAAAACGCGAAATTTTATTGCTACCCCTTTTAGTTGTAGTGGATATTCAGTTGCATAATTTGGTTCTCATAAAGCATTGTTCACACAAAATCCGGCCGCCGAAAAAAGCTATTGCAAAACTATTGTTCATAAATAAATATTTATTTATTGCTTTTTCAGAAATATTAACAAATTAATTACAATTCATTTCCTCTTATGAATTTGCGCGTTTTTACCTTAATGGTTCCCATTAGTTTCTGCACAAAATTCTGATCTGCCTGTGCTGCATATTTGTTCCAAGTTTTCAACATATTTTTGGCGTCAGGAAAAACAGTACCACTTGGCTTTTACTGTTCAATTGGTCGAAACTGCGGACAATTAGGCGTGTTCATGTTTTTTGCCACATAAAATTTTTGACCTGGCAGTTGTTTTAAGTCCATTTTTACTTAGGTTTTATCGTCCATAATCAGGCAGTTGTTGGATTTTGTTAAAACTTGATCGTTAAAAAATGCGTGCTCGTTTTATTGCATTGGCATTCTGGTTTTCACTCCGGTTTGGATATTTTATTAAACGATAGCTTCTGTAGCCAGCATCCAGACGAATTCTTCTTGCGGTACTTATACTGGTGTAAAAATTAGGCTTTTTTTGTATTTTTATTTTTTTTTAATAATAGCATCAATGTGAAATCAGCAAATCTACTGTTAAAACAGAAGCATTGGTAACACTGATTTCAGTCAACATGATCAGAGCAGAATTATACACGGTAAAGCAAATAAGGCAGCTATACATTTTCTGCTTTCCATCGTTTTGGCTTCGAAGCTGTCAAAATTTGTTGACATTCTGTGCTCAAAATACATAGAGAACTATTAGTGTATGACCGGATCTGTATAGAGTATCCTCCTTTTTAGTTGACACATACGATAAGGTTGTTTTTGTTATTCAGTGTTTGTTGTAATCAATTTCTTACCGTGTATTTTTCTGCCATGGTCTTAATAATAAATGAAAACACTCAAATATGATTAACAATACTGATTCGCTTGTGACAGTGAATCAATTTTTTTTGTAATCACATGTAAAAGCTTTTCTTTTGTGGCAAAAAAAAATTATGTTAAGTTTCAAAAGTGCCATAAAATTATGATTAATTTTCTAAAAAAAAATTTTATTACATGACCTACATATATATACACACATACATACTCATACAAACAAACAAATTCAAATCAAAATATTTGCAGAAAACAAAACTCAATAATATTTAAATTTTTATTAAATACATATTTATTTGCTATTATTTGGCTTTTCTTTCTTTTTATTTTATTTTTTTTTTTTATTCATTTAATTTTGTTAGTCCTGTTTTCCATTGAAAGTGTTTCAAATAAATGAGAATTAATTGCAGCCTTGAAATTTATTGAGTTTTCATGTTACATGTCTGTGTATGTGTGTGTGCCCATTTACTTAGAAAATAATAATAATAATAATACGAGTATAACAACAACTCAATTGACTCACATATACAGCAGTAACTCGATTATCGCTCATAATGAGGATGTCGCAAGTACCGAATAATTTTATTTCATAGCAATTATTGATAAAATTAACGATCTAATACATTTATTTGTATTACATATTTGTACATTGAAATACAGTGCTTTTTCTTTGATAGCTAACAATGTAAATTTTTTGTTCACCACTGTATTCTCTACTCAAATTGCGGCATACAACTAAAGAAATTTGATATTATTCATTATTTACACAAAAGAAACAAACACAAAATTAACAAAAATAAAATAAAAAACCCATAATAAAGTAAAAAGAGTTTAGAAATTCTCATATGTTGCAAGTATAGCGTAAATTTCTTTTGCCAATGTTGCAACTACTGAATTTGTAATGAAAAATTTTAGACCGACGCAACAATCGAAGATGCGTAACTACTGAGGTGTTCCAGAATCGAGTTACTACTGTATAATAAATAATATAAAATCGAGTATTACTCATACGGTATGTTGAACTACCTGAAATTAAAAGCAGCTCAACTATACCATAATATACCTGCTATGATAACATCAGCTCCCTGGTATAAGCAAGATTTAAATATTCGCAATTATTCAGGTATGCCATTAGTAAAGACAGCGTGCCTACGAATATTCTAGTCCACAACATATTTATTCGAAAGAGGATGGTTTGACAGGAAGATATTGTAATAAATAAATTATGTTTAATTTTTAATTTGTGATTTTATTTACTGGCATTTATTTTCATAATTTTTAATATAAACAAGTTAGCTAAATATTCAAATTTTTCACTTTCCACATTCCTCTTAAATATAAAAAAAAAAACAAAAAATTATATAAATGGAACAATAGTTTATTAAGCTTGAGGTCGTATTATAAAAATTCAGTTATTTGTTATTGAAGCGAAATATATCGACATAAAAATAAATTTTTATAATAGCACGTCAATCTTCATAAGCTTATAAACTTACAAATAAAAATTATAATTATAAATAAATATAATAGAAAAAGGAAAATATTGATAAAAAGCAATTTCCTTGAATACCTATTAGTTTTATTAATCCCAAATAAATAATTATTTATTATAATTAATTTCAATTCAAGAAAGATAAGAACGCAAAATAAATATAATTTAATTCAATTTTGCAAACACTTTTTAATATCAAATAAAGAACTTCAAATTAACGACAAGAACCAAAAAGGTTTTTTCAATAAGATTTCTGCATTCGTATAATAGTTTTATTACACTGTAGTGCCATCACTAGCACTTGACCTGTGTCGTGCCATCACTGCTGCACAGCACATACACGATTGTTTTTGGGTTTGTGTTCACAAACATTACGCACATGTAGAGCACATGAAAACCTGAAATTTCGGTTTTTCTCGGTAATTTTTTTTGAAGTTTATAAAAGATACGCACGAAAACAAATTAAAAATGAATGAAAAATCAAAATTTCGGTTGCATTTTTTATTTTACTCGACCATTTGTGGACAGATCGTTCTGATTTTTGCCACTTCTGATTTTTTCCCATTTTGTATTTTAGACAAGATACCCCAAAAACCCCCTCAACTAGCATTAATTAAGTTACCATCTTTAATAAGCCGCAGGAAAAGCGCTAAACATTATTTGTTAAACATAATTAATGGAAATATACGAGTATGCTCCGATTTTTCAACTGGCAATATCTCGCTTTATGTACTGCAGCCTCCTACACGTGATTTCTACGCAATAGTAATTGAATATTTTAGAACAAATTACTCGAATAATGATACTTTTATCAGATTATGTAGAGACTTCAATCAAATGTATGGTTATGTTTATTTTCTTTAAATACCTCTAAAGTAAAACATAAAATTATATTGTCTCTGAATAATTAAATATGTAAATACTTTTGTTAGTATCATCTGTAAGAATTCTAAATTCATATACGAAAATAAAAATATAAATAAGAAAGTTGTCAAAAATAGAGGTTGTCGCGGTTTTTGAATCATAGCTTCACCATTTATGAAGCGATTCCGTTGTATTTCAATAGCAACTGAAAGACAGAAACAACTAACTGATTTGTATGCTTAACTTTTCTGTACGTTGTCTAACGACTTCAGAAAGTTGATTTCAACGACTTGACGGACGGACAGACAGACGAACATCACCAAATCGACTTCGGTATTTATAAGGATTCAGAATGCTTGTATTGCCATTCAAGCACAAGTTGAAATTCATTCCAAATTTCCCAACTCACGTAATTAATACATTCTTATTTATTAATAATTGATGTTCTAGAGCAGAAAATAAATTTGTATAATAACATGAGTAAAACAAACATACAAGCTTAAATTAAAAAAAAATTATTTGTTTATTCTGGGTGGAGTATTCTATAAAAAAGGGTATTAAATTGAGCCCTGCTAAGATTAACAGCAATACCCAATATGTTATATAGTATGTTCAGACGAGACAAGGTTCGCTCTCTTTCGAGGGTTCACATCCCAATCTCGAATGAAACAGGAAGATTCGCCATACAAAATTAAGTGAGCGAATCTGCAGGTTTCATTTTGAAACTCTTGCCGAAACCATGAAAATTTAGTATCATCCCTAGTTTCTATCGCTAGTTTATCTTAACTAGCTGTCCAACAAAACAAATTGTAAACAAAGAAATATTATTGTTTTGCAAGCATTTCAATGTATTAGTAAGAAACAAAGGAAAGAGTGTTAAATTGCTTAAATATAAAAATAAACATAATAAATAACACAACATATTAAATTATTTGAAATAATAAATAAATTTTTTATAAATTATTATTTTTTCTAAAAATACATATATTTATATATTAAAATTTACCTTTTTTATCCATTTCAAAACTAAAAAACAAACGCGGGCAAATGCGAAACAACAAAAAACAAAACAAAGCAACTGTCAAATGAAACTCATTATGTGTCGTCTGAACGCAAATTTTCACAATCGAGGTTCAGACAGCGAAACCAGCATTGAAACTCGTCGTGTGAACATGCTAATACACTTTATTCTTGATGGCGTTAATCTTGTATTATAGAAATTAAAATAATATTTTTTACTGATTAAATTTAAGTATTTTGGTGTTAGAGTTAAGCTAGAAAAAGAATTTAAAATAATAAATTTAGGTTAAACCGAAATAGTTGCACTTCAGAGCTCATTGGTCCGCTCTTTATTGACCGATTTGGCATACAAGTATTAACTTTTTTGTAGTTCTTTTGGGGACTTCAGAAAGTTGATTTCAACATCCCCACTATCAGACTAACAGATGGACATTACTAAATTGACTGTATATAAAGATCCGGAACATATATACTTTATAGGGTATCCCATGTATGGTGTAGAAATTACAAATGGCAAAAGCTTTTCTACTTTCAGTGAAGTGTATAAAGAAATTCATTTCGTGTTAAAGTAAAAAATTCATGTTTTTTAAATGTGCAATATGTGTATGTGTCTACGTGTGCTCATAGTCATTAACAAATAGGTGTTAACACTCACCTTATACCACCAACATTCAGTATGATACGATTTTCGCCATCCATTTTCCTGTTGCTTTAAATGCTGTTGCTGCTTTTAGGATTTTACTCTTGAGGTTGATGTTAATGTTGGAACAGAAACCTACAACTTCATGTACAAATAATGGAACAGCAACCAAGAAAGCTTTAAGCCTTTACCGGAATTAATTGTCGTTTTTCCTCTTATTACTTGGTTTTCTTTTATGTTTAAATTTTCGATGCTAATTTACAAAGGCCTGCTTAGAAATTATAATGTCAATGATGGTTTCTTTTTTTAAATTTTTAAACATGGATATAATTCATGTCAATACTCTCGTCTTAAAGGCAGTCTTCATGTGTATTTGATGTTGGAAAAATTTGTTTTTTATTAAAATAAAAAAGATTTAAGTTCTTAAGACTCAATCCTTCAATAGAAGTATGCTTGATATATACTTATTATATTCATTTATTTACTTGATTTCCTTTGATCTATATAATTTACTTATACATTATATGCCTGCCAACATGTCTTAAGACCCAGTTTAGCTGTCTTCTTGGATAGTTTAATTGCACTTAAGTTCTTCATTATTAGTTTAACATACTTAATACAAAATTGTTGATAAAAACGAAACATAAAATAAAAAATGTCAGCACACAAAATACAAGCAAGCCGTTTTCTCCTTATTACAGTGATAGAACAAATTATGCGCTGTAGTGCTAGTAAAAAACCCACATGACCACATGGTCTTCTAAATCTCGTTTTAAGACCAAGAATGTCCCTAATTTTGCAGAATAACAGGTTTAATTCATTAAAAAACACAATTTCTCTTTCTTAAAAAAAAAAGATTTTTTTCTCTTGGTTTCAGCACTTTTTGAATTTTAGAAGTTGATAACTAATGCAGGTTTTCTACTATAATACAAGAGTTAAGATTTTCATTGGAATTTATCTGCCTTACTTACTTACTTCTTCATTTCATTTAAATTTTTGACAAGTCGTTTTATTCAGTTTTACAGTGCAAAATCCCCTTAATTGTGTGGAACTGCAAGAAAACCAAAAAAGCACTAACTTTAAAATTTTCCAAGTTGAAAAATTGCAAAAAGCACTAAAAGTTTTGCTAAAAACATTAAATTTATAGCAACGTCCAAAAAGACACGGAGTGAATATAGAAGTTTAACGGCCAAGCTCCCTATGAAGAAAATTATCGTTCGCTTCGACTTTGGACGACAAACAGCTGATTTGCGGCACCCGAAACGTGCAGAAACCACTAAAATTAGAAATAAAACTTTTTTTCTATCTTCTAATAATGATTTTTTAACAATTAACATGAAATTTTCTTTTTAATTAAAAATAAGTTTTTTAAGCTTTTTTGTTTACAATTTGTTTTTGTGAATGTATGTGTCTGTTTTATATTTTTCTTTCTGCTCTCTTTCGTTGAGAGTTTAAGTAGTGTATCATGTAGTGTTTTTTAAAGTACATTTCCAGTTTACAGCGGGTTTTCTTTGAAACTGGCGATTAATTCATAAATCTGTTGTTGTGACAACACAGTATATTGAGAAGGTTTAAGGTAAACAACGTAAGGCCAAGCGAAAATGAGTGACTGGTTTTCTTTCGCCTTTGCTTCGCATAGAAATAGGGAGCCTACCAGTAAATTTCTTTTACATCAATTGTTTCTACAATTTTAAAATTCTGTTACACATTTAAGTTAAAAACCTTCGTCATTTTGTTTTTGGACGGTTTTAAAAGAGAATTACCAGTCAGGGCTGTCAGATTTTTTTACCGCCTTTACCAAGCCGGTAATCAAAAATTACAAAATTTAGCAAAAAAAAAAATATTTTGTTATTATATTTAAACCAAAAGTCGCCGAAAATGTTGAAGTCATTCATCTAACAAAATAACAAAAAAGAACTAAAATAAGTTTTTCTTTAGGTAACGGGTGGCCCAAATGAGACCTAGTGAGCGTATTGTAGTCGTTGTTGGGGGTCTTGCGGTAGAAGCTGTTGCACAATTTGAACTTTGTATAGATACATCTTAAGATCCAGCTTTAAAATTCTCTGTAATGTTGTTCTGGGTATACCCAATTAGCCGGAACGGCGACGAGTTGAGACAGATGGATCATTTGCAACAGTCTGCTGCACAGCTTCCACCTCTTCCTGGACGGTCGGCAACTGAACCCAGTTCTTCAAAACGGCGAACTAAGCTTGTAATCATGGAAGATGTGGGCGCTGATCTTACGTTAAAAAAAAACGGCGATAATTTCGCTGCGTTAGAACAATTGATCGTTGAGAAGAATATTAAAAATCGATAATTTTAATGCGTTGTTGTGGACTGTACGTATTCATTTTAAATTTCCAAGAGTTCAGTTATAATCTGCAAAAAGAAAAAATAAATAATGTTAAAAAATAAAAAAGTTATTTGTGTTTCACATCAGCTGGTCTTATTTGGGCCACCCTGTACCATTTCGTACAGAAAGATTAAAGATAAAAATAAAAGGTAATATAAATTTCGATGTGGAACTTGCAAGAACGTGAATACAATTTTAGTTTAGGAGCAAAGCTAGCCCCCAATGTATGGATTCAAATAAAATTCAGGGAAGTTAACTACTTCCTTACCCAACTACTTTCGGATCACGGATACTTTCGAAAGTATCTGTACCGCATGGGTAAGGTAGGAGATCCAGGGTGCATGTATTGCGAAACAGTGATCGACGTCGCTGACCACACTTTTTTCGACTGCAATAAATGGCACTTTGAGAGAGACATTTTGAGGGAGTAGATACGGGATTTCACTCCTGTCAACACAGTCGATAAAATTATAGAGAACAATTGGAGCACTGCAACGCACTGTGAGGAATAACAACAAACGCATCCTACGTAGAAAGAAAAAAGACTTCGATGATTTGCAACAAGACGCCGCACCAGAAGTAGGAGAAGCTCCTACATAAATCGCCAAATGTCATCCACTTGCATGAAAAGTTGGTCAACTGGGATGAGAGGATAATTTCACTCTCTTACTATTTAATATGCTCGTATACAAAGAAAACAACAACATAAAACATGTTCTTAATTATAGAAGGACTTTTAATTTATTACTCACACACAATGGTCCACACACAATGTCACTTACACACACACATGCCAAATACTTGAAATCTCTTTGCAAAAATGCTTTTAGTCAAGTCCAAATTGCATACAAAAGGAAAATGGAAATAACAGTAATAATTTTGTTATTCACTTATACTCTTCAAATGAGGCACTGTGGGCAATAAGACAAATTAAAACGAAAATGGAAACGGAAATGTCAAAAAAAACTGATACCAAAACGTATAGGCATAATTCACCCACCTGTTATGAACAAAAGTTTTGTGTGAATCAAAAATTTATTATATGTATTTTGAAGTGTCTCACAGAAAGAGAGAGAGAGATAAAAAATATCGCATGGAAGGAGAAAAATATTCTCTGGAACGATAGGGGAATTGAGCATGTTGATATATTACTACTGAAATTTAAAAACTCTACAAACTAAAAATTCTTTTCCAATTTTATAATTTGTTTGTATATTTTTAATAAGCTCACAAGAATCTTTGAAGAGACTTTTAAAGAAAGCTAGAGTAGAATGTCCAACTCGATCCAGTCTGGATCATGTTCACAAAAATGATTTATTATGGCTAGAGATTAATTGAAGAATGTGATGGATTCCATGACGAGGTGCTACTAATTTGGCTTGCCGTCAGAAGAAAACTGTAGTAGATGTTACGATTATAAAATATTCAAAGCTTTGCAGGATTACTGTGAACTCCACCTTCGTAAGCGCTCCCTGGTAGACTTCATAACTATATGAGAAACAGTAATTGTTTTAGTTCTTTATTTCTGAGCAGCTTCTTTCTTTCTATTGCTTTCCCTAACTTCTTTTTTCAATTTATATAAGTATCACAAAGAGACCACACCACAATATACTCGTACACTTGTACCTTCTTATTAGGACAGCCTATTCAATCTAACCCAATCCCATTAGTGCATAATCAGTTATTGGATAGACTTTAAAGCTAAAAGTTGTGTGGTAAGTTAAAATCGAACATCAGCCATATCACAGAAAATTACATGCCCAATCTCGTGCGGTTTGTTTGGGTATGGGAATTTTGTATGATTGTACGCTGTTTTGTATTTTTTTTAATGAAATGAATATTAAATCAGTACGATGGTATGTTAAGTGCTGCAAGCTTATTAGCTCTGTTTGAATTACTGTTACTGTTACAGTTTTTACGTTCACCAAAAATGCTAGGTTCTCTAAAAAAAAGACTCAGGGACAATTTTAGAGAACCTAGAATTTTTGGTGAACGTATACCATTCTCAAGAGAAGTTAAATACCGTGGTATTACTCTTGATAACAGACTACTCTGGAATAGCCACCTAGACATCGACAAAGCCAGGGCCACGATATGAACCGCTGATAGCCTATGCGGTAGAAAAGGTTGCAAGATCTCAGCGTAGCCAAGGATCAATAGAATTCAGAGACTAGCCTGCGTTTGTACAACCGAGGCAATGAGGTCTACTCCGACCGTTGCCCACGAGGTCTTGCCAAACCTTCCTCCAATTCATTTATTCGTCAAGAAAGAAGCGTTGCAGTTTAATGCAAAGCTCATCTTGGGAGATGCGGAAGACTCTTCTCGCACACTCAGCTCTCTTTCTAGACAAATTGCTGAAATAGGTGTGAAATTTGTAACCCTAAGCGAACACTGTCGAACCAAATACAACTTCACTCGTAATTTCAGGATCACATTCCCAAATAGGGTTAATTGGGAACAGAACAGACCCAAACTCCATGTCGGGTCACATGTATGGTACACAGATGGCTCGAAAACGGTTGAGGGTGTTGGAGCAGAAGTATTTAATTTAAACCACAGAAAAAACTTATTTGTTAGTATGGGCCAAGAGAACTCAGTTTTTCAGGCCGAAATGCATGCCATAGAGCTCTGCCTAAGAAAGGAACTAGAAAGAGACACAAATAACAGTCACATCTATATTCACTCGGACAGTAGTAGGCATTACTGGCACTCAGTGCCTTTGAGATAAGATCAAAACTGGTCTGGGATTGGCTGAAACTTCTAAAGAGACTAGCGGCTAATAACAGGGTTCACTTGGTATGGGTGCCAGGTCATAGTGGATATGAAGCCAATGCGAAGGCAGACGAGCTCGCAAGAAAAGGGGTGGCTGGATTCATTGGTCCAGAACCATTCTGCGGGCTGTCTTGGAGCTCTACTAAGCTCATTTTTAGGGAGTGGCTAGAATAAGAATCGTAACAATACTGGCTGGAAACAGCAGGTATCAGGGTAGTGAAAACATTAATGCCATTCCGATCTCGGAAGAGAACAAAGGAATTACTTGGCTTGACCCGGTCAGGAATTCGCATTGTCACGGAATTCCTGACTGGACATTGCAGAGCATTGAAACACTTGGCGAATATGAGGATCAGTCAATATGACCTCTGCAGGTTGTGTAACGAAGATGAAGAGACAGCAGAACACATATTGTGTCACTGTAATGGTTTAATTTGGAGCCGTTTTCGCTACTTAGTACAACATTACCTTCAACCGTCGGATATGGCGGACACCCGAAGAAGTTTCTGAATTCTTAATAAATACTAGACTCTGGGAGGATTTGTACCTTGAGAGTAGTGTCATAATAGGTCTGTTTTGACCGCAGTGAGCAGGTGACCTGTTCCCGCTCTTCATTCTAATTCTGCAGTTTTTATACAAGCTCAATCACTTGATTGCGCATGCATGCTGCTCTCATGTATGGGCCGATTAAAGTACAACGAAAGCCTGGTAATGTGGCATAAAAAAACCCTAACCTTAAGTGTTGTTAGTTTTTAATAAGGAGCCAAAGTTTTTAATAAAACATTTAAAAATTAAAAACCAATTTAAAAATTTTGTTAGAATTTCTAACGTTAAAAAGAAATTATTTTAGCTAATTAAGGATTGAGCTTACAGCAGCTTTAATTTTTCAAATCTATATATTATTCACGTTTTAAATTTGTTTACTTTACGATCGCATTTTAAATAAATCTAGGATCTTTTTGTGTATTCTGTATTTTGCTTTATACATTGCAAAACAACATGAGCTTAGGAAGTTGGTCTTATTGTTATTTACCTGGCATTTCAACAGGAAATGGAAATTTTCCCCTAGAGTACACAGAATAATCATACTATCGTACTAATTTCAACATACATATGTACATACCCACTAAGTAGTACAAACGTATTCAATTTTTTTTCTTCTTTAATGCTTCCTTGGTGTTAATGAAAACATAAGATAAGTTTACAAGGCTAAATAGTAAACTAAAAAAACTATATGTGATCCTCTAAAACTTTATGCCTTAATAAAAAAGTATATTATTTATTTCGATTGATATGTAAGAAAATTAAAATTTTGTAAAAGAAACCAAACTTTATTCGTTGCAGAATTATTAAACAACAAATAAGCATGAACTGCAATTGCATGCAACAGTGATTTCATTTTTATTTCCGTGTGTCTCTGTATATGCTATTATGATATTGTTCATGAGTATGTGTGTGTGTGTGTGTGTGTTTTTTTTTTTTTTGTAAACAGGCTTATTTATTTCACTTTATCAATGGCTGTCTTTTTTACTCTCTGCAAGTATAAACAACTTTTATGTGTATGTGCATGAGTGTGTGTCTGTGCCTAGGAGTTCGAAGGAGTATAGTTAGTGTATGCACAGGATAAATGCTAATTGGTTAGCAACATGTTAATAAAATATTTGGATAATTTACATAGATAAAGCAAAAAGCACATCAACACGATTTTATAATTTAACAAATTTCTTTATTTCTTCAGTTTATTTTTTTTTTCTTTATTGTTTCTCATTGCACACGTTTTTTTAGTTTTAGCTTTTTTTTCGTTAGTGTGTATATAAAACTAAATAAGGATCAACATTAACACACTTTATACTTTGGCTTATGTGTCTTTATTTATGTAAATTTTGTTTTTATTTTTGTTATCCTCCCGCTATCTTCTTATTTAAAGTATCATGTGGCAAAAGTAACACTTTTCTTGTTGTTTGGCTTCAATTAGTTGTACATATATATGACGCGTACGTGCTTGTACTTTGCTGCTTACTTTTCATTAAATCATTTTAATTTACAATATATGTATGTATATACATACATATACTTACAATGTACGTATATAACTCTCAAAGCATGTGTACATACACACACAACTTCATGTTTGTATGTTGCACAAATAACACTTATTTAGCAAAAATACCCATGTAACTTTAAAAAAAAGGAATATTTTATTTTAAGGGAAGTAAAAATAATTATTTGATTATTAACAACTGCTTTCATTTTCGAAATTGTTTGACATAATTAAATTTATTTTTTAAAATAATTTTCCATTTTTCAAGCATGTCAGATTTTTTTTATTTTTTTTACTTTAAATAACTGTAAATTTTTCCCGTAACGAATGCAAAATAATTCCCTTTTAACTTCAGCAGCATCCGGAAACTAACTAACTGCTTAAAAAAAAGTCAGCAAGTACCCAGCATCAGTTAGTGGATAAAGCTTTTATGATGATGTGGCCAGATGGCTTAATTAATACCTAAGATTAGGGGTTTCATTCTCGGGAAATGTATGAAAATAAATTTCTATGCATCAAAAAGATAAAAGTTCCCTTTACATTTTTGTTCTATTATATTTTAAAAAAATTATTCACCCCTATCGTGAATATTTTTTCTCTCGAAATATTTCACTTTTCCCTAAAGTTGCAATCGTGAATTATTTGTAAGTGAAAAAACTCGCATGTTCGAAAAAATTATGGTATCGCCGATTTTTATTCCCGTGAGTTTTTGCCCAAAAGTAATGTGACATTTTTCACAAACATTTTGTTTGGGAATAAAATTTAGAATTGTTGCATCGGCAAATAAAATTAGAGGAACTGAAAATCAAGCAATCTAATAGCAATGATGGACTGTAAACATGTAAGAATGTGATAATTTTTTAGTTTTAAAAAAGTATATTTATTATGAATTAGAATTTTTGTTGCCTGTTTATTAAAATTTTTTGTGATACATGAAGTACAACCAAAAATAACATAAGTGTGATTTATTGTTTTTTAGATTTAAGATTTCGTACCTTTCTAAAGAATATTTCTTTTTTAATTTTTTGTATCCTATAAAAACCGTAGACATGTTGTAAGCTACACAGCACGACGACTTTCTGGTAGGCAGTTCTGATAAATATAAAAACTGCTTTGTTAGCTAGAAAATGTTGTTAGAACCCACAAAGGGGTGTGCTCTTGCTGAAAAACGAGTGGCTCGTGTGAATGACCGGGTTTCGGGAATATTACAAAAAGCACATACTTTTTGTTATTACTTTTGAGATCCCTACTGTCAAAATTTATTTCCGGAATTATGCGAAATGCATAATTCGATTCAGCTATTGACCTCTCTCTAACACATTAATGTTTCTTAACTTTTGACAGGAGAAGCATCAATCAAGCAGCATTCAGTGTCACTTACACCATGGAAGTATGAGGGTGTAACCGGATCTGCATTGAATTTTCTCCTTTTTATTTGACACATACGATAAGGTTGTTTTTGTAATTCACTCTTTGTTGTAGGTAATGCATTACCGTGTATAATTCTGCCATGGTGCAATGTTAGATCAAATTTCATTTCCGCTTAAGTTAATAACGACATAAACGGTTTCGTAATCGACAGACTCCAGACTTATTTTGAACTTGTAAATTTTCATTGCCACGGACAGTTGGCATAGTGCTCTGAAGGAAACAATTTATATTAATCTTGTTCCGAACATAATTTAGAGTCTGGAACTACTGAGAAGTGCTGTCACTAAGTTTTAAAAAATTATAAAGAAAAGTAAAATAAATGTGCGTAAATAAATTCAATACACATATTTTGTATATTTATTTATATGTCTACAATATATGTATATAATTTCTGTAAAAAAATTTTATTAATTAATTGCAGCTCGTGAAAAATTAAAAATTTTTAAAAATAAATCAGGTTATCAAGAGCTTGGCCACCTTTGGTATATTGCACTATTATTTTTTTAATTTTAAATTTATTAAATAAGTTTTTATTAATTCATATATTTAAAATTATTTCATTGTTTATTTATCTATTTAAACATTAATTTTTATTTTTAATATTTTACAAATTAAATTATCCATTTGTCAACATTTTTTTATATTTTCTATACATATTTTTATTTAACAATAATTCATATTTTATTTTTTTTTATTTATATAGATTTATATTAATATTTTTAATTTTTTTTATATATTTTATTTACTTATTTTTAAAAAATACACAACCCTGAAAACACATTAGCACTTTACCCATGCTGTAAGAAAATCAGGTGACACTGAGACGCCAGCTGAATCATGTATGATTGAAACTCGTTCTGTCAAAAATTAAGTGATATCAATGTGTTAAAGAGAGATCTAAAGAAAAACAAATTTTTTGTTTCACTCTAGCACACTTCTTGATAACAACCACCGGAAATAGTTTTTGACAGGAGGAGCCTCAAAAGCAATAATTTTTGTATTTTTGAAGTTATCTGGATTTAATGTACCATGACTTTACCCAACAAACCATATAACAATCGAAATAAAATACAAATTGTGAAAAAAAACTTATAAAAACATTATCATTTAAAATAATATTTACAAAATAAAAATTATCAAACAATTTTTAATAATGCTTTAGCAAGGAAAATTCATACTCGTGCAAGGCTAAAGCAGCTGTGCACTTCAAGTTTTTTCTAGACTTGTCAAAATCGTTATATTTATATGGTGGGATTATATAAACCATCTCCGTCTTTTTTGACAATTCACGAATGTTTTAAACACAGAGATGATTTCACCTTGTATGAATTCGGCATGCTTGTCATCACAATATAATAATGTTTTCAGACTGAGTGGAATTCTCTTTGCTAACACTGCAGTCACACGATCAAGTTTTTTTGCAATTCTTTTTCAAGAAATTTACATATACTGCTTGTCAAAATTTACAAAAATTGAAAGCTGTGACGTAGGCTGCACGCAATTTCAAAGCAAGTTTTTCAACAAGATGTTTTTTTAACCTCTTCCACCGACAGTTTTGTTTCGGCGGCAATAGAGTTATATGCCTTAATTTTTAAATCATTCCGTCTATATGCAGGAATATTCATGTTCCACAGAACTTCATGCCTTCTGTATATCTCTATGAACTGCAAAACGTCGTTATATTTGTTTAATTTGTTCACAAACATATTTAAAAAAAAACAAAACAATACTGGCGGCAGAATAAGAATTCAAATTTGGAATAAAAAAACTGCAGTCAGCTGTTTTCTTGAATGTAATTTGAAACACTCAATTGAACGAAAAATTGAAAGAAAACTCTCAGCAAATTTTAAAAGTGTGAGTGTATTGGTAAAAAAATTAGAGAAATTTTAAAAATTGAATGAAAACTTGATCGTGTGACCCCCAAGTAAAGCATTATTGAAAAATGCTTGAGAATTTTTATTTTATAAGCGTTATGATATTAAGAAATTTTACTATTTCCTATTTTCATAAGCTTATTCACAAGTTATATTGTATTTCGGTTGCTACATGTGTAGGTGTAAAATGTTTTTTATGGATGCATAATGTTTTTGACAGTATTATGTAAACAAATTTTGACAGCAGAAAGTCAAAACGATGGCACAAACCTTGGCACAAACTACGACGATGGAAAACAGAAAATGTGCAGCTGCGCATGCTTTACAGCGTATAATTCTGCCATGAATGCATCCATGAGGTAATTATACCAAAAGAACACCATATCAAATAACACGTCTCTTTTTAACTTAAATCCCAAAAAACGGTTAGCAAAATGATGTTATTCGTTTACAGTTTTATAATTTTTATTTAATAAAAAATATATTTAAAATTTATTTTAATTTTAATTGTTCGGGGTCCAAAATTATTTACCTTGCAAGAAGCATTTGTATCAGTTATTATTCAGAGTATAGGATTTAAAAATTAATTTAATTGTTTTATATAAAAAATTATGTGGTCGTTTTGTTCCTATCTGCTGTTGAATATAAAGACTATCTTCCCAATTCATAAAAAAAAATTAGATAGAAAATTTGCTTAGTAATTGAAAGATAAATTTTTTAACGGGCGTACAAACAAAATAAATAATTTAGTTCAAGTAACGTCTTTAGCATATAATTGATTTATGACAAAAATCGTCAAACGCAATGTTAAGTTCCTCAAATCTGATATCTGTATAAAATTATAAAAGAAATTAGCATGGCAGCACTATATACAGCTAAGCTCACCACTTTCATATACAAAAACAACAATAAGATGTAAGAAAAAAATTGCACAAAAAAAACGTAAAATTTATAGATAAATTTGTCGATTTTGGCATATACACAAAATACAACTCTGCAAAATATTCTTAAAAGATGACAGTACGGTACCACAATATAACAAATTCACCACATCAAAAAAAATGTAAGCAATGAACAGCTGTTACGGCTTGTTGGGATTTCAACAGTTTGATGTAATACCATGTTCACACCTAAGTTGTTGAGCGTGTTTTTTTTTTAACATTTCGCTAAAACACGCTCACGTATGAACCATAAAATGTGACTATATAAATGTAACGATTTTGACAAGTCTAGAAAAAACTTGAAGCGCACAGCTGCTTTAGCTTTTTAAAACATTTCGTTAAAACACGCTCAAAAACCTAGGCATGAACATGGTATTAGCGAAATGTTTTAGAACAAAAACGCAGCCGTTCACACCAATTTTGAGATGTTTTAGGTCAGTTGATCTTATTTTATTTTTGATTTTATTTAATTTTAATACAATAATTAGCTAAAAACTTATCAAACTTTTTTTTTGGTCACCAAAATATTTTTGACGTGCCGCTATCTATTAACATAATATAAAACTGCTGAAAACCCACTGAATATACTCCAAGTGCAAATGCAATACTGTCCTTGAAGTGTTTTTATTAAAAACTCGTCGTTTGAGATGTTCATTAAAACATTTCAATGTATGGTAAAACCTGATAAAATAAACTGGTTTTAGCTCAAAAACACGAATGAGTCGGTAAGCACGTTCAAAAACCTGTTCACACCTAGGTATAAAAAACCATAACAAATCGTGAAAATAATAGTGTATTTTCAAATGCAATAAAAAAAGTTAAATTAAAAAAAATTACAAAAACAAAAGCATATTTTAATTAATTAAAGGGCGTTAGATCTAATTTTACAGCTGTCACCATTTTCATTATTACATTCAGCTTGAAATAGTGGCGGAAAATGTACTTCCTGCACAAAATTTTATGGCTACAAAATCTGACCTATTTGTTGTACCTGATAGAGACTATCACCAATCGATAGGGGATAAATTACATGTCATTTAGAAGTATTAGCATAAATTGTTACAAAATTAGGGTAAAAAGTTTTATAGAGCTATGTCACTATCCTCAACTGATAGGGGCTTGAAATAGGAATTGTGAGAGGTATGTGTCAATATGGCGCACCATTTCTGAAAAAAGTTATAGCCCAACAAACTTTTTAAAAATACACATACAATTTCATATTTATGGCGTTTTCTATTCTCAAAAAATATTCTCCCTTTAAATTATGTAATATTTTAAGCAGGTTGCCTAGAACTGCACAAAGTGATGCCTTTTTTATGTTTTCAATAGAACAAAAATAAGTTTATCATGCAACATTTTTATTTGTTTACCGCTTTTAGAACGATTTGCGAAGTCCGATTACGTTAACACACTGATAAACAGCTGACACAAAAAAACTTTGCACTTAAAATAAAATGAAAATTAAAGGCCTGTTCAGCTAAATTCGAACGAAAGGTTCGTTCGAATAATTGTATTGAAAACAAAAACAAATTTTCGTGTAGTGTTTTTGTTTTTAATACAATTATTCGAACGAAGCTTTCGTTCACATTTAGCTGAACAGGCCTTAATTTTTGCTTCAAAAGTGACCAATAATTGATTTTTATGAAGAATATCTTGACGTAGAAAATGTTGAATCACGTTTTTCATATGAATACAAATTTAATAATTTACTTAATTGTATAAACAAGTTGTTGACAATGTTTTAAAAAAGGGCAGTATCTCAGCCCCACTTATAAGTTGAGTGCAAAACATGTAACATTTTTGCATCTTTTATATGCAACATGTTGAGAGCAGACCGTGATATTGATTTTAACTATTACATTTTTTTGAAAATATGTACAACATTTTTGTTTAAAAAGAAAACGTCATTATTAATTAAGACAAAATGTCAACACATGTGCAAAAGAAGAGTTAAATGGAAAATAGAGCAAAAAGACATAATAATTAAAAATAAAATGTCTTTTATTAATTACTAGTTGACCCGGCAAACGTTGTCTTGCCTTAATATTTTTATATATTCGATCTTCTTACACTAAGAAATTGTACTCATAGAATAAAGAACCGTGCGAGAACGGATAAAAACAGGTAGTAGGCAAATAAGCCAGATACCGACTATAGCGCTACCTGCCGGGCAGATTTGTGACGTTAAACCTTCCACGATTATATATATAAACCTTCCTCTTCAATCACTCTATTTATTAAAAAAAACCCGCATCAAAATCCGTTGCGTAGTTTTATAGATTTAAGCATACATAGGGATATAGGGACAGAGAAAGCGACTTTGTTTTATACTATGTAGTGATGATGATGATGGTAAGTATATTCTAAAAAATTAAATAATTAATTTAAAATTTCTTTTTATCAATATTTGTGTTTTTTCAGCAACCTATGAAGACTGGTCGACAAGCAGCTGCTGAGGCAAAACACATCTTCAAAGGCGGAGTACGGGAGCAAACTTTCAGGATAAACTGCTTTTATTATTGTAGAGCTACTCGGGGGCGTTAACGTGGTGCTGCTGCTCTTTTCTTGACTTCTCCGCGCAATAATAGTTCACCCGTTAAGAGGCAATGTATTGAAAAAAAGGAACAAGGACGGCAGCCATAAGTTATGCAGTGCTGAAAAACCAGATATCAATATGTGAATAAAATACACATTTGGTGTTAATGTCTGGAATGAATGAAGTACAATGGAAACTTACTGTGCTTTATAGTGATTCACGTAATCTCGATAATAATTTATACTAAGAAAAACTTAACAATTCTTTTTATTGTTTATTTGTTTTAAAATATTTTTCATTATTCCACGAAAAAAAAAAGTATATAAAGAGCAAGAAAATGAAAAGAATCGCTTCCGTACTACAGTATCTACCTGTTTGTCAATATGTTAAACAAAAAGTGATTTATTTAACAATTCATTAATCATTTTATTTTTTGTTGTAAGTGATGATGATATTTTCTCTTAAAACCCTAGCGATTTTATATACCATCTGCACTCTATACCACCGAGCAACCAGAGGTGTCAGAGTGCAGATATAGTATACATTTTCTTTCTGTCTTCTTTGCACGCACTCAAAATTTTTATTTTGTTTTGCTCAGGTATTTCTAAAAAATTTACACTTTCATTATTTACATTTCGTAAACATGAATTTTAAAACATGAAAATTTGTGTTTGTTATCACTTTTACATTAAATTCCATACTTCATAATAATAAACGTATATATAAGAATCTCCGGCATGTGCATTTTCATTACGGAAATAACTTTTTAATTAATGTTTTTAAAAAAAAAAATTTTTCATTTTTCTTATTTTCTCTTATTCGTAATATTAAAACACTATATCTGTCTCTTTTATACAAACTCAAAATAAAAAGCTGAGTTTTTCAAAATTCTAACCTCAAAAGTTTCATCTATGGTTGCTTAGTGCTCTACACAGGCATCGAGCAACCAGAGGTGTCAGAGTGCAGATATAGTACACATTTTCTTTCTGTCTTTTTTGCACAAACCCAAAATTTTTATTTTGTTTTGCTCGGGTATTTCTAAAAAATTTACACTTTCATTATTTACATTTCATAAACATGAAAATTTGTGTTTGTTATCACTTTTACATTAAATTCCATACTTCATAACAAAAAACGTAGATATAAGTATTTTCGGCATGTGCATTTTCATTACGGAAATAACTTTTTAATTAATGTTTTTTAAAGCAAAAAATTTTTCATTTTGCTTATTTTCTCTTATTTGTAATATTAAAACACTATATCTGTCTCTTACATACAAACTCCAAATAAAATGCTGAGTTTTTCAAAATTCTAACCTCAAAAGTTTCATCTCTGGTTGCTTAGTGGTGCAGAGATGAAACTTTTGAGGTTAGAATTTTGAAAAACAATAGGCTGCGCCCCCTGGTATATAAGAAATGAGAATATCCACAGAGATCTAGAAATTCCAACGGTTCGGGAGGAAATTGAAAAATATTGTACTAAGTACGTTCACAAACTGGCGACACATCCAAACGTCCTCGTCAGGGACCTGTTACAGTTCAAGGGACATAGGAGGCTTAAGAGAAGTGATACCTTGCTCCTAATGAGAAGAGGGATATAACTTTTTTATTTAAACGTAGAATATTCCTTTTATTTTAAGATTTGAGTACAAGTAACTAGTTATTATATTGGTAATAATTATTTAAGTTTTTTTATATTTTTTTACAGTTAAGATTTGGATACTTATTGTAATTTTCTTATAGAAAGATTCAATAATAATAAGTAATTCAAAAAAAAAATAAATAAAAAAAAAAGTGTCCAATAATAAAAATAGTATGAAAACTACTTTTTACACTTCTTTTTGGCGTCTATTTATATGAATGACAAGCAATGAAACTACACTAGACATAACATTGTTTCGACAGTTTCTGCAATATATGTTAACATATTTATGCTAGGTATAGACAGTGGGATAATTACACCGCGAATGCGTCTGGCTGGTATAAATTCGTAATCGCCTTGCTTGACATTTACCAATGAGATGTTTTTGTAAATCAGTTTTTGTTAGAGACGATTTTACCTAGTGTTCACATATCATACTCTACCGCCAAATGGCTTCTACAACAATTATTTGATTGTGTGTGTTGCAGGCAACAAGTTATTTTCTTCTGCACTAAAACTTTAGTTTTTGTTTTATTTTATTTTAATTTTAGAAATACATAAAAATATTATTGTTCCAGAAATTTGTGCTCTACTTTTTGAGAATAATAAATTTCTTTACAAAATTATTAGTAAAGTAATAAAAACAAAACAAAAAAAATGTCTGCTGTTCGTATTTTCAGTATCGTTGGTCACTTATCCAGGAGGCAATTAATGCAAAATAAATGCAATCGTGGCAAGTAGAGCAGATCATTTAATCAGTTTCTAAACTTTACTTAGTAACAAAAACCAAGCAAAAGATTATTATATGCGTATGTGCAGTGTCTATATTATTTTTTCGGTTAAATACTGAATCGGACTTTGAACTTTGTACTGTTTTATTGGTGGTGGTGTGTGTGTGTGTGTGTCGTGATTTGAATATGTTTTTATTTTTTGTCTGAAAAACATTTTTAAAATTCCTTTAAAAAAATAATGTAAATTTTTTTTATACCATAGTGATTTCACAAAACGTAAGACTGATATCGGCTGCAGTTTCGGACCAGAAAAATATTCGCACCAAAGTAGTTGATAGTGTTTTGGTTGTGACTTTGGACTGTCCTGGTGTCAAAGTGAATTCGTTGAGTGAAGCTGTAAGCCAAGAATTTGAGCAAGTTCTGAAAGAATTGGAAACCAATGGCCAAGTTAACTCTGCTGTATTAATCTCGGCCAAACCTGGTTGCTTTGTGGCCGGTGCGGATATTACCATGTTAGAAAAATGCGAGTCTGCCTCTGAAGCCACTCGCATATCCAGAGATGCTCAGTATATGTTCGAACGTATGGAACGGAGCCGAAAACCAATTGTGGCAGCCATTAATGGTGTTTGCTTGGGTGGTGGCTTGGAATTAGCATTGGCTTGCCATTATCGTATTGCCACAAAGGACAAAAAAACCAAATTAGGTTTGCCAGAAGTAATGTTGGGTCTTTTACCTGGCGGTGGTGGTACCGTACGTTTGCCAAAGTTGACAGGTATTCCTACAGCACTTGACATGACTTTGTCTGGTAAGCAATTACCTGCCGATCGTGCTAAGCGTGTTGGTATCGTAGACTTGTTGGTAAGTCCATTGGGACCTGGTCTTGCTTCTGCTGACCAAATGACTATGCAGTATTTGGAAAAAGTAGCTATACAAGTGGCCAATGATATTTCCAGCGGCAATATAAAGGTAAGTTGTATAACATAATATCAAATAGTATCATAATGATTTTATATTTTTAAATCTGATAATAAAAAAGGTGAGCCGAGAAAAGAGTGGTATAATTAACAAAATAACTGCATTTGCCATGGAAATCGATCTTGTGAAAAACAAGATCTTTGACACAGCCCGTAAACAAGTAATGAAAATGACTAATGGTCTATATCCTGCCCCTTTGAAAATTCTTGATGTCATACGTACTGGTATAGATAAGGGTTCTGTGGCCGGTTATGCTGCTGAAGCTGAAGGCTTTGGAGCTTTATCCGCCACTCCAGAATCAAAAGGCCTCATTGCCTTGTTCCGTGGACAGACAGAATGTAAGAAAAATCGTTTTGGTAAACCTCAGCTAGAAGTGAAGACTTTAGGAGTCTTAGGTGCTGGCCTTATGGGTGCCGGCATTGTTCAAGTCAGTGTAGACAAGGGCGTAAAAACAGTCATGAAAGATGCCACTGAAGCTGGTCTCTCACGTGGTATTGGTCAAATTCAAAAAGGCTTAGAGGCCGCTATCAAGCGGAAACGTATCTCAGGTTTAGAACGTGATCAAATATTGTCCAATTTGGTACCAACTCTAGACTACAATGAATTCAAAAACTCTGATATGGTTATTGAGGCAGTATTTGAAGATATTAAAATAAAGCACCGTGTTATACAAGAACTAGAAGCTGTTGTACCAAAACACTGTATTATTGCCACCAACACAAGTGCGATTCCTATTTCGAAAATTGCCGCTGGTAGCTCTCGTCCTGAAAATGTAATTGGCATGCACTACTTTTCTCCTGTAGATAAAATGCAGCTGCTAGAAATCATTACTCATCCTGGAACGTCACAAGACACAATTGCCTCAGCCGTAACTATGGGCCTGAAACAAGGCAAAGTAGTTATTACCGTGGGAGATGGTCCTGGTTTTTACACAACTCGTATTTTGGCTACCATGTTATCGGAAGCCATACGGTAAGTAATAATTTATTATAAAACCGAATGTTTAATTATTGTTTCTTTTTTTTTTTTTTAATAATTATTCTTTTATCAGTTTACTACAAGAAGGTGTTGACCCCAAAGAACTTGACATACTATCAAAGAAGTTCGGTTTTCCAGTTGGCGCAGCCACTTTGGCTGATGAGGTTGGCATTGATGTAGGCTCTCATATTGCTGTCGATTTGGCCAAGTCTTTCGGTGAACGTTTCAGTGGAGGCAATTTGGCTGTCATGCAAGACATGGTATTAGCCGGATTCTTGGGACGCAAATCTGGCAAAGGAATCTTTATGTACGATAATCAAACAAAAGGAAGCCGTCCAGTTAATATGGAAGCCCTTGAAATACTAAGGCAAAAATATGCTTTAGTTTCTAAAGGAGCTAACACTGGGGAAGACATCACACTTCGAATGGTATCACGTTTTGTAAACGAAGCAGTGTTATGTTTAGAAGAGAAGATTTTGCATAACCCCTTAGAAGGTGATGTAGGTGCAGTCTTTGGCTTAGGTTTCCCTCCATTCTCAGGCGGTCCCTTCCGTTGGGTTGATCACTTTACAGCCGTTAAGTTGGTTGACAAAATGTACTCATACGCTGATCTCTACGGTGCTCCTTTCAAGCCTGCCCAAACTTTAGTCGATATGGCTAAAGATTCTTCAAAAAAATTCTATCCTAAGCATAATAAAGTTTCCAATTCGAAACTGTAAAAATGTTAACTCGTAGTAATAAGTTAAAAGTTAAAAAAAGTCGCTGAAATGAAATATGCACAAGCATACTTGAAAGCCACACATCACTATAAACATGTGTAATATATTATAATAAAATGTGTTTCTAAGCTATTCAAGTATGCTTGTGCAGCTCTTTAGTACATACATACATATTCAACTGCATTTAATTTTTTTTTTAAATTGTTTAAAAAAAATTGTACCAAAATTCTTTGAACTTGTATTAAAACATTCTTGAACATTTAAAAGCTTAAGAGAACAACTTGAACCATTATCAATTTAAAATGTGTGAAAAAAATAAATACATTCAAGTAGCGAAATGAAAGCATTATAGACATTTGTTAATAATTTCAGATAAATGAAAACCGTTGCAGTTATACGATTCGATCAAATTTTTAAAGCGTGGTTATAAAATATGGCTTTAAACACTAAAGAAGAAAATAAACAAATGCAGTACTTCTACCGTTCTCATGTACATATCGTCATCTAAAATGCAAAATAACGTAAGAAGTTTACAATTTTTTGCACATGGAATATGATGTAAATCGTAATCAATAAAAAAAGTTAATATTGAATTTTTCGATGATGCATTGTTTTGCATTTAGATGACGATATATTGATGTCGATTTTCTTTTAAGAGAACTAAACTTTTAAAATATATATAATACCTATCAAATAAGCAAAATAATTTGTTTAAACTTATTTGAATTGCTTTTATATAACGCCACGCTGTATTCTTAAAAAAAGTGTTCATACAACTTAGTTTATTTATTTACACAATTTTGACTACATTATTTATTAAAAAAAGTATAATAAAAAAACAACATTTTAGATAAAACTACATACACTATACTTGAGCAACATTTACAGTAATGCAGAGCTATTTCCAAGATAAAAGATATTCAAAGTATGTATAAATTTTCGTAATTGAAAAGAATTAATAGACAGTGAAGAAAAGAAGGAAACATGAGAACACAGCTCTGTTAAAAATTCTTTTTAAAAACCCACATTAAATCTAAAACAAAGTTTACTTGCGCCAATCTCTGGAGAAAGTTCGTCGTGTTTTCGGTGTAGTTACGTTTTGACTAGTTGCGTTAGCATTTGTACTTCTTTCAAGTGGAAATCGCTCTACCACATCATCGATTAATTGTAGTATACCTATTTTTAGTTTACGTTTTTGTTGCGGCGTAAGACCGGCAATATCCGGCAATATGCTACGGAAAAATCCCATATCAGCTTGTTCGCCAGCATACATATGCAGTTGACCGGTTGTGGTAGCTTCACAGGCATGGCACTCAGTTTTAATGCGTTTCGGTTCATTGCCAAAATCGGGTGAATCTCTACGCATGTTAGAATTTTGATAGGTTATTTCTGGAACACCATCATTAGTTCTCAATTCAGATAATTGTACATCGGGTATAAAGTTTTGTAGCGTATTCGCACTGCCCGTATCGCTTAGAGCGGGCGTAGATCTATTGTGTTGTTGAGCCTGTAAGCTGGCTGTTACTGCCGGATCGAAAGCATCAATTGTCTCCTCGTCATCATTTTCTGACGGAGAATGCTTCACCTCTAATTGCTGATGTCCTTGCGCAATCTTATATTGTGGTTGTGACAAGACCTGTAATGCAGCTGGATTTGGATTTAATTGTTGTTGTTGTGCATACTGAAATAGAGCGGCTAAACTGTTGTTACCATCTAAAGAATTTCTGGTTGATTTGAGAAATGGTAATAGAAATGCCATATGTTCAGTAAGGTAGTAGGGTTTGTGTTGTGGATCTGAGCCACTCTGCTGCTTAATGTAACGTGATAGACAAGCTCTCAAATTGCGCCAGCGTTCTTTGCAATGAATAACTGAAAAATAAAATTTGGGTTTGTATTTTAAAATTAGAAATAAATTTTTTTTAATGATCTGTACATACCACTTTCTTTCGTTTCTAAAGATATTTGCAGCCACGCTTTTTCCTGGTTATCACGATTTCGGTATTCTGGCACCTTTTTATCATACAAGCATTTGTGATTCCTGACAAGATTCACAAACCGTATATTAAAGTCTTCGTCGGTCTGCATAGTACGAGAAAAATTTTGTAAGTTTGTAAAAGTGGACAAAAGATTGAAAATTAAGGTTATAGTTACTGCTCGTTGTGTTGTCGGTGTAGTGCTAACTGTTGCCGCACATGATGTGGATGTTGTAGCCGCAATAGAGAAATTTGTTGCTGGCGATGATTCCATATTGTAAGTATCGTTCGTTCCGTTGGTAAATGAGGTTATTGTAGAAGTAGTAGTAGCAGTTACGTTGGTGGTTATATTATTATTATTTGGTGTAGTGTTGGAATTATTATTTAGTGTATTAGAATCCTGTTTACTGTTTGTAGTGTCTGAAGGAACCGATGTTGTTGTCGTCATTGTTAATCTAAACAAAACTTGCTACGGTGGAACTTTACCCTAAAATTATATTGACGGTATAGGTAGATATATAATAATTGTTTGAATAATTTAAGAAAATCTAAGCAAAAAATTAAATTTTAAACTTTAAAATTTAGTTAAATATAAAAATTAATGGGTCAATTATGCGCTGGTTGTTTCAAATACCAAAAAAAAAAAAATTTATCAGAATTTTTTTTAAATTGTTTTCCTTAAAGTTGCAAATAATCGCGATATCCTTTTTTACATTTAACACATTCGCTGTCAATATTAATATTTATAAGTACAATTTTTATTCCAACAATTTGGCGGGAACAAAATTTCATTATTGTAACGCCATAGTTTCCAAACTGTGGTACTATAATCGCAAAGATTCGTAACAAAATTTGTTATTATTTACACATATTGAATAAATTATTTTAATATCATTGGTTTAAAAAAATAGTTTTTGAAGGGGGTAGATATCTAAAATCTAAAACTAGCCAAATTGCATCTGCTGGCCAGAGCTTTTCTGCTTTACAAAATTAACGTGGTGATAAAAAAGCTTTTGCTCAAAATAACAACACAATAAAACCTCGGTTGTAGTTTTGGCTCTCTCCTTAAACAATTCAGAAATAACAAATAATTCGAACGTTGTAAATATTCATTGTTACTTTATATTTATTATTTGTTTTTTGGTTTTTTTTCGTGTGTTTGATTTTGTTGTAGAGTACTATATAAAGGCGCGAACGGTGAAGAATGATCTGATGACGTTCATTGGGTTTTGTTGTGTACTGGTGGGAGGAGTATCGGTGGGGAAATGTGGTTTAATATGCTGTTTCTGTTTTTGATTTTTTTTAGGTTTCGTACGTTGTTTTGTTGGTTAGCGGGTTAGTTCGTTAGTTGGCTGTGTGACTTGACTGGTAGATTCTTTATAATACTATAGTATTTATTTATTTATTTACATACATATGTATGTAAGATGTTGTTGTTGTTTTTGTTTATTTTAGTTCTGTTTATCTCGACATTTTTTCTTTTTGGTTTTTGTTGATTTTATTTTGTTTTCACATGTTTTTCACAGGTATTGCTTTTGTTTTACGAACTATTAACATATAATACATACATACTATAAGCATGAACGAATGTATGTATGTATTTAAAACTACAATAACAATAAGCTATACCAAACAAGAACAACATTAACAAAGTACAAATGTCTGTATCTGTTGTCAGAATAGTCACCAATATTGTTATTGTAATTATTACTGTTTGCTTATTGTTTTTATTATTGTTGGTATTGTGTGTGCTTATGGTGAATATACATACATACATATATATGTAAAGTATTTATTGTTTTTGTTTTTGCTATTTTGATGTTATACATAGTTATAGATAGATATATACTTTTGTAAAAAAAATAATAGAAAAACCACGGAAAACATTTCGTTACTTTTTCATAACTTCTTAAAAAACATTTAGTTTTTTAGCTATTTGAAAAAAAAAACTTTTGAATTTGTTAACTAGTTTCGTTTTATATATTTTTTAATGTACCTTCATGGGTACAAGTGATTAAACACTACACAGTTTGTTTTTTTAGTTCCACCAAATACGTATGTGTTTACCTTTTGGTTAGATTTTTTTTAATCTTTGGATTTTATCTACGTTACATTTAAAATTTGAGATCTTAAAATATAAAGACGTCTTGTTTTCTTACAATTTTAAATATTTTTTTTTTCTTCTTTTTTCACTTAAGGTTTTTGTAGTTATTTTATTCAAAATTTATTTCATTTAACACAAAAATATCTTTGTTTATTTAACACAAATTATAAATGTATTTGGCAGGCTGAATTGTTGTTTGTTTGTAGTGTGTGTGTGTAGAAATAAATATTCTTCAAAAATTGTTGGCTACACTAGAGAGTTGTGTGCTTAAATTGGTTTCAAGTTCTCGCTACAAAACAAATGTTTTTCGTATCAGGCAACCTAAGCAACTAAACAAATCATACAAAGCACAGAACACAAACAGCACAGCACCTCCTGAATGTGCGACGTAACAACAATAATACACTCTCTTTTATTCATATACATTTATACATACATGCATATGTATAAACATGTAGGTATACACATGCGAACTTACAAACATACTCACTAATTCTTCAAATAACGTGTGTTGTTAGTATGCATAATATGTACATTTTTTGTTTTCTATTTGTCACACATATACGACACGAGCAACTTTCAGCGAACATTTTGCCTTATCGGCAGTAAGCTGAAAAAACAAAAACAATACAAATTAAGCACTGCTCACACAAAATAAACAATAAAGCTTTCCCACTCCCCACCGCCAAAAACTTTCCAATGCTCCAATCGAATTTTAACTAGCGGAATGTGCTTGTTTGTTTATTATCTGTGAAGCAACACTTATTTGAAAAGCTTTTATTATATGTGGTCTCTCTATTATCATTACATTATTGCCAGACATGATGAATAATTTAAATTTTACAGATTTTACTGAACCCCTTTCCCTCAAAGTTCGAATATAAAACTAAAGCGAATTCATGACAGATGAATTAGTAACAAGGCGAATTCATATAAGGTGAAATCATAAAGCATCTCTGTTTTTTAAATTTACTTGATTTGTCAAAAAAACAGACATGGCTTATATACTCCGACCATATAAATGTAAAAATTTTGACAAGTCACCGTACAGCCGTTTTTTCGATATCACCTTGTATGAATTCGCCTTGAGTCGAATTTGTAGAAGATAGTCTCAGTCAGCTTACCGAACTGTCAGAATTGTTTAAGAATTTTTTTTAACTTTTTTATATATTTTTTTATTGAAAAAAATAATAAGTTACAATCGGCAAAAGATATACATTTTGATTAATTATTATTTATATTAAATATTTTTTGTGTTTTTTACATCGTAAATTATAACAATTACAAATAATGCATATAGTTAATGTGGTACACCTTGTGCTAGAGGGTTTTTCATAGAAAAGTTTACCCATTCTTAAGCGGGTTTCAGACTATTGTATTTAGTATTAGTACATGTCAAAAATTCGTGTATTAAGTAAAAAACCAATAGTGTGAAAACAAAGTGTTAAGACAGTGTGGTGAGTGTGGTGAAGTACTTAAGTATTTTTGGCAGTATTATGGTTTTTGTCCTTTTTAGAATTTTTTCTAATAAGCCATTTACACTGAAGCCAAATCTAGTACATACGAGATTTTGAACGAAATCTAGTTCATTTTGACTGGATTTCCCATACAAAACAAAATCCAGTTTGTTACTAGATTTTGCCAAAATCGAGTCAAAATCTTGGTGTACTTAGTAATACAAATGTAGTTTTGTTATTAATACGCCAAAAAAATATGACACTTCACAAGAAATATTTACATTTTGATGAAAAAAAACAAAAAAACAAAAAAAAAATTAAATTAAATTACACACATTAAAATAAAGACAAATTATTTAAAATGGATGGAAATACATACACAAAAAATTATAGGTGTTATTTATTATATAAATATGAAATTTAGTGCAGTTTGCTCTTGATCCGAAAATGAAATCTTGTTATATGTCAAAAAAAAAGGTAACGTAAACGGTATAGATTTAAAAAGAGATTTCCTGTCAAATCTAGTAGATTTTAGTTCACTGTAAGTGCACTATAAACTTTCACTCTTCTTATTTTATCACGGTTATTTTTGTACAAAGAACCAAAGAAAAAACTAGAAATCAGCTGTGAAATTATTTGCAGCGTTTTGTATTTTATTTGAAGTGTGATGTTATGAAAACAGAAAATATTTTCCTTTAGATTTTTTGACAGTCTATTTGATTTGCATCTAATTTCGGTCTCACTCGATTTAAAGAAAATATTAATATTCTGTATTATAATTTGAAACCCGGTTTAGCAATATTTTCAGTATACAGTATACAGAATACAAACACAGAGCTTTTACTTGTTATCATAAATATTTTTAGTTATATCCTTAATTTTAATTTGTTTAAAACATAAAAATCAAGTTTTCTAAAAAAATTTATTTGGTTTTTATTGCTTCTTCATTGCATTCGTATATATCGGAGACAGACAAAGCTACTCTACCGCAAGAGCCCTACTACAAAAAAAATACTTTTTTAAATGATCTTTCAAACTTGATACCTCTGTGTACCCTGTGAAATTTTAGTCCAATCTGTTTATATCTTCAGAATTGTCAATAAAATTGCCTATTTAACGATTACGTTCTAAATAATTTGTTTTAAAATATATTTTACTGTGTTGCTCTAATATTATAAAAAATCTGATTCACAAACACAAAGGAAATAACATCCACAAATATACTCGTATACATACAAAATTACAGTTCTTGACATATGCGTGGCTAGTGAACTCAAGCAGTTGATGAGCGAATTATCTAATACGACTACATTGAATAAATCCACTTTAATTAAAACTATATACTGATTGCAAATTTTTCCTATTCAAATTTTAAATTAAAATAAATTTTGGCAAATGGAAATATAACAGCTGGTTAATGAATTCGGTAATGCGGTCATCTCTTATACATAACAGCAAATATTACAGATAGGTATTTTTAACTCTGACATTTCACATTTTAAATAAGTTGTTTTTGAATTCTTGGTGAATTTTCAGCTTAATTAGTCCATAATTTAAATAATAGAGTATGGAAAACATATTATGCATTTAACATTTTAGTATGGCAGCCGATTGTACACGACACCAAAATTGCCGGATTAGTTATTTTGAAAAATCTTAATTTATGCAACAATTTTTGACAGCCGTTACAGAAAAAAACACCAGGTTCTTCTCTTCTTTTTCTTCCATAGCTGACAAAATTGTTCACTTCCTGTGCCGCCATTGCTTTTATACTCCATATACATAGAGAAGTGTAAGTGTATGACCGGATCTGCATTGAATTTCCTTTTTTATTTTACACATGCCTGGGGTTGTTTTTCTAATTCAGTGTTTGTTGTACACAATGCCTTACCGTGTATAATTCTGACATGGTTTACACTGTTTGGAAGGCACTGTTGTGAGCCCCTAACATTTTAGTTAGTTACAAATGAATAATAAAATAAATACTTGCATAAATTAAAGTTTTTTTTATTCGGTGCTTTTTAAATTCTACAGTTGTTAACGGTGAAAAGCGTTAGTAAAAGCTTCTTTATCTTAAATTGTTACCAGTATGTAAAATATTGCACTATAAATATTTTTATACGGGCAAGAAGAGTGTGATTCATAATATATCATTCTGGCAAAGAAACTATTTATTAATTAATGCGTTTGTGTGTGGCCAATAATTATTTATTTCTTTATATTTAAGTACATTAGGTAATAAGGCCTAAAAATGTAATGTTAATAAAACCAATGTTTTTATTACCTATTGTCCCGACGTTTTATCAATTATTTGTTGACTTTATTAAAGGAGGGGAATCTATTTTATTTAAAAACATTTATATTAAAAACAATAATACAATAACATTAATATTTACACTTACATTTATAACAACTCTTTTATCACATTAAAAATAAAACTTAAAAATTAATTTAACGTTTTTAATAGTGTTTTCAGACTGAGTGAATTTAACATAAATGCGGTTTTAACGTTAAATCCAAGTCATAAAAACTGTATTTACCATACAAAGTGAATTTAATAAATCCACATTAAATGCTATTTTGGAATTGTCCGTTAAGCTCTGTGCTACCAAGTTAATAAGTTACAATCGGCAACAGCTGATAATGTTATTGAATGAAATAATGAAATAAAAACCTTTTAAAATATTTTCAAAAGAAAATGCTTTCAGTGGCAGCAGCAATAAAAGCATTTCGAAGAAAACAAAGGCAAAGAAAATATGTGTCTCGTAAGTGTATATACCAAAGGTCACACATGTTGTGGCTGCTGTACAGTTGGTCAAATAAGTTATGTACAAAGTAACGCATCAAATGCACTTATTTCTATGGGAAGTTTTAATTGTTTTGTAGAAATTTATTTGACACACTGTACGTTAAATACTGAATTTAAAAAATTTGCAGTGTGAAAGCAAAATCATCTGTTGGTGAATTTAATGTTAAATTCAGTATTTAACTTTCAGTCTGAAAACACTATAACATGTAATTAAAAGTCATTATTTAGACGAGGAAACATTTGGAAGAAAAACATCTTGAATTCTCTTTTGCTTTTTCTTTCGCGGTCACACAAACGAACATGTTGCCGGCAACATTCAATTATTATTGTTATTATTTGCATACAAAACAATGAAAGAAAAGAAACTTAAAGCAAATATCAACAAAGAATATGTGAACAAAGCGTATCGCCGAGTATCGAACACAAAAATGATTCTCTCTTCTCCACCCGTAATTTGCCTACAAACGAAATGTTTCCCTTCTAAATGTTTCTTCGTCTAAATAGGGACAAAGAAAGCTAAAAAATAATACCTAATAAAAATAATACTTAAGTGCTACCATACTCGTAAAGTTTACAATAGTCTTGGGTAGTACAGAAACGAACAATTTCCATTGTACTATTCACTTATTTGAACTAAACGAACTAGCCCGTGTTTTGAATTCCTATAGTTCATTTGCTTACTCTCATTTTAAATGAACGACAGTTAAATGAACGAACGAACTAAATTTAAACGAAAACTAAAAAGACGAAGGAACGACAGCTGACAATTATTTTCTTTTACATAAATTTAAAAGAATTAAACTGAAAAAGAGAAAATGTATTATGCATGCTAAAAAACTCAGTTTTAAGCTATTTAAAAATTAAACCTTACTTTTTTTAGCCATAGTTACTAAAGTACTTTTTGAATTAAATTTGTTGTTTTGCTTTGTATTTTCGTAAAAAATTCCTTTTAACTCCCATTCGATATCATTTTACATAATAAAGGTCGTTCAATGACAATCAAAAGTATAAGTGATAAAGATACAAAAATCAAAAGAACTAAATGAACGAACTATCATTTTTAATTTTTGAACTAAGAAGAGCACTCACTAAAATGAACTACGAAGCACAAGTCTAGTTTGCACTGATGTTGTCTGTGTCTTCTTTCAAATTCATCGTAAATTTTTTCTCTGTTGAATTCTTAAGCTTTCTAGTGTGTACCTTTTCTCTCCCAAAGTTTCTTTTATTCAGAATTTTAACGTTGTCGAAATCAGCTGTGTGACCTGTATCAAAAACATTTAAACTAATTTTTAAGTTTTATTTTTAATGTGATAAAACAGTTGTTATCAATGTAAGTGTAAATATTAATGTTATTGTATTCTTGTTTTTAATATAAATGTTTTTAAATAAAATAGATTCCCCTCCCTTGATAAAGTCAACAAATAATTGATGGAACGTCGGGACAAAATGTAATAAAAACATTGGTTTTATAATATTAACATTAATCTTTTTAGGCCTTATTAGCTAATGTACACAAATACAAAGAAACTGTTTATTATTATTTGATTAATATTTAATATTAGAAATTAATTCCAAGATTAAATTTGTAAATGAGCACTAGTAACCTTAAACGTCGGCCTCCAGGGTCTGGAAGAAATCGAACCCGCAAAATTTTTTTGCGCTCTTGATCTCTCTTTAATACATTGATGTCTCTTAACTTTTGATAGGAGTGCTCTCAATCATGCAGCATTCAGCTGGAGTCTCAATGTCACTAGGTTTACTGTCAAAAAAGCCAAGATATTTATTATTTTCCACTTTTTATATTTTATCATTGTTTATTTTAATTGTTTGACTGTGATTTATATAAATTTTTGTTTTACTTTCATTTAATTTTAAATTATTCATGTTGAGCCAATTATTTTCTCTGCTAATGTCATATGTCATATTTTCAATGCATTTTTCTTCAGAGCCTGTATATTAGTGGGTTATCTGCATCTAATACTATTTCACTCTTTGCTATTTCCTTAGGCAAGTCATTTATATAAATTATAAATAAAAAAGCACCCAAAACTGATCCTTGCGTTACTCAATTATCGTTTTTGATTGGTGTTGATAGATTTCCATTTACTTTTGTTATCAACCAGTATTTTTATGTCTATATTTTCAAATGCTCTTTTAACATCTAAAAACATTGTCATAATTTTGTTTTGTTATTCTCTGTTTTTTCATCAATTACATAGCTTAACTGCGGTGTCACATACGTACTTTTTCCTGAAACCTGATTGATAGTTTGACAGTAAGTTATTTTGTTCGAAATATTCGTATAGTTGTTCTTTTACTACTCTTTTTTATATTTTTTTAAAAATAATTTCAAATTATTAATTGGCCTAAATTCTTAGCAGTTTTTGATTTATGACACTTGCAATCGGTGCTATCACTGTTTTCTTCCAGTTGTTTGGGAAGATGACGGTCCCTAATGAATTGCTTATTATTTTTAGCAGAGTATTGTCTGTTGAGTTCCAGTCATCAGTTATGAATTTGTTTGATATTTATTTATAGTCCATTTGTTTTCCATTTATTTTATAAGCTTTTCTAGTTCTACTACGTTTTATATTGTACATTATTAACAGACTCTCTAATTATTTATTAAGTTCATTAGCTATTATCACAGTATCGATTACATCTATATTTTCTTTAAGGACTAGCTCCTTTATATATTTCCACAGCTGTTTCTGATTATTTGTATCAGTTATTTGGCCATTTATGTACTTGTTCTTTGACCTTATATAAATTATAAGGTCTTATTATTACACAGTTTAACAACGCCTCATCTTTATTTTTTCACTTTCATTATTCTTAATTCATTTTTAAACCGTTCATTTGCACTACTTTTATTAGTTACTGTTTTTTTCACATGGTGTAAGAAAAGTAGGTGACACTGAGACGCTAGCTGAATCATGCATATTTGAACTTCGTTCTGTCAAAAATTAAGAGATATGTGTTAAAGAGAGATCAAAATAGGAAACATATTTTTTGTTTCACTCTAGCACACTTCTTGATATCAACCACCGGAAATAGTTTTTGGCAGGAGGAGCCTCAAAAGCAATAATGTTGTTATTTTTGTAATTTTGAAGTTACCTGGTTTTATTGTACCATGTTTTTAATATGTAAATTTTTTTTGTTGCATCGAAAGCATTATGGTGGAATTAGTAAAATCGTATCGTCTTGTTGTAGAAAAATCGTATCGTACAGCTTCGGGGCATAGTTAGTAAAACAGTTTCAACGCAGTCAAACGTGTCAGCTGTCTTGTAAATATTTTTATAAACTAATAAAAAAGTAACAAAATTAAAAATGCATTTCATTAATTCTATGTTTATTCATTTATGTGAAATGTATAAAGCTAGAAAAAATAAAAATAAGTAGCAACGAAGATGGTAGGTACATCGAATTAATAAAAATTGGGCACAAACTGAATATTAAAAAAAAAGCTTACGGGCGTGGAGCTATGTGTTGCTTTAGAAATTGCATCATTTCAAAAAGATGCCATGTTGATCTCGTCGACGCACCATTTCCAGATGGCTCGATGGTTTGTCGAAGTCCACTTCCGGATACATTGCTCTTCTGTCAAAAAGACATTTATTTTTACAGAAAAATTTCTATACAATAGTTTTATTAAATTTTTTCACTATACATACCTGTTGTACCCATTTCTTTGTCAATCTTTTGCCAAATTGCTTTCTTCCTATCTGGGAACTTATAATATAGGTTGGCTTTATTGCAAAATTTCTTCATTTTCTTGTACTAAATAAATAAGTTTACCGTCGTCCATTTTTATTTTGTTTTTTTTTTTAATGCAATAGATTTCTTTTTGTTTACCTCTTTTTTTTTTGTTCTTGTCAAAGTTTGACGTTAGCAACGTAAAAATCTATTTTATGTAGATTTCTACGTTGAAAACGTTGCCACTACATGTTCTATAAGCACTAACATGGCTTATGTATGTGACGTATTTTATCAGCTGATCCGCAACCTCACGATACGATTTTACTAATTCCACCATTATCCATAGTGTAATTATATACAGTGGAAGCAACTCTACATGTCATTTTTGTTTACATTTGTGTTTTATTAGACTTGAATTTCAAAATGTCTTTTCATTTTGCTTTGTTTGTTTACGAAATAGTACCTTTATGCTTTGTTTTCTTTTATAATTTTGACATTCTGCATCTGAGCACTTACAAGCTCATATAAACGAGCTGGAAGGTTGGCTAAACAAATGGAAAATTAAAGTAAATCCATCAAAATGTGCCCATGTGACTTTCACACTAAGAAAGGCAAATTGTCCGCCAATAAAAATAAATAACGTCATTGTTCCGGTAGAAACCCAAACTAAATATTTAGGAATCCATCTAGACAGATGCCTAACATGGTCACGTCACATTGAGGCCAAAATAAAAGTAAAAACAGCTCGACTAATGTAACTAATAGGTCCATTTTCATACCTTTCTTTGGACTTATGGCATTCAGCTATGGGGAACCGCGTGTGCAGCTAACATCCAAAAGTTACAAGAAGACAGTCGAATATTTTATGGACAATAGTCTGCGCCCCCTGGTATATAAGAAATGAGAATATCCACAGGGATTTAGAAATTCGAACGGTTCGGGAGGAATTTGAAAAATATTGTGCTAAGAACGTTCACAAATTGACGACCCATCCAAACGCCCTCGCCAGGGGCCTGTTACAGTTCGAGAAACACAGGAATCTTAAGAGAAGTGATACCTTGCGCCTAATGAGAAGAGGGATATGACTTTTTTATTTAAACGTAGAATATTACTTTTATTTTAAGATTTGAGTACAAGTAACTAGTTATTACATTGGTAATAATTATTTAAGTTTTTTTATATATTTTTACAGTTAAGATTTGGATACTTATTGTAATTTTATTATAGAAAGTTTCAATAATAATCATAATAAAAAAAAATTTTTTTTTGACATTCCATATCTAATATCCGAACAAGAACGCAAGATTTAAATTTGGCGCCATTCGATGTGTCATTGTTTGACATTTGAACAATTGTTATTGTTTGCTAGTAGAAGGTACGAGGTTAGTAAAAAATGACCATGGACAGCGAAGGGAGTTCGTTAATTGGGTATTGGAGAGACAACATGAAAATGCTGATTTTGCCAATAAAATCATCTTCAGTGGCCCATTTCCATCTTGATGGCTTCGTCAATAGGCAGAATTGTCGCATTTGGGGTGAGGAAAATCCTCGAGTGATTCACGAGAAGCAAATGCATTCTCAACGTGTCACTGTGTGGTGTGGTTTTTGGACTGGAGGAATCATTGGACCTTTTTTCTATGAAAATGAGGCAGGTCAACCAGAAACAGTCAATGGTGTTCGGTATCGTGAAATGATAACCAGTTTTTTCTTGCCTAGAATTGAAGAAATGAATGTGGAGGGCTTGTGGTTTTAACAAGACGGTGCCACATGTCATACAGCCAAAGAAACAATTCAATTGCTGCATCAGTCATTTATTTAATATTTAAATCTTGCGTTCTTGTTGGGACACCCTTTATATGGTGCGTATACTTTGTATAATTATACTATGGCATTATCTAGTGCTTTTACATTTTCGTTTAATTTTATTTCGTGAAACGTCATTGCGTTTCAAACGATAGTTTATTGTATTCAAATATCTTTATTTTTTCCGTGTTTTTATTTCTTAATTTACTTTTTTGGTTATAAATAAGTACGACATATTTATCACTTCATTATCGGATATTTTATTTTCTTTAATATTTTTGTCCGACATTTTCGTATTGTTTGTTATAACGTAGTCTCTATTGTATTTGAAGTTCTTGTAATGCGAGTATATTCGTTCAATATTTGTTTATGTCCATTGTCTTTCAATATTCTCTCTATTCTCCTTTTATGAAAGTTATTATTTAAGAATGATAGACACAAGAATACGCCATGCGCATGATTTCCCGTTAGATGACGTAGTTTGTCCATACATATTTTATTTATCCCACTATCCCTTCATATTTAATTTTGCAGGTCAAGATCCAGTACTTCTTGTCCTTCATCTTTTCCATTATTTTTGTAATTTTCCATGGTTTTTTATACCTCAAGTTTTCTACGTTTATCCTTTATTTGAACATTCTCGTACATACATACTCTTACACATCTGTGTGTTTAACATCTCTGGGTTTTTGTGCTTTATGTGCTTCTTCTGTTTATAATTATTAACTACAGTTGTATGGAAAAAGCTTTTGTGCTCAAAAAGCATTAGAATGCACAAAAAGCACTAGTTCTTTTTTGTATGTGAGTGAATGCATGTTTAAGCAAATCATCAGAACAAGAGAAAATATAGTGTCCTATATACTTACTAATGTATATGTATGTATGTATGGCTTTTATTTGGTGAAAGCATAAAGGACTAATTACAAGTTACAAACAAGAAAAAATCATAATACCTAGAAGAAAATGAAATGAAGTGAAGTGAACGAAAATATATATTATCCTAGTTTAGTTGTAGAGTCGACCGTAATGAAGATAAACAACGGTCGTGGTGCATTAAAACAATATGAAACGTTCGTGCGTGTTTATATATATTTAAAAAGTTTAATTTAAATAAAATGTACATAGATACATATATATGTGTACAATGCAAGCATACATACAAATTTGTGTATATTATATTTATGTGTATATAAAATTGAGTACATGGTAAAATCCTAATTTAACAATAAAACAAAAATAAGAAAACTTTTATGCAGGTGTATGTATATGTGTATAAATAGTGTGTATCTACATATGCAGATACATGTAGTACATGCAGTATATGCGTAAATAAACTTTGAAATCAATCACTAACTCTTGATTGGTATATAATTTATGTGTAGATTAAAAGGAAAAATTCATATGGTTTTTATAATTTTTTTTTTTTTTTTTTTTTGGCAACAAATCGATGGTTACATTGTATAGGCAGATATAGTAAAATAAATCCAAGGAAAAACAAACCAAAATCTATAAAGCTACCTGTAGATATAGACGAGTAGAATAACAATGATACACAAACAAAACAGCTTTTATAAGTACTCATTCATTTCGTACATATATACACACATAAATACATATGGTATTTTAAGGATGTATTCATGTATGTACTCGTATGCGGGTGTGTGTTGGTTTACGTGGCGGCCTAACGGCGTGTGTGTGTAAATTTATAAATGTTGTGCTTCAAACGAACTAAAGGCAAAATTTCTTGTCAAATGACAGGTTTTTTCAAAGTTAAATAATTAAATAAAAGGACGCGGAAAGTTCTATTTATTGTTGCTTCTATTTAGACCTTAAATTTTTTCTCTTTCCTTCTGCTGTATAACTCCTTTTATGTTTTTTTAAATTATTATTGTTTATACATATTTAGTTCAGGGAAATTATAAAAACACATATAAAAGTACTTTTGTACATAATACATATTTTTTTATTATAATATTGATAGGTTTACCAACTCTCTATTACGCAGTATTGTTTTATCATACCCTACCTATTTCCTATACCTAAAATTACGAATAAGTTAATAAGTTTAAAAATTTTTATTATTTATTGATTGGTACTTAATTGTAATTCATCATATTTATTCGAATTAGAAAATATTCGCTCATCAGCCGTTTTAATTTACTGCTAATCGTCTTGTAAAAATTTTTAATTTCATATGTATGTATTTGTGAAGAAATTTGAAATTAAATCAGAATTTTTATAAAATTAAGATAATAAATTGCAAAAGTGAAAGTGAAAGAAAGTGAACATAAATAGAAATTTATTAGTGTAAAAATTATGTGCATGTACAATGTTATGTATGTGTGTTTGTACTGCTTTTGACAGTAGGGTTAAAAAAAGTTGTTTTTGTAGCGATGCGCCTACCTGGTATAAATTCGATTTGAATCCACATTAGTAAAAATTTTTCAATCATTTTGAAAATTCTGTACTTAAAGTGTTCCATACGATATCAAAAGAAAACCAAGAGAAATTTAAATATTTAAATATAAGTTTGTTGTTCCGTGTGTAATTTCTATATATTACCTTGTAAAGTATATATATTCTGAAGCCTTATAAATAGCTCAATTGATTAGGCGATGCATGCCTAGCCGGTTTGAAAAGTGATATTCGTCTCTGTGACAGTTGTAGTCAACTTTCTAAAGTCTCTCGAAGATTTTACTACTTAAATTCAGCCCAATCGGTCTAAAAATAGCTGAGCAATGATTTGAAAAAATAAGTTAAATTTTGCTGAATCGAGTCAAAGGAGAAAAAGAAAAACAAAAAGCTTGAGGTCGTATTATATATATAATATGATCATAAGTCTAATCAACTAGCCATTTCAATAAAAAAGGTCAAAAAAACTTACAAATAAAAAATTATAAAAAATAAAGAAAGAAATGAAAAATATTGATAAATATAAAATATAAAATAAAATATATATAAAACTTCTTTGAAAACCTATTTTTTATAACCCTAAATGAATAAATTTCAGTACAAGGAACTAAAATTAAGGAGTTGTAAAAAGGTCCTTTCTGAGAATAAATATTAATAAATGTCTGCAGGCACTCCATTTTTAAAATAATAAAAAAAAAGAAATTCTGAGAAAGATATCCAATACGAATACAAAATATATAATTTAATTTAATTTTGCCAACTTTTGTAAACAAATTTTAAACCAAACATATTTAATATCAAATAAAGAACTTCAAATTAACGACAAAAATCGCTTTGTAATTTAGACAAAACCCCACTCAGAAAAATGATAAGCAAATGGAGGTATTCGCGGTTTTCGATTCACAGCTCCGCCATTTATAGACCGATCCGGCTGGATTTCAATAGCAATTGAAAGACAGAAACATCTGACAGATTGGTATGCTATACTTTTCTGTACGTTGTTTGGCGACTTCAGAGAATGAACTTCAACGATTTGACGGACAGACAGACAAATGGACATCGCTTATTCGGCTCCGCTTTTCATAAGATAGAATTTAATTAACAATCTGCGCCCAGGAGCTTCAAACATATTTGGCAGACGAGTATTATCTTTTTTGTAGTTCTTCTAGGGACTTCAGAAAGTTGATTTCAATATCCCCACTGTCAGACTAACAGATGGACATAGATACGTTGACTGTATATAAAGATCCGGAATATATTTACTTTATAGATTGTCCTATGTATGGTGTAGAAATTACAAACGGAATCACTTACAGTGAAGGGCATATATGGTATGTAGTTTTATGAGAAAAGATTTTTCAAAGATCTGTGCAAAGTTTTATTTAAATCAAGCCATAAATGACCGAGTTTTAGGAAAAAACAACCCACTATTTAAGTTGTGCCTTAAGCAGGTGATACACACATTAATCATGCGCTCGCTTGTGTTCGTTTTTTAAAAATGGAAGTCACCTATACACGTTGTGCGTGAATTTGACGAAAATCAAATTCAGTGTGATTGTTTGGACACGCAAGAAAATGCATAATTTGATGTGTCTATCCCCCGTTTAATGATCATTAGTATTTTAATGACTATTTTCTGTTTTAATGTGCATAGTTGTGGTTGTGTTTTTGTCATAGCAGTACGGGTGTCCCAACAAGAACGCAAGATTTAAATTTGGCGCCATTCGAAGTGTCATTGTTTGACATTTGAACAATTGTTACTGTTTGCTAGTAGAAGGTACGAGGTTAGTAAAAATGGAGCGCTACACGAATGAACAACGCATTCTCATTGTGAAATTGTTTTACCAAAATGGTGAAAGTTTTGCGGCTACAATTCGCAAATTGCGATCAATTTGGGGTCACAATAATGCTCCAAAAGAGTCAACTGTAAAGAGATTAATGGATAAATTTGCCGAAACTGGGTCTGTTAGTGATATACTTTTTTCTTTGGGGTTTTTTGAAGTCGATGGTTTACGTGAATAAGCCGACGACGGCTCAAGCCTTAAAAGAGGAAATTGGACGCTGCATTAAAGAAATACCGCAGCATTTATGCAAAACGGCGGCCATCTGCCCGATATGTTGTTCCATACATAACCTCATTCTGTCTACTTTACGATATAATAAAGTTTCATGGTTTTTTTTAAATATCTGTGTTTTATTTAAAATTTAAATCTTGCGTTCTTGTTGGGACACCCTTTATAACTTTGATGTATCTATGCCTTGCTTTTTTTGTTTGTTTGCCTGTTGTTGTTGTTTTGGTTGTAAGTATATTAACTGTGCGGTCCTTGTTTTGCTTTATTTGTGTAAAAATACAAAGTAATCACAGAATCACAGTGTCACAAAATGAATATTAATCATTGAACTTGTAATTCCCATAGTAAAAATTACACACAATGAGATTTGTGTTCTTCAACACGAATACATAATTGCCATGTATGCTGTGTAAAAATTTATATGACAGTTTGCTTTATTGTAAAGTAAGCATGGCTAAGTTATTGTTGTAAAAATAAAATTATACCGACTCACTCCGAGTGATAATGCACCTATAACGCTATAAAAAACATGTAATACATAATAAAAAAGGTGTAGGGTATACAAAAGTCGGCACGGCCGAATTTACCACTCTTAAGCTGCCGATACAACTTTTACATTGTGAAATAGCAACATGTCGTGTGTGACTTCTTAACCCTGGAATACTAACGTTATTTTGTAATACATAAATAAAAACACCGTAATTTGAAACTTAGTGACTAGAAATGTTTTATATTTGCTTTTTTTTGTTTACTTTAAAAGTATAACTTGTGAAATTTAGTGAAATTAGTTGCAATACATGCTTGTAATCATAAAAAACAGCACGTCAATTTTACGTACATTAGTATTGCAGGGTTAAACATTTCTTCTGTAAAGAAAACATGAATAACAACTACTGACAAAATTATGTTTTAAAAGTCTACGGTATGTGGAAATATTTGTCGGCGTATATCTAATATTTTGCTGTATCATTAGCTGTTTTTTATCTAGTTTTATTTTTTTTAATATAATAATAAAGAAGCAAATAATACATAAATTCTTTATAAATACAAGCTTATTATCTGGCCATTTAAAATAGGAAAAAAAAAATCTTTAATGACGCAATACAAAAATTTTATTCAGTAAATTGAACTACTCAAATGCTTAATTTTTTTTTAATTATTTCGTTCATCGTTCACTGACTTTTATTATTTAGGTTTAAAACATCCGAAATTGGATTTAAAATAGTAAGAGCAACAATATTTTGTTGTAGGTCTAAAGCGAATATAATCGGCAAATTGCAATCATTTCAAAAATTGCTAGTTAATTTACAATCACATTTGGTTGGACTCAAAATTCAGACTTAATTGTGCATATAACACATTTTGCAGAATGAAAAAACATGTGTATTTCAAACATGTCCTGCATGGGCAACTTTACTTTTTATACCCTTCACTGTAAGTAAGAAGGATATACGAGTATATAACTTTGTGATTCCGTTTGTAATTTCTACACCGTACATGAGACACCCTATAAAGTATATATATTCTGAATCCTAATGAGTAGCGGAGTCTAATAAGCGTTGTCCGTATGTCCCTATGTCCGTCTGTCTGTCCGTGTAGTCCTTGAAATCAACTTTCAGAAGACCCTGGACATCATACAGAAAAGTGTAGAATACCAAACGGTTAGTTGTTTCTGTAAGTTTATTACTATTGAAATTCAGTCAGATCGGTTCATAAATGGCGGAGCTATGAGTCAAAAACAGAAACTACCTGTATTTTTGACCACTTTTTGAGTGGGGTTTTCGCATATTTTGTCTAAACGAAGAAACGGACAAAAAAAACGTGGTATGCAGTTTTGTTTGAAATATCAGTCATAATACCTGTGCTAAAAGTGAAAGCAATCGGTCCACAAATGGCCGAGGTATATCAAAAATACAACCGAAATTTTAGATTTTCATTAATTATGGCTTTGTTTTTTTAGCGTTTTTTATTTAAACTAAAAAAAGTAGTACCAAAATTCAGCTGGATGGGTCCATAAATGGCGGAACTATGAGTCAAAAATTGCAATGAACTCAATTTTTGACCATTTTTGGTGCGTTTTTTGCGTACTTTGTCTAAACTACAAGGCGGACAAAAAAATGTGGTACGCAGTTTTATTACAAATAATAATCGTAATGTCTGTGCAAAAAATCAGAAAGATCGGTTCACAAATGGACCAGAAAAATCAAAAATACAACGGGAATTTCACATTTTCATTAAGTTTTGCTTTGTTTTTTTTTTGTGGAAATTTTTTAGCTGTCATGTGCGTAATGCTTTGTACACACAAACACGAAATATAAAAAAGTGTATTTGTGTATGAGTGGTTTGTTATTGCCGTGAGTGTAATAGTATTACGAATTTGGCGTAAAAATTAAAAAAAAAATTTGGCAAAATTAAATGAAAATAAATTGTTTTTGTTTTCTTATTTAATATCTTTCTTAGAATTTCTTTTTTTATTGATTTAAAAATTTAATGCCTGGAGACATTTTATTGCTTTTAAAAATGAGGTTCTCAGAAAGGATTGTTTCTTAGAACTCGTTAATTTTAGTCGTGTTATAAAAATTTATTTTTTTAACAAAATATTAATCTTTATTTGTGCTTAATTCCAGAAATTGTGTTGGTTTTAAAATTTATTCTTTTACTCATGATATTCTCATGAGTTACTTATTCATTACAATAAGTACTGAAGGGGAGAGCATACCTATATGGACCATTTCATCATTTTATTTTTTTATTTATATTTCTTTCCAATGATGAATAAAGAAAATTTTATATTTAATATAACCTCAAGCTTAATAAACAAGTGTTTCAGTTACATAATTTTTTGAAGTGAGTGAATATAAATCTGGTTAGATAAATATGTTTTTAGGTAATTTCTTATGTTTTTTAGTATTTGTAAATTTCTTTATGACATTAAAAATATGTTTATGCATAAATATGTTAATTTCTCTAAGAGATTGCAAACGAACCATAGAATATTACGGGTGGGTACACATATCATTTTAAACAAGAGGACGTCTAGATTTGTAATCTATTATTCAAGTACTCAGAAAAAACTTTGTATTATTTAAAATAAAATTTTGAAATTCTCTCCTACCCGTAGAGTACTTGGGAATTTTTAACATTCCTCATTTTGGCGAGGTAAAATTCCCTATTTTGCCCAGGAAAACTAACAAAATCAAAAAGGAGCTTAATCTTTCTGGAAGTTTTTATTTCATGATGCAAAACGGAAACTGCCAAAACCCTTCAGAGCAACAGCACTGGAGTATAAAAAATTAAAAAAAAATTTTTTAAGTACGAGTATGCAAAGTAATATATGAATATTTGATTGGTTGGTTACAAATATAGGTAATCTCCACTAGGGTTCTACTAAAAACAATTAATATTTAATGACGTAGGACGTATTTGATAAATAAGCCATTAATACTGAAAATATTTACGAATACTAAAAAACGTAATCTGGTACATTAAAACTTATTTAACGCGGCATATTTCTCTTCACTCATTTAATTTTTACTATGGTTTTAGTATTATAGAAGAATGTGTAAAGTGAAATATATTAATACTTGGCTAACATAGTGAACGGTATATAAGACTCGGCACAGGCGAATTTAACTTGTGTTGTTATAGAAATTTTTAACCATACGTGTGCATGATATGTGTGCACACGCTCCTTTTAACGAAAGCAGCCATACATGTACATCAGGCAGTCGTGCTTATATATGTCAGTTATTTGTCTTATGTATAAAATAAGTATCTTGCAACGAACTTTTTCCTGATAATTTGAAAATATTCCCATAAAACTAAATATTTATCTTATTATAATTTTTAAATTAAATTTAAATATTAATTTAACGGAAATGTGCAAAAATTAAAATTATTAATATTTGGCTATTAGAGGGAAGGGTGTATAAAACTCCGCACTGCCGAATTTAATTTATTAATTTCAATGTTCATATAGAATCTTCTTACTGAGAAAATAAACGTAAAAATTGTGAGAAAAATAAAAAGCTACAACTTTGATATTGATACGGGAGCGTATGATTGTAATATAAATATTAAATTAATTAATAATCATACGGCTATGTAATTTATATCCCTTGTAGAAAATAAACATCTTCTATGTACAAAAAAAAATTATTTTCTGTTTGTTTGTTTCGTTTCCAACTGATTTTTTTTTTGTAAATTTGATACATATACATACATAATTGCTATATGTAATCCAAGAATGGTCGGTCTTCATAGATGGACTTTATATTGATTAAAATTCTATTTTTCAACGGATTTCTCTGAAATTTAATACCTTAGGTACGTTCTTTTAGAATGTTTTCTAACTCATAAAGTAAAAGAACGGAGCAGACCCGGTAAAACAGAAAAATCAAACTAGGTATTTTATTTTTTTTATATTTTTAGTTTCTTTGTAAAAATAATTATTATTCGTATTTACACATGTTTCTTTGAAGTATCAATCCTTTATTGCTCAGTATCTTGTGCTCTGTTTAGTTTTAACGGCTCTTAAGAAATTTAACTCAAAAGTTCAGCCTTATTTATTTTTATGTTGTGTGTTGCACTGATGAATATTTGATTAAGGATAAAAGCCAATATAGTAGTGTTTTTCCTTCCTTAATTTGTTTGCTTATCAACAAATTTAGATCAAATAAAATGAAACAAAAATATGTACGTACATGCTGCCATGGTCCAGCTCAATCAAAACTAAAATGAGTACACACTACCATACATATAGACATACTGTGTACACTAAAGGGCTGCACAAATATTCATGAAATGGCTTACAAGCACTTTTCATTATAAAATATTACTCATGTTTTTAGTTATTTGTGGCTTTCAAGCTCTTTAGTATACTCGAAAAAAGTTCAACAAGCACAAACAAATAAGTGAACTACATTCGGTTATGTTGATTTACAATGTCACATCGTAAATAGATTTTATCTACGGTTATTCGTACATTTTTGCATTAGATATTTCACAGCCAACGTTTCTTTAATCCTTTTTATTATTAATTTTTACATTTATTTAGTGAGATTTTACAGAATGATATGGAAAAATTAGCTTTTACTTTGTGGCTTTAAATTTCATTAACAAAACCTCTTTAGAATGCAATTAAAGACCATATATAGTTAGTGACCTTTTAAGTCATCGTGTAAACGTCATAGAACACCTTTTCCAAAAATACTAAGTGTTATACCTAGTTGAAAAAACATAACTTGCAATAATATTTTCTTCTGCAAAAATTATTTTTAATATTTTTACAGAATATAGAAAATATTGAGAAAAAAATTAACTTATTAATCTTTATTTACTTATGACATTATTGAACCAAATGAGCGATATGTTTGCCAAATGGCATTCGTTCCATGCTCAGTGAAGGGTGTAGCAGAACATTGGATATATATATAATAAGCTTAAGAAAGTACAAACACAAAATAAAAAACCATTAAACAATCACAAATTTTAACAATTAAAAAGCTTTTCTTTTAAACAAACAAATGTAATATAAAAAGCTCTTCACAATATAAATTGTTCACTCACGGGGCTACCATATTGACGATATGTATTCTGTAATGTGAGAATGTTCTAGCGGTGGAAAAACCTATGAAATGTTTATTGCTAAAGCTTTCCCACAATAATGTGATTCGGATGGGAAATATTAGGTAAACTATTTATAGACTGATAGATGTTACTAACAAGTTATCATATATAATTGCAGTCGATTTAAGAATTGCTACTTCTACTACATTCTGTTTCGAATCGATATACACAGTAAAAATAATCTAATGTGTCGTTAATTTAGGTTTACAGAAAAGACGAGTAAACTAGTCTGCAAAACTAACTACCATGTCGCTGAGTGGTTTAGGGTATTGTTTTTTAAGAGCTCAAGCCAGCGCTGAGAGGGGATAGAACCTGCAAAATTGTTAAAAGATGGCCTTGTTAATCATTGCCTTTAGGCAAGTATTTTTTACAATTGCTGCAATGAAATAGGAGAGATGTTGTTAGATAAACTTATGGCTCTAATAAACAATTTTTAGAAATCAGCAAACATGGCAGAACTCTAACTCTAGCACTCTCCCTTAAGTATAATAGTGCTGTCGCAGTTTACAAGGAGGATACAGTATTTTTTTTTTACTTCCAGTTGCAAATTTTTCCATGCACAATCTTAGTTATTTAGGAATAGGTTATGATACCTTTTTATATATTTTTCTTTCTCTTCCGCAATTGGTTTTTTTAATTTTTATCGTTCTTCTTTCTTTTTTGACGTTTTTATATTCCTTCTTTATTGTTCTACTGCTACAGGTAACACAAAGGTAATACAGCAAAGGACTCACGGGAGACCTTTAATTTTTTTTTTTTTTTATCTTAAAAATAAGGAGATTTTTACCATTAAATTTAGTTTTAAAGAAAATTAATCTTCTGGCAGCTCTGATGATGAATTCATCTATCTCTTTTCTGCTCTAGAATGAATGCAAGACAAAAGGAAGTCAGTGTAAAACGAACCACTTTTCGAAATCAACTAGCGCGAAAATTTTAATAAATTAACAAAAATAAATAAAGAAATAATATCTACATATAACCAAGAAAACATATTTTATATTCTTAATAAAAAATAATTTGAAAATAAAATATTTATAAAAAAGAGGTGCTCTTGAATATATTTCAAAGTGAAACTAGTTTTTAAATAAATAATTTTTTTATGTAGTTAAGAGAGAGAGAGAAAGTTTACGTTTAAATAAAAAAAAATCCCTTAACCCATTTAAAGAAAAAAAAAAACAGAAGGACAAACTGAATCAAAACTGATTAAATCAATTCAAAATCTTTTATGTTAAAAAAAAAAAAACGGAAACCGGGAAAACGCAAGCATATTTGTATATAAGCATATAAATGGTTCATAGCCTAGTTACCAACACAAGCACACACATCCGACTCACGTACATTTTAATTGTTTATCATAAAAACACAATACAATGATGGCAAATTTAATTTTTACAATATTTAGTTAAACAAAAATTTTGAAATATCAAAAAAAAAAGAATAGAAAAATAAACTTGTGTCACTGTGTTTTATTCCGCTTTGCTGTGAATCATATTTTTTCCTGTGAAAAATACCCGAAATAATATTTGCAACAGCAATGACTAGTGATCGTATTTTGATGGCATTATGACGAAATCTGAATGTTTTTATTGTTATATTATTTAAATCTGTTAAAGTAATTTAACAGTGTGTACGAAAAAAGATTTCCGAGTTTAAATAGTTTTAGTTATTAAATGGAGTCCCCACAAATAAAACTAATACCAAAATTCATCTTCTCCAATGAAGCGCATTTCCATCCGAATGGTTTTGTCTTATATGTTTGTAAAACATCATCGTCACTATCACTTTCTTTTTCAATTTAAAAATCAAATGTGAATTTTTTTTAAGATTTGTATTATAAATGAGATTCAACAAACAGTAGGCTGCGAAACTGCATCATAGAATTTTGTATTGTATTTATTTTTTACTAGCATTTAACTCGCTACTTCGTCAGCGAAGTATCATGCTGTCGCTATTATAATTTCGTATTTCTTTATAGACTATTTAATCTCAGTTCTAAATTTTTTAATACAAATAAAATTAAAATTTATCATTAAAATATACAAAAAAGGCCCTTTTGTCAATTTATTGATTTTTATATTTACTGATCAGCGTTGGAGCTCGGTCTGATAGTTATATATTCGTTAATGTTAAAAAATCAAAAAATAGCATTATAGTATATGAATAAAAAGTACCCCCTATTAAATAGACTTTCCAAAACTACTGAGGCAATCTTGTAGTGCTGGAGGTTGGCTTGGATGCACCTGAGATCCATTATCTATTCCGAGACCGCTTCTTAGGCCTCGCTTGCATCTACTTGAATCACTTGCTTGCCTGAAGCTGGGTGTACCCAGTGGCTCGTTTCTGTAACTAAATGCGAGAATTTCTCCCATCGAATAGTATGAAACAAAAAAATTCACTGTTTCTCGCTTTGTGAGTAAAAAGTGTTTCTGTAGTTGAATGTGGAAAAATGCAAAACTGTTACGTCTTTATTGGAATTTTCCAATAATTCAAATGTCAAAGAATTCAAATATCAGCAAAAAGAGGAATTTATATGAGATGAATGCACTTCTACTTTCGATATTTAGCTATATAAAACTATTCTACTACATTTTATTTATGTTATAATTTATTAATTTAAACGATTTACATTTATTAGTTTTTACTTTGTCATTACTTTTAAATTCATCTCTCATAAATTTTAAAATGTGTGTGTGTACTCGAATTTTTCAATAAATTCTTAAAATCACTAAAATGCCAGTTCGTTCTCACAAAGAAAAATTATTGTGTTTAATAAATGACATTTTGTTTCAATTCTCAATGTTTCTTATGAGGTACAGAACAGGGAGCTTGGTGACCTTAGGGTTGCCAAATGACCTTCAAGATTGGCAAGGCTTGTTTTGGCGGTTGCTTTCTGGAGCCGCTGTCTGCTGCTGGACATCGATGCAGTGTTGTCATCATCTTTGATGGACACTTTCTCCCTCGTATATCCTTGGCCGGATGTGACCGGCTTGGCCCGTGTCTTCACCCTCATACGCATCTACGAGAAATTAAGGAAAACTTTTCTTCTCTGCTCAAGAATGCTTCATCAATGGAGAATGTAACAGATTGTGCGACATCCTCCTTCTTTGTGGTTCGAAGAATCAGCCAGTCCAACGTCTAATCAACAGTGTGTTCTGCTCGTGTACGTCTTCTGGTGACAGGTAGCCAATGTAAATGACAACTGGAGTATTTCTGATCTCTCGATTAGCCTTATGCTAGAATTAGTGAATGGCTCTAGAGTTGGGCTGTTGTGGTACGTCCCTATCGATGCACATACACTACCTCTCCAGTGACTAAGTCAGGACTAGACGGGAATGATGTAACTTGAATTTTAATTAACTCAGTGTCATTTTTATTAAAAGCTGGTTTCAATCGATCAACACTGACATTCACTTCCTTGCCTTTTTTTCTGATGGTATACAGACAAATGGATAAGCGATGAACTACTTCGTATTAACTAGTATAAAGTTTATCAAGAGTCTTTCAGAAATACATGAACAAAGTCTTTAAGATTTTTTAGAACAAACATTTTGTTTTTGTTATATTGCGTTGTGGGAGTAAGTCAAAGTATATTAAAATGTCAAATTTTGTTTAGAAATTCATTGGAATTTTCATCATCGTTAATGCTATCAAAAAATTCACCAGGAAGGCGTAGTGGCTTTCGATTCCACTAGTCTCTGAAGCACCACCATCTCAATTTTGAACCAACGATTTTCACTATAAAATATTCTAAGTGAAATTCTTCAAAATCTGTACACTTTCTGAATATTAGCTATATAGTTCTGAATTCTACATTGCACTAGCTTTCGATTTTATTAAATTATTTTTGGCCAAGCTCGTGACAGTGTGCGACATGGGTATTTATTATATAAGTATAGTAAAAAAAGAAAAACAGAAATAACTACACAATTCAATTTTCTCATTTTTGAATCCGCTTTATTATATTTTATTAAAACACAAATTCTTAAAAAAAATAAGCAAATCAATTTCACAGAATTTTAATATATTTAAGTGGATCAGCTGTTATAAAAAGAAAGAGTCTATTCTATGTCAGACGTATTTGTATATGTCGTTTGTGACCATAAATTATAAACCTTCTATAAAATAACACATTTTGACAGACATGTAGAAAACATTCGTATTTTAATATTATTGGGACCTTTACTAAGTAATCGTTAAAATGGTGTCATATTTTTCGTACCTTCCTGTCAGAAGCTACGTAAACTCTCATTAAAAATATTGATTACGATACTGGTACCAAAAGCGATAAAAAAAGAAACTAAAACTGAAGGAAAATATTTTTAAAAGATACTTTATTAAGTCGGAAAGGGTAATAAATCTATATCATAAGAGTTTAAACGTTAATTTTCTTAAAATATTAAAAAAAAATTTTACGCAATTCACGTATCAAATATTTTTTTTTCTCATTTTCCAGCTTATTTCTTTCGCACTAAATTGAACACAATTATATCTTTTATTACATTTAAAAAATCAAATTTAAACAAATTAAATTTACAAACAAGTTCTAACACTTTTTATTTGTTTGTTTTGACAGTTTTTATAGTGAGCTGTATCATAATTATTTAATAAAGTAACCGCAGCCTGCTGTCAAATTTAATTTCACTTATCAACACACTCTTTTAAAAGGAAACAATTTTTTATTTTTATGTAAACTAAAACTGGAATATCTGGCAATCATTCACCACTCGTTTTTCTTGTACGAGTAGGTATAAGCTACAGTCACATTACAAAATTATTTTTTTGACACAAGCGATCAACTCGTCTACTTTTCATATAAAATTTCCAGAGGATCGCTTGTGTTTTAAAAAGAGCACATTAATCATATGAATCTGTAAAAATAATATATGTTAGCATGATTTGATTTTAGGATGGCTTAGTTTTCATTTTGTATTGGGTACAGCTATTGACTCTACCATCAAATAACTGGAAACGCATTACCAGGGAAAAGGAATTTTTCCGAAAGCGTCACTCCAGAAATCCAGTGTCTGGGAGTAATATCGATTTTTCTATATTTCAAATAAAAGCGACTGGGCTGACTTCCAATATGGAAATATTATGGGACTATTGAAAGTCAAAAATATGAACTAAATCTTGAATAAACTCAATATACCAATGGGTATTTTGTACTTTTCGATATTTGTACATTTGCGGAATAAATATTGTAAAAACTAAAGTTGGTACTTTTTTTAACCCCATTTATCTTTCTAAGTAACAATCACAGCTACAAAAACTAAATTGTATTCTTCTCTTCTTAAAAAGGTCAAAAATGTATATGGGCACTTTTTTAAGATGGGAGTAAATAAGGTGTAAAATATTAACCCTTTTTACTACTATTTCTAAATATGTAATTTTATGTAAATTGATGCAACATACGAGTATGAACATTCTGTAAAACCCAATCAAATTCTATCTAAAAAATAAATTTCAAGGGAGAAAAAAGTACCAAAGAGGGAAATAAGATTGGACTTTATATATAATAAATTTTAGTGCTACTTTTTATGTTATGTGTAAGCTTCGAATTGTGAGAATAGAATTAAACGGTACTGCACGAAATAAGAAATCATTAATTAAGGGACAAAATAGTATTTTTTATTAAATTATGGTACCTTTCGATCTTGCAATGTAAACGAATGTAGAAGTACAAGGTTTTGCTCAAACGGTCCTGAACAAAGTGAAAAATCATTAAAGGGGCAAATCGTACTTTTTGTTCACTTTTGTGTAGGACACATATCATTTTAAAGGGGAGTTCGTTTAGATTTGTAATCTATGGCCCAAATATTCAGCACTTACTTTAGACTATTTACAAATTTTTTTTTGAAATTTCCATATACCCCAGTGCTATTGCTTTGAGGAATTTTTATCATTCCAGACTTTGCCGAGGTACCATTCCGGATTTAACCCATGAAAATTACCAAAACCTAAAGGAATTTAATCTGTAGGCTCTAAACTTTCTGCAAGTGTTTTAACATTTTTATGATGCAAAACGGAAACTGTCAAAATCCATGAGAACAAGCGTACTGGGGTATATGGAAATTTAAAAAAAAAAAAAAAATTTTAAAAATAGTCCAAAGCAACTTCTGAGTATTTGGGCAGTAGATTACAAATTTAGACGACTTACCTTTTAAAATGATACTCGTATGTGTCCCATCCCGTAATCTTGTATTTATGCATATTTGTACCCATTCACTTATATTTCTCCTGAACATATGTCATAAATAATAAAAACATATATAGAAATATTTAATAACGTAAGACGTATTTGATAAATATGCCATAAATACTTTAAAGATATTTGCAAATATTAAAAAACGGAACGGGTTACGTTAAAACATATATAACTTGCCAGATTTATCTTCACTCTCTTAAATTATAAATATTAGCGACAGTAAGGTACTTCGCTGACGAAGTAGCGAGTTAAATGCTAGTTATTCATAAAGGAAAATATAGGAACACAACTGTTGCGCTTTATGCATACAAACCAGATTTCGCAAAATAATTTTTAAAGATGACCGTATCAAATTGGAGGAGTTGTGGTATAAAAAACATTTGCATAAAATAACCTAGCACAGATGTGCCTTTCTAAAATGACAATTTTACATGTTGTCCTTCTAGCAAAATCAACATCACAGCCTTTTTCCATATATACTAAAATCGCATGCATTATTTGTTTGTATCTATATTTTGTATTTCCCAACAAACCAAATGACTTGAGAAAAATATTAAAATAAACTTATGATTGAAAAATGTTTTAGAAAATATTGAAAAACTATATCGTAACAATTGTAGAATAATCAAAACGGCACCCTTATAATTAAACTTATATGTGCAAGCTTACTTTTAGCTTACTCTTATAAGTGTAAAATAAGCTTACGAAAATAATGCTTTCTTAACCTTGATATAAAAAATTAAATTTTTTTTTTTTAATTTCAAAATGTAAATAAAATTTTTAAGATTTTTTATTGTTATATTGGTTCAATTTGATACGAAAAGAAAGATCGTTCTGGTGTCCTTAATAAACTGGTCATCTATAGTTCGTATTGGTAAAATACAGAAATTTAATAATTTTGTTCTTTAGTAAAAATGAACTTACTCTTTATTACGCTTTTTGAGCTCAGATTTCGCACAATTTTGAGTCCATCATAGTTTTTCATCTTTACCAATTACTTTCCTGAAAGCAGGGGATATATAAATTTAATTATAGGCATGTTTTTATATATAAAACGGATAGAACTTACAAAAGAATCGAATTTTTCGCTATTTTCGTGCTAAATTTCTGCAACCACCCAATTGGCTTATAACTGAAATTGAGTTGTATTTTAAAACAAACTTTTTTTTACAGATTTATATTATATTACCTTCAGATTTTGTCAAACTTTCGCCATTATGTTGATTTATTTATGTATTATATTTACATATTAGTTTTTATTAAAATTTATTTTATTTTTATTGAAAGGTTGTGTGTGATAAACGTTTCTAAAGCGTTATTGAAAGATATTTCAGAATTTTTATTTTATAAAAATTATTTTAAATGATAATGAGAAAAGCTTCCTATTTTCATACGCTTATTCTCAAGTTATATTGTAAATATTTCGATTGCTATATGGTTTGTTGGGCATACTCGTATACAAATATGTGTCAGATCGTTATAAATTTGTTTTCGAAGCTCATTTCGAATGAAAAATTTTAATACAAACCCCCTACTTTTGTAGAACATCAAAAATAAAAAGTTTACTTTTAAAATTGTATTTTACTTTCATTCCACTACTTTTGCAGAATTAATTTATTTTAATTTTTTTTAATAAAAGCAATACCTATTTACGCCCTTAAATATTTATATTGGTCTGCATTAATTGTCTTAATACCGAAGCTTTTAAAAACGTTTCTTCTCCATTTTAGTTTCTTTTTATCCCTTTTGGTATGTGTGTCGTGATGAATATTACTAACGCTAGTTTTCGCCGCAAAATACGATACCGCTAAAACGATCAGTTAGTAATAGATTTGTAAACTGTCGTATTTGCTGGCGTTTTACGACTGTCGCGCTACCATATTTTAAAAACGCTTTACTTTCGGCATAAAAACGGCAATCACGATAAAAGTGAATTTAAATTACTCATAGAAAATATTCAGTTAGATTAATATACATACATTAGAAATTATTCTAAAAAAAGTATTTCAGCTCTTTAAAATCGTAAAGTTGGCCCAAAATGAAGAAACTCAAAGTGCATCACTTTTTCTGTGTTTTTGTTTCCGTAATTCTTTTTGAGCTTTATTTTTTTTAGTACATTCTTTTTTTTAATTTTCCAGCATACCATTCTCCCACTTTTTCACTTTTTTATATTTCGGGATATATAGACACACAAATTTTCCAGATGTGTTATTGTTTACTTATGAATAAAAGATGATCAGCTGTTGGTGGAAGAACTTCAGTGAATTTAAAAAATACATTTTGTGGCTTTCATTTGTAGCATTAGAATGCTTCACATACCCACACTCTCACAGAAATGGTTATCTGCTCTCCCAAAGAAAAGAAAAATTATTTTCGAATTTTGATTTCTATCAATTTGTATCGTGCGTATAGTCGTCGCTATTTGATATTTTCCGTGAGTAAGTTGTTGGACCGTTTTGCTAGTCAATCGTCAAATAACTGGGTTTTTTTCCTGCTCATCATTATGATCGGTGGGGATGGTTGTAGTTGTTTTAGACGCTCGAAGCTTTTTATATTCTCAGTATTAGAATTTATCTATGTATATTGTGTGTGTGTGTTTTTTTTTTATTCATTTATTTACATACATATTTTTTTCATGCCATCAATTTTTCATTTCTCATTTCGTTGGAAAGCGTAAGACGTGCGGTACGCATTTTAGTGGCACGGCTTGTTCGTTTGGTTGTACGTTCGATCGTTCGTTCGCCTCTTAATTTCTATTATTTTTTGGTTAAAGCTACCTTGCCTATTACTTTTGTGGCCATCAGTCATATAAAATCTTAGCCCACAGTGTTCAACCCAGCTAGTGCGCCAGTCTACTGTTTTGAAATGTTCTAAAGCAACTTAAAGCATGTCCGTCTACAACTAATTCATTTTAACATTTAAAAATATAAAACAGAAATAAAAAATATGATTTTTAGATTGAAATTAAACTGAAAAAAAATTGTTCCAAGTGATTGAAAAGTGTATTTAAAGTGAATTAAAGAAAAAAGTATTTTAACAACATAAACTTTTGCTGACACATAAATTTTAATTTAATTGTAAAGAACAAATTTGAGTTAATACTTGATTTTTGTAAACCTAAAAATAATTTTTCTTTCTTTCAACCTTTTTCATACTTTTTTTTGTATAATTCGAAAATATCTAAAAATATAACGCGTGTGCTGAAATTGAATGTAAAAAAAGAATAAAAAAAAATTAGTGAAATATAAATTGGGCAAAAATTAAAAATAAATTGAAAAAAATTACTACAAAAAACAAGTGTGTGTGTTTAAGAAAACCTACATGATTTATAGGATCATATTAAAAGGAATGCTTAAAATACAATAGCATTCACATTTTTATATTTTTGCATTTTAAAAAACCCTGTTTACGTGTGACATAATTTACTTTAAAATTTTTCGAACATCAGCAGAAAAGAAAAATTTTTACTTTTAAGCACAGACCCCAAAAACGTATTTGTATGTATCCGTTATTAAAAATTTCAGTTGCTGTTATTGCTGTAGTTGTTACCATTGTTCTCTTTTCTCTCTCTCTCTCTCTCTCTCTCTCTCTCTCTCTCTCTCTCTCTCTTTTTCAGCTGCTAGTGAAATTGTTTTATATTGGAAAATTTCGAAAATATTCGAAATTTTTTTTTTAGTCAGTGGGTATAGAACTGCTGCTACTTTTTTCGATTTTCTTTTCTTTAGGTTTTTGCTATTTTTTTTTGTGTTGTTCAGTTCACTTTTTATTATAAAATTTTGTTTCTCTTGTATTTAGCAACGTACACCAATTACGAATAATTTAAAAATATTTTTATCTCGTTTACACAAATTTTTGTTTGAATTTGTTTTCCTAAATTTGATTTGTTTGCATGTGTATGCATATGTATGAACTTTACATACATGGGTATGTATACAAAAAGGGTTTTTCAAAGGGTACGTTGTTTTTCAAATCAAAATCAAACAAACATTTGACTTGAAAATTATTAAGCGTTTTATTGCACGTTACTGGATGACTACTGAAATTTCGGTCAATACCGAGTATTCCAATTCGCAGTCATTTTGGCAATTTGAGTTTCTATTTAAGCGGGTTTCACATTATAATACAGAGTATTAACATTTTCATTAGATCGAGTGAGACCGAAATCAGATGCAAATCAAATAGCCTGTCAAAAAATCTAAAGGAAAATATTTTCTGTTTTCATACCATCACACTTCAAATAAAATACAAAACGTGTCAAATAATTTTACAGCTGATTTCTAGTTTTTTCTTTGGTTGCTTGTACAAAAGCAACCCTGATAAAATAAGAAGTGTGATAACTTAGAAAAAATTCTAACAATGACAAAAACCATAATACTGCCAAAAATACTTAAGTATTTTACCACACTCACCATACTTGCTTAACATTTTGTTTTCACACTATTGGATTTTTACTTAATACATGAATTTTTGACATGTATTAATACTAAATACAATAGTCTGAAGCCCGCTTTATCTCGTCAAATAACAACAACTTTTACAGGAACAATGTAGGCAAGATTTACAGGAAAATTTAATTTAATTTTTATTGTGTCACTTTCTTCATTTATACGAGTAGTGCATTTACATTGAACTGAAATCTATTAGATTTGATATGAAATATCTTTTTAAGCCTACACCGTTTATACAAGGTGGCGCAAAAATAACCTTCCGATGTTTTTTGGTTGTAATTAAAAAAAAAATGAAAAACTTTGATTCTTCTTGTGGATTATTTTTATTTGGTCTTTTAATTTTTTTACATCAAATCGAGAATATGATGTCATGTAAATGGCCGCCGCCACAGTTGATTGTCATTTGAGCCCTTTTTATGGCATTTTCCATCACTTTGGGCAAAACTTCCGGCGATAAGTCCTCACATTCTTGACGGATATTGTCTTTAAGAGCTGCAAGAGTCTGAGGCTTGTTGACATAAGCCCGCGACTTCAAAAAGCCCCACAAAAAGAAGTCTGCAGCATATCGGTTGCGGCACGTGCAGTGTGTGCCGTTGCACCGTCCTGTTGGAACCACATGTTTTCCAATCCCAATTCATCAAGTTGCGGGAAAAAAACTCGTTGATCATTGCTCTGTAGCGCTCACCATTCACAGTAACCGTTTGGCCCGCGACGTCTTCGAAGAAAAAAGGTCCGATGACTCCTCCAGCGAAAACAGCACACCATACAGTGACTTTGAGCGGGTGTAATGGCTCTTCGTGGGTTACACGGGGATTTTCAGTGCCCCAGAAGCGTAAATTTTGCTTATTTACGTACCCGCTAAGATGAAAATGGGCCTCATCACTCATGATTATTTTTGATGAAAAATCATCTTCCTCTTGGTGGTGATTAAGGATGGCTTGAGCGTATGTTAAACGCGCAGCTAACAGCTGTAAAGACCGTCGACTGATACCCATTTGCGTGGCACGTCGTCTGGTCGATGTCGACGGCACTTCCATGACATCCTCGGCTACAGCAGCAATATTCTCTGCAGAACGGCTTTTCCGGGGTTTGCCACGCCTGGCAGCATCTCGTGCTGTGCCAGTCTCTTCGAGGCGAGCGGCTAACCGTCGTTGTGTTTCACCAGTAGGCGTTGGACGGCCAGGACATCTGCGACGAAATTCACGTTGTGCCAAAGTCACCGACCGATTATTGGTCAAATAAATAGTCACCAATATTCCGCGTTCTGGAGCAGTGTAGCGTAAGATTGTTTATTAACGTGTATTTCGCATGTGTTTACTACACAAATGTCAAAACAGAACTGACATTAGGGGCCAATCGCCAAATTTATAGCATTTTCTGATAGGAGGATTACTTTTGCGCCACCTTGTATATATTTTTTTTTTTTGACATATTTCAAGATTTCATTTTCGTAATAAAAATAAGCTTCATATTAGTATGTATTTTCTTCCATTTTTAAATATTTTTCTTTACTTTAATGCGTTTAATTAAATTTTTTTTTTATCAAAATGTCAAATTTTCTTGTCTAGTGTCGTATTTTTTTTTTGGTGTATTAATAACAAAACCACAGTTGTATGACTAAGTAAGTACACCAAGATCTAGTAACAAGCTAGATTTTGGTTTGTATGGGAAATCTAGTGAAAATGAACTGGATTTCGTTCAAAATCTCGTATGAAATAGATTTTGCTGCAGCGTAAATTGCCTATTAGAAAATAACAGTATATCTCGGAAATCAGATACAGATTTTAAAACAAAAAATGAATAAAGTCAGAGAAAAGTATATTGTCATAGAGTTTGTGTTCATCAAATAATAATCATTCTATATTATTTTTTGTCCCCTTTATGTTTTCATGCAATACACTGTAGAAGGGAATCTTATTGTGATATTATTTCCACAGGAACGGAATTGCTCTATTCCACCTAGGTTTTTGAGAAAAAGACATACATTTCATTGCTTGAACTTAAAAACTGGTTAAAAAAAATTAATTAAAAAATTTTTAAGAACAGTATAAGTACATTGGCTATTTTTAAGAAACCTATAAAGAGCCTTTAGTTTTATTGACGTTGAAAAATATAAAAGATCCCAAGCGAATACTTTTTTACGCCGCTTCACTCTACAAGCATACAACTTATTTTCAATTAGTAGATAGGTTGGTTGGTTGATTGCTACAAGCAAGATGTTGCTAAATATAAAATAAATTTCTGTTTATTTAAACATCGTTTAGGTATTTCATGTTTTAGTTTTACAAATGAAAAAAAAGTATAGAAAAAAATATTTAAATACGAAATGAAAATACATCGTTTTTTCGGCTACTTGTTATTTTGACACAATTCATTTAACAAAAATAATATTTATTACAATATTGTTTGAAATTTGTGAAAACATTTTATGGTTAATATGTGAATCACTCGCTATATACTAGAATATTAATTGCTATTAATATTCATTCATTCAACAGTTTTAAATTATATCAATTTATTTTTTTGTTTTTAATTAAACCTGTAAAGATATTTTGAATGAATTATTTATTACAACGTTTTACAACAGTTGTCACAAAATAGAGATGGAAAGTTTGGTGCTTTTTAATGAAAGATGTTACTCATTTGTGAGTTGAGTCTGCAATGTTTTGTTAGCAGTGCAACGTAGAGTTTGATGAGTGCCCTATTTCCACTCCGGCTCCTCCTTTCGTAGTAAGTCATACATAAAGTTTTTATTTACCCCGCAGGAAGGCATCATAATGTTTACACTTTCAAAATGTAAAGATCAAAATTGTAAGAACAATACAAAATTTCGCAAAAATAAAACGAGCTTTAGCTTATTTTGTTTTATTCGCTTAAATATTTTAAACTTACGAGTATTTATTAAAAATATATTTTCACTTTGTTTATTCAAGTTTTTTTATGTCAAAAAGTTAAATGTTTTTCTTTTTACCACAATACACAAATTTACAATAAAATGTCATAATTCATATTTTATATGTTGATCAAAAACAAACAAAAATATTTATTTTAACAATTAATCTATACTCGTATATAAGAAAGTCGTGTTAATCACACTATTTATAACTAAAGAACGGCTGTACCGATTTGGCTGAAAATTAGTGGGGAGCAAGGTTAGAGCCAGGAGACGGGATACCGTTTATCCCGTTCGGCAGCGTTCCCATGTGACTTGACATAAAACGTCAGTCACTATAAAACGTGGTATAACAAAACTTTTTTATTTTATGTGCAAAACCTAGAATTACGACATTAAAATTTAACAGCACTGAATGAATACTAAGGAATAGGAAAAGGGACATTATGGTACTTTTTATTGATATTAATGGTACCTTCTGATTTTTTAGTATTAACAACCCTAGAACTACCAGACTGGCCTCAAACGATTCAGGTCAAAGTGAAAAATCATTAAGGGGACAAAATGGTACTTTTCATTAATTTTATTGGTACTTTTTGATTTTTTAATGAAAACGAACCTAGAAGTGCAAGGTTAAGCTCAAACGGTTCTAAGCAGAGTGAAAAATCATTAAAGGAACATATAATACATTTTAATTATTTTTAGTACTTTTTGACTTTTTAATGAAAACGAACTTAGAAGTACAAGGTTAGGCTCAAACGGCCCAGAGCAAAATAAAAATTCATTAAAGGGACTAATGGTGCTTTTGATTTATTTTTGGTACTTTTTGACTTTTTATTGAAAACGTATCTAGAAGTACAAGGTTAGGCTGAAACGATCCTGAGCAAATTGAAAAATCATTAAAGGGACAAATGATACTTTTTAGAAATTTTAATGGTACGTTTTGATTTTTTAATGAAAACGAACCTGTAGTACAAAGTTTGACGCAAAAGGTCCTAAGCAAAGTGAAAAATCATTAGAGATACAAAATGGTACTTTTTAATGAAAACGAACCTAGATGTACAAAGTTAGGATCAAACGGTCTTGAGCAAAGTAAGGGGCAAAATAATAAATCCATAACGAAATTAAATTAAAAAAATTTTATTTTTTATTAATAACATTTTTAAACTGTATCAAAGCACATCCGCTAATGAAGTAGCGGGTTAAATGCATTAACTTAAAATAAATAGTTTTGGTTTCATCTACCTAAGTCCTTTACCGTTAATTTCCCATACATATATCTTTTATAAACCCAGCTCTCAATTACTATATTGAGTAAAATACACGGTTTTCAAGTATTATGTAGCCAGTCTTGGGTATTTATCGCCAACAAAAAAATCTTAGTACCCAATACCCAATAATTTGTGAACACTCATACCGGTTAATGAATTCAATCTTAAACTTGGTATACCATATACTCGTATACAATATTATTTTATTTAGTAGTAATCATGGTGTAAGAAGCACTGAGACGCCAGCTGAATCTGTGCATGATTGAAGCGCGTTCTGTCAAAAACTAAGAGATGTCCATGTGTTAAAGAGAGATCAAAAGCGGCAACAAATTTTTTATTTCACTCTAGCGCACTTCTTAATATCAACCACCGGAAATAATCTTCGATAAGAGGAGCCTCAAAAGCAATAACAAAATATATGGGCTTTTTGTAATGTTGCTATTTTTGTATATTGAAGTTTTATTGTACCATGGTATTAAGTATCCATATAAATTCCAATTTTTAATACTTCGACAGCATTATTACTCAGTGAACTTTTTTTAAAAGTAAATTAATTTTAATAGTAGGGACGTCAAAACTAATTTGTGAATGATTAAACATTAAATTTCCGATGCACCTAAAAATACTTAATCCCATAACTTTTTTATATAAAATCATTACAATATTCACTCCTATTCTGCATTTCTATTACGTTCCCGTATTAAGTTCCGTTACGATCGAAAGATGGTATTCCAAAAAAAAAAAAAAAAAAAAAAAACACCATCGTAAGAAATAGAAGAAGACAAGAATGTTTTTATTCCAGCTGTTTTGTTATTGAAAGTATGAAATAAGAACAGAAAAGTAAGACATTTTGTAAACATTTTTTAATAAAAGGTAAAGTTTTATGTAAAAAATATATAGAAACGTTAATTATTAATTAAATAATTAATTTAACTTTGGCTATTCCAAAATCCATTACACCAATAAAGCCACTTCTGCGATTTCTAGGCCTGTCAACTTTGTGCATTAAACACATGGGAGACAGCAGGTTACCGACTAAAACCTGTCAAAAATAAAATGCCTTACGATATCAATTCACTTGCAGCATTTTAAGCATTTTGCTTTGAATTCCTTTTTTTTTTATTGATTTTTTAATCTATAACAATTTAAACTATAATAAACACTAGTTAACAATAATATGTATGAATATATACAAAGTCCCAAAATCGAGCTCTCTAGTATACTTAAACTTATAGAATTATAAATATTTTATTTAGAAATGCAGAATATTTATTTTTACTTAAATGAAGAATACATAATTTGTGCAACTTTAAAGTATTGGAAAAATTTTAAAAACAATACATTTATATTAGCTGGTTATTGCTTTGAATTCCTTAGCAAAATGATTAAATACACTTAATATGAATTGTTTTTTATCAAAAAATTTATTATTTTGCACAACGGAACCGTAAATTTATTAATTCTAAAATACGCTTTATTTAGTGTGGAGAATTTTTTCTTTTGTTTGTATTTTTCGTGATTTTTAGTTCTTGTTCTTGTTTTTCTGAGCAAATTTTATAGTAAACAAAACCAAAGAGCTTTAAGCTCGTGATTGAGAACAGTAAAAATCACTACTCAAAAGCTAAAATATCGTGATTTCCAGAACACTAAAAAATAACTAACGTGACTTAAAAATCGTTCATGGTTTAAAATCACCGTGATTTCAGAACATGCCTGATAAATTAAAAATTTAAAATTTTAGTAAAAAGAATACATTTTGTCTTTGAAAATCTTTTTTATTGCATTTTCTACTTAGATTTTTTTTTTTAATAGCACACTTTTTATATTTCACAAAAAAGGAAAAAATTCCGCCAACAACAAATTACCAACTTGAAAAAACGTAGCTACGATAGAAATGTAATAAATTCAATTAAAATTTTGATTGTTATCGAAACGTATAATACCAAAATTGTCAAACGGAAAAAATTTCAAATCTAATCGAAACACAGAATAGGGGTGATTACCAAAGTCAAAACTAAGAGGTTCCTTAATCGATTCTACTGAAATAAATTTCACATCTAATTATTTGCCAGAGATATTTAATTTTTTATAATATTTACATTTTTTCAATCAACAACAACAAACAGACTGTCAGAAATAACAATAGAATTTCATTGGAAAGAATTAAAAAAATGTATAAGAAAAGTGACTGAACCAAACAAAACTTGATAAATTAAGATGAATTTAATAAAATTAACAACTTGGTTTTGTGGCTTGTTTTCGTTATTCTATTTTATATTTATACTCTTCTATTATCACTATCAACAATATATCAAGCAAAGAAAATTCAATTATCAATTACCATGAAATACTAAAGTAACGACTAATATTGAAGATTGATTACTTAATGAGCAGCACAAGTAAAACCAAGAAGATCGGTATGTGTAAAGTGAGTGTGAATGTGTGTCAAAGTGCTTAAAGATCATTTTTTTTATTTTTTTTTTGCATGTTTTGTTATTAGAAAAATAATTTTCCTAGAGCAGTATAGTTTTCTTTGCCAAGTGTAGCCAACAAAACAACTAGTCAGTTGAGCAGACCGTCAATAATATAATCCTAACCATCACCACCCACCCACTCATTCCTTCACAAACATTTTCTTTCTTTCTAATAACAATGTTTCCTATCGCCTAGCAGCGTTTTAACTATTTCTAATTACCTTCTATTACAACAATAACAATAATTTTTTTTTTTTTTTTGTATAAAATTATTTCTATAAAATAAAATCAATTGAAATATTTTTAAAATGAAACACAGGTAACCAAGCAAAATAAAAAATAAAATAAAATGCAAGAAATTAAGAAAACAAATACAGATAAAATAAAATATATTAAGCGCCCACTGTTTAATTGAAGAAAAAAATCGCTTAATTAAAACAAGATATTCTTGAAAATAGTCTGTTGGAGCGAAATATATTTCAGCGTAGTAAAACACAAACTTTTATGAAACAAATGCGGCTTAATAAAAATATTATCAAAAAGTACCCAGAGATATGCATACGACCTTATTCATAACTAAAAAATAGCACCTCGTTAGCCACTCTTTCTAACGAGTTGTTAACTAGAATGCTGAGAAAATTAACTCCACAATTTAATGATCCCTTTATGTATTTATCAGGCATGTTCTGAAATCACGGTGATATTAAATCACGTTAGTTATTTATTGGTGTTCTGGAAATCACGAGATTTTAGCTTTTGAGTAGTGATTTTTACTGTTCTCAATCACGAGCTGAAAGCTCTTTTTTATGTTTACGATAAAATTTTTTTCAGAAAAATAAGAACAAGAACTAAAAATCTCGAAAAATATAAACAAAAGAAAAAATTCTCCACAGAAAATAACGCGTATTTGAAAATTAATAAATTTATGATTCCGCTGTGAAAAATAATTAATTTTTTGACAAAAACTAGTAAAAAACAATTCAAATTAAGTGTATTTAATCATTTTGTTAAGGAATTCAAAGCAAAATGTTGCAAGTGATTTGATATCGTAAGGCATTTTGCTGCCCGGTTTTAAATCACAAGATGTTAAATGATTTTGTCGCAAAACATCTTTTTCGTGATTTTAAATCACTTTAAGAGAAAGTGGTTTTCAGAACATGCCTGTATATCTATTTTTGAAAAGTTTTTATTTTTTATTACTTCTTTATGTTTTGTTATGATAGAAACAAATACTCGTATAGTGTTTTAATAAAAATACTTGTGCCAGAGTTAGACCAAAGTGTAGCTTTGGGTAATTAACAAAATAAAATTTTGATTTTATTTGAAAGCGACAGAAAGAAAACACACATCTTTTGAGTCTGTACTAAGACTGAAGAAAATTTTTGGTCGGAGAGTAAACTAAATCAAGAAGATATTAAATTAAAATTTTTAAAGCAAAGGTAAGTTTTCTAAAATGAATGATTTTCTCAATTAAAATTTGAATGTTTACCCTATTCGGCATGTTCCAGTAATCGTCATTTTTGTTCTTAAAACTCAAATAAATAGGAATAATAGAAAGTTTATAATTTATAAAAAACTATTTTTGGTTAAATAATATTTCAAATGAGTTCATCTTACTGAAATGAGTAATTTATTCATAATTAGATGTTTTGTCCGGTCTCACTCGTCCAGGTCGGTATCTTAGAAAGCCAAATAGAATTTTAATTGTTAAAAAAAATAAACCAAATAAATACTGTCATTAATTACTAAGAAACACTCGTATGTATTAGAAATAAATTATCAATTTCTATTGTAATTTTGGTTCACTATTTTGACGATAATTGCTTTCACATAAGAGATAGACATATCGTTCATACATTATATATGTGTAACTTCAAGGATATTTGCGGCGCACGCCAAAACATGTCGCCGATTGTAGAATTTATTCCTACTTACTTGACACCTATCGTTATATTTTGGACAATTTACACAATATCTCTATAAATTATAGCCTATGTGTTATTCTGATGTATAAGCTAAATTATTGTAAAGTTTCATTAAAATCCATTCAGTAGTTTTTGCGTGAAAGAGGCATAAACATCCACACATCTACACTCACAAACATTCGGCTTTGCCTTTATCCCATGTATTCTCTGCAACATCTGTAGAAGTGTTTGTTTTCTTAAGAAAAATTTGGTGGCAAGGCCAATTTTGAATGGATTAGTAAAGATATTAGGCCTGATTATAAGTGTCGTTGTCGTGATGAAAACAGACATATGTGGCAACGCCGGCAATATAATTTACATTTACTTATCGTAAATTCGACTACGACAGCGACACTCGTAATTAGGACTATTATTTTAAACAATTTCCATATTTTGTATGAAATATTGTCGCTGATAAGTAAAAATTAGTGAAAAATAAATTTTTTTTTACTTTTTAATTATGTCGCTCTTTTTATTAAATCTTTATCGCTCTTTCGTTCGTTTGTTTGTTTTTATGTTTAAAAAAAAGATTTGTGGTTCCATTAAAAACATTTTGGCAATATTTTAAATAAAAGTAAAACCAAATATTTATTTCTTAAAAAAATAAAAACAATATAAACAAATATATTGTTACGTTTTTACCCTATCGTAAGAACGTTTAGTTTATTAAGGTTTTTTATTGTAAAATAAAAACACAATTAGTTTTCTTTTCTCAACATTTGTTGTAGAAACACACTTTATTTATTTAAGACCGTCAAAACGATACTTTATTGTTTATGACACACCTTGTTTGCAGTTTAATGTCTCAACTAGAACTGAACTCGTCTGGCAGTCTCAGCATTGCCTTATATACTGTTTCACTTAAGTCTATAGCCATCTAGATTCGTGTAGCAACAGTGATTCACTGAAACGGCATTTTAGTCTAGAACCTTCTATAAACAGCTAGATATTACTGCATACTTCTAGGTGTATCAAGTTAAAGAATCAAAAAGTAAACAAAAATTCTTATACCAGCTAATTCTAGAACAAAATGAAACTTATACACTAAACAAATGTAAATAATACACATCTTCCACACAAGCATTACACATACATAAATACACTTTCTTATGAATAATGAAACACAATGATTCAACAGAGTGATTTTTCGTTACATTATGTATGTATATCTTTCGGAAATTTGTAATAAATAATTTAATTTATTTTTTAAAGCGGATCGCAATCTTTGTTTATATTGCTTGTCGTTCGGTTTTTTTTTATCCTTAGTTCATGTGTTTCAACTGGAACATTTAAAAAATGACCGATTGAACGAAAATAACCGAACGGATCATTATCAAAAATTTAACGAAAAAGACCGGTCACTAAAACGAACGATTTGGCACAGGTTTAACATGTACGCCGACTGCTGCCAAATTTGCTGTATTTATAAAACACCATAAATAGTTCAACTTGAATAAAATAACTTTTTAAAATAGTTTAATACATTTAAAATTATACCCAATACTGAACCATTACGACATATAAAATGGTACCAATTTGAAAAAAAACAAAAAAAACGTTAAACTGCCGACTACTGGCACATTTACCTTACCCGTGGGTAGTAAGTTCTAATTCTACGTGTAGATCTCGAGGTATACCTTATGCATAACTCGAAAACTAGAACCTTTAAATTACGCTATTATCAATTTTTTACCACCTTGTAGCTTCTGATGTATTCGTAAAGTTTTGTAAAAAAAAAATTTTTTTTTGCAAGAAAAATTCAAAACTTAATAAAAATCCAAAATAAACAAAATCTTACATTTTGTTCTAAATTTTGGTATTGAAGTAAGTGGGCGATATGCTTATTTATTTTATTATTACACAGTGCAGCACTAAAATCTTGAACCGATTGAGACCCCCCGAAATCTGAAAGCTTATGATGGTAGAAGAAAAACCCTAGATGGGTTTTGAATTATTAGCTAAGGTTTTTTTATAATTCATTTTTGAAGTTTTCGACTGGGAGGAGGATTTTAGTACATTTTTCAAAGAACATGTACTGATTCTAAAGTCTATAACTCGTGAACTATTCGAAATATTGCTTCTCTCTCTTCGGCAAATTTTTAGCTCTTAATCAGATCTAAAAATTGGCACCGTCCTGTGGAAACCACATATCGTCCACATCCATATCTTCCAATTTGGGCCATAAAAAGTTCGTTATCATCTCACAATAGCGAACACCATTCACAGTAACTACCTGACCGGCTTTATTTTGGAAAAAATACTGCCCGATGATGCCGCCAGCCCATAAACCGCATCAAACAATCATTTTTTGTGGGTGCATTGGTTTTTCGAGAATCATTATCATTCGCCCAAATACGGCAATTCTGCTTATTGACGAATCCACTGAGGTGAAAATGAGTCTCTTCAGTGAAGATGACTTTCTTCAAAAATTGATCATCCACTGTTGCCATTTCTTGCCACCATTCTGACCAGTGACGATTGTGTATCTTTCCATGGTTCAAATTGAGTTAGTCTGAAATTGAGAAATGTCAAACGAAGTGCAGAAAAAAACTTGACGTTTAGGTGTGGTTCACATTCAACATCGGCCCTTAAAATTTAACCACCCTTTAAAAGCAAGCCTAATGTGTTTGAGCTCACACAAGAAACCAGACAGTTGTACTTTTGTATAAATATGTATGTATGTCTCGACATTGTTCTTCTTAGTTTCTTATACCCTTCACTGTAAGTAAGAAGGGTGTATATAACTTTGTGATTGCGTTTGTAATTTCTACATCGTACATGAATAGTATATATATTCTGGATTCTTATAAGTAGAGGAGTCGAATAAGCGATGTCCGTCTGTCTATGTAGTCGTTGAAATTGACTTTCTGAAGTCCCTACACAACGTAAAGCATACCAATCTCGCCATTGAAATTAAGCCGAATCGATTCATAAATGGCGGAGCCATGAGTCTGCGAGACCATTCTTTGAGTGGTTTATTGCATGCTTTGTATAAAGTATGAAACAGATTAAAGAACCAGCTTATCAGAAATGACAGTCATAATGTCTGTACGGAAAATCAGAATGATCGGTTCACAAATGGCCGAGAAAAATAAAAAATACAACCAATATTTCATATTTTCATTAATTTTCTCTTAGTTTTTTGTGGAAATTTTTCAGTTGTACATGTGCGTAAGTAATATAGGGTCCGCCATCGAACGTTTTTTTTTCAACTAGTGCTTATTTCGTGAATGGTAACACATAGCTCATGTCTGATTTGACAGATAATTAGTTTTATCCTTCCGCTGAAAGAATATGGTTGTGTTTTCGCTTCGCTAAGTGGGCCTGCGATCGGCTTACAGAAGATGCCGATTTTGCCAAAAAAAATCATCTTTTCAGATGAAGCTCATTTTGATCTTGGCGGGTATATAAACAAGCAAAATTGTCGTATTTGGGGCACAGAAAACCCGCACGCATACATTGAAAAGCCGACGCACCCAAAACGAGTCACTGTTTGGTGCGGATTTTGGTCCAGAGGCATAATTGGGCTATTTTTCTTTGAAAATGAGCAAGGAGTGGCCGTTAGTCAATGGCGATCGTTATCGGGCCATGTTGAACGAATTTGTGTTCACAAAAATTGAAGAGGAAAATATTGGCAACATTTGGTTTCAACAGGACGGCGCTACGTACCACACAGCCGAAGCTACACTCGATGTTTTTATAGCATTTTCAAAAAAAAAAAAAAAAAGTTATTTGAACTCTACAAACCTACGTATGTTTTTGTTTCTTTTAAATGCCTTGAGTGTAATATCATTACGAATACAGACATCTTTTTGAAAGAGAATTTTTTTATTTTTGACGTTAATTTGAAGTTCTTTCTTTGATATTAAATAACGGGTGGCCCAAATGAGACCTAGTGAGGGTATTGTAGTCGTTGTTGGGGGTCTTGCGGTAGAAGCTGTTGCACAATTTGAACTTTGTATGGATACATCTTAAGATCCAGCTTTTCCAGCTTTAAAATTCTCTATAATGTTGTTCTGGGTATACCCAATTGGCCGGAACGGGGACGAGTTGAGACAGATGGATCATTTGCAACGCTCTGCTGCACAGCTTCCACGTTGTCTTCAGTACGAATATTTCGATGAACACCTCTTCCTGGACGGTCGGCAACTGAACCCAGTTCCTCAAAACGGCGAACTAAACTTGTTATCATGGAAGATGTGGGCGCTGATCTGACGTTAAAAAAAAACGGCGATAATTTCGCTGCGTCAGAACAATTGATCGTTGAGAAGAATAATAAAAATCGATCATTTTAATGCGTTGTTGTGGACTGTACGTATTCATTTTAAATTTCCAAGAGTTCAGTTATAATCTGCAAAAAGAAAAAATAAATTATTATTTTTTTTTTTTTGTGAATTATTTATTATTATTGAATCTTTCTATAAGAAAATTACAATAAGTATCCAAATCTTAACTGTAAAAAAATATAAAAAACTTAAATAATTATTATGTTAAAAAATAAAAAAGTTATTTGTGTTTCACATAGCTGGTCTTATTTGGGCCACCCTGTATTTAATTAAATATGTTTGGTTTAAAAATTCATTACTCTTTTATATCGTTCTTAGGGCCATTATTACAACTTACATTCTCGTATAAGTTTTCAGATAGCTATAATTAACTTTAATTAAAGTAACTGATAAATTATTATCAATAACTTTTTTCTATTATTACAAGTTCTCAATAAGATAAATATTATAATATTTGCTATGTGGCACCACTGCTGTGAATACCGATTACATAATGGCAACGGCATGCTTTTTTTGATAATTATTTTTCAAATAACTAAGAAACTCTTTACTTTTAAAATTCTACTTTAATATTTGTTATTTTATTGTGTAATTGTATTGTTTAATTTTTGTGTAATAATAAAAAAATTATTCAGTGTCTATGGATGCTGAGGTTGCCATATCTAAAATCAAAAATATGGCAACTTTAAATGCTTAAAGTTCATGTTAAAAGTTATGAGCAACACAAACCTATCTTTAGCTTATCATATACTTTTTACTTAAAATATGTTTGTAATAACCAAAAAGCATTTATCTGTTCGATAACATCCTACTTTTAGTTATCGTTTTGTTGTAATAAAGGCCCTTAGAATTTTTTTTTTTATTGTTTTAAAAATTAGGTTCCCAGAAAGGATTTTTCTTAGAACTCATTGATTTTAGCTTTCCGACTTGAAATTAATTACTTATTTTAGGGCTAATAAAAAATATAGGTATTCAAAGAAAATGTCTTAATAAATATTTTTCATTCCTTTTTTTATTCTTATATAATTTTTTATTTGTAAGGTTATTTGACCTTTTTTATTGAAACGGCTGTTTTATTAAGCTTGGGTCGTATATGTAATATATGTATATGCGTATATATTTTGATATTTAAAAAGAATATGAAAAGGAAAAAATATGAATATATGTGGCTAGCACAGCCGAATTTAACTTGTTTTAATTTTGAATAATTTTTTTCTGCCTGCCTACCTTTAAATGAATCGTACTGCTTATTTACGTGAGCAAAAACAAATACAAAATAAATCAGCACAAATGTTTTGCATTGTTTTTTATTCTTTGAAAACTACAAGATGAAAGGCATGCAAACGTTTCGTTTTGTTTATTTTCCTATTCTGGTTGAAACTAAAGCAATAAAACTCGATATCCAGCAGCTTGTGTCGAATTTTTAAAATTTATTTTGGACAAAAAATTTAATTAATTTCCCAAAAAATAATTTTGTTTTTATCGAATGCTATAATTCGGTCTTTCTTTTCAATTTTTCTATAATACATTTCTAAATTTTAACCTTTTAATACACATTTCGTTTACATTTTATAAACATAAACTTGTGGATACAAATTAATAACAAAAAACACTCACCCTTTTTTTGTTTTTGTTTTAATTCTAGTCAAAAAATTTTTCTTTGATGATAAAATTACCATGACCGCCGCCAGTAGCCGTTGATATTTGTAAATCTACGTTAATTTTGTTTCAATGGAATATAAAACAATTTGAGCAAAATTTTTAGTAAGCTGTACAAATCCCCATTTTTATATAAAAAAATATTCGCGTTTTAGTGAAAAATATTCAACAAGATTAATAAATAAATAAGCAACACAACAACAAACAAAAATTAAACAACTTAAGTAATACAAGATTCTAAGCAAATAATATTAAAAAAAAATAACAAATTATGCTTTAAGAAAAAAATTAAAAACAAGTGATTAAAAGCAAAAAATTTTTAAAATAATAAATTAAAAAATAAATCAAATTTATAACTAGAAAACTTAATAAACTTATTAAATGAATGAATGACTACAAAATATAAAGAGAACAAAATTAATAGATGAAATCAAATTCACTCACAGACCGCTAATATAGGGACAGTCGACACATGAACACATACAAGCATACACACATCTCCAAACAAGATAACAAGTAGAAGGCAAACCAAAACGAAGTCAAATCCATTGTCTCTCAAATGCATGTTACCGGCATTGGTCCACACAACAACAAATTAAAAACTAAACAATTGTGCAAATCAATGAAAAATTGTCGAAAACATAAAAGGCTAAAGTCAATAGAACGGTTTAGCTTCAATTGTGAACGATCAACGACAACAACGACGACGACGACAAAAACAGCTACAATCGAAATAAACGAAATTAACAACAGCCAACCACAAATATTGCAGTTCTTGCAATAAATCATTTTAACAGGATTTTGTTAAGAAAACAAATATTGTGTACGCAACAGCATTAAAAACAAAAAGCAAAAAAAAAAAAAATAAAATAAAAAAAAGAATTTGTTCAAATTGGATAAGTCATGCAGCAGTCCGAACAGCAACAGAATGGTATGACAAGTCTAGGTGGTGGAGCCGGTGGCCCAGCAAGCTCCTATGGTACAGGAGCCGTTAAGAGAACACAAATAAGTGGTGGTAGATTTGATTTTGAGGATGGTGGTACTTATTGCGGTGGTTGGGATGAAGGTAAAGCGCATGGTCATGGTGTATGTACTGGACCAAAACATCAAGGTGCTTATGCGGGAGCCTGGAATTATGGTTTCGAAGTATCAGGAGCATATATATGGCCAAGGTAAGTAAGTCATCATAGAAATTGAACATACCAGCAGAATACATGTGAACAGTAATTTTTAAACTGCATTGAAAACATACAAAAGCTTTTGCTGCCCATACTAACTTAAGTTCAATGCAATTTTAGTGCAAAAGAACGGCAACCTCTCGCCCGTATGTACTCGTATCTGTTCTTGTGGGTTGATCAATTAATTGAATAAAATCAAAACCATTTCAATATCGCTTCAACTTTTCACATTGCGATCTTTATCACTTAACTTGTACTGAACTTGAGTGTGTATGAGCCGCATTAAGCAAAGTTTATAGCGCAAGGTTCCTGCAGCTAAACATACAGTCGAGCACGGTTATAACAAATTATTTTTATAGAAACTTATTCCGATTAAACTAAAGAAATTTTTAACTCAATTTTAATACATATTCTAAAAGAAAGAAAGCTAAAGTTGTACAGCAAAGCCTTGTAGGCAACTTAAATAGGTATACCAACAAATTTTATCAGAGTGGCTTTTATCACTGTTTTGTGCTCTAATTCACATTTTGTGCAACAGTGAACAAAGAAAGAAAATAAAAAAAAGAATGCGAATACATACATATACTATGTATATTAAAGACGCCCGATTTACCGTAATAATCATAGCTTTCGTTCAAGCTCATGCATTAAACATCTAGAACATGCACTGTGTGTGAAGATAAATATGAATTTTTAGCAAAGACAAAAACCTTACAAATTAACAGCTAAATTTGTTATTTACAGAGCACTTAGCAGAGAGAAGTGAAATATTCAGCAGGAGAAAACGAGGACCTGGGGGCAAGGATTAACAAAAAAAAAATATGAAAAAGGGTCTTCAGATATGTATAACTATAGCCGCAGAGTAGGAAAATTCGACTTTGTAAAAAATGCGTCCTTGGCTACATTTTTGGCCATGTTGAACAAAAATGGAATTGCTCACGTATCCCACTATATAGGTATGGTAGTCCAAGGAGTCCACTAAAAGTTCCGCCCTGTCAAATTTCTGAAATAATTTTGGGATTTCAGAAAATTTACTTTAGAAAAAATAATTTTTTTGCAATTTTCGAAAATTTCTCTACGGGACCACTGGTCATTTTGGACAAAAATAAAATTGCACACGTATCCTATTATATAAGTATGGTAGTCAAAGGGGTCCGCTATAAGTTCCACCTAGTCAAATTTCTGAAATAATTTTGGAATTTCAGAAAATTGACTTTAGAAAAAATAATGTTTTGCAATTTTCGAAAATTTCTCTACGGGACCACTGGTCATTTTGGACAAAAATGGAATTGCACAATTATCGCACTATTTAGGTATGGTAGTCCTAGGGGCCCGTTACAAGTAATGCTTATACTCTGTTCAGACATAAAAGTTAATGAAGTCAATTAAGTTTTAAATTGTGTGACTGATTTTTGTGTTCACACATATTCAATTAAGTTTACGCAATTAAGCATTTGACAACTGAAAATATTGTGACATTTTTTTTTGTATGTTTGAGTATTTATAAAACAAAATACTTAAAAAATGAAAAGAAAGTCGGACTTAAAAAAATTTTTGTTAGTTTATACCAAAAATATTGAACTATTTCAATAAGTGCAATCCAGTTTTGAGGGCAAACTAGCTTTGTTAAGAAAAACAAAGAAAGAAAACGAGTAAGTTCTGCATAATTTAAGAAGACAGCAACTATTGTTTCTTGCAGTTTTAGAGAATAACGCAACTCAAAGGTCTTTGTGGAAGTTGGTGAGTAGAATTAATTGGAATATTTTTGTATTTCTTTTAAATCAAAAATATTTTTTATTAAACAGAATCATGAATCTTTATTCTGGGAAGTCAATTGCAATTGCTATGATGATAATTTTTTTAAAAGTCACTTTCGTATGACCCGTTCGAGTTTTGAGGTATTATGTGGCCTGCTTAACAATTTGCAAAAAATTAGTACAAAGTGGCGAAGTGCGATTCCATTACCAAAACGTATAGCCATCGCATTGTTTACACTCAGTTCGTCTGGGGAGTATAGAGTAGTTTCTCCGTTGACCACGAAGTTCTTCAATTCGCTCTGGCCACAAATCAAGCAGGGCTACTTCACTACCCTCCGTCCACTCAATCCTCTTTTTTTTTTAATTTTGCTGCTATTGATTAAAAGAAATTAATTATTTAAAAATTATTTTCAATAACAATTTTATAAAATTTATTTCCCGGTAACTTCGACTGCCATTTCCTTTTTATGACATTTATTTTTAAATTTATTTACGTTTTCTTTTTTTAATACTGAAAATATCAACTTTTCTCACTTTTTAGTTGATATTTAAGGGCACAACAAAGAGTTGCATTTTGGTTTTGACTTCATTAACGTGCAATCAATTTTTAATTGCGCAATTATTTAATGGTAAATTGAGCTCAATAAAGGCGATAATTGCGTAAAATGCTTAATTGCTCAATTAACGTGTATGTCTGAATAGTTTATTAGTCACATTTCTGAAATAATTTTGGAATTCCAGAAAATTGGCTTTGAAAAAAATATTTTTTTTTTGAAAATTGCTCTAGAGGACTTCATTGTCCTCTACTGCAAGGTTGGTAAGTTTCGCATTGGACTTGAAAGAGAAATTTACCAATTATTTTTTTCAAAGCCAATTTTCTGGAATTCCAAAATTATTTCAGAAATGTCACTAAGGGTGAAAATTTATATTATTTTTTAAAAACATATTTCCTGAAGATGCTACACAAAGATGTAGCGAAATATCGAAATAAAAATAATAAAATTATATTTTATAAAAAAAAAAAATAAATAATAAAAATGATCTTAAGCTCACATATAAACTTTACATAAAATATAATATAATTAATTATAATAAAAGTTTAGTTGTTGGATTAAGTGTTGATTAATAAGTGGGTAAATTTGTTATATTTGAAATATTGGGAAAATAAAAATAAAACAAAAACTTAACAGAAATTATAATTTTTAATTATTTGTTTTATTAATTAATAATCTATTGATAAACTGTATGGGAATATTAAAAAAATTTTTAATTTATCCTGTGTTTTGTGCTCTAAATGAAATAAATCAAATATATAAACATAAAATAATGCAAATCAACATTGAAAAGTTCAATTACATATTTCCTGCAACACCACAATGACTGGTAATGACTGGTGGATTATGGAAACAAAATACTCTATGATAACGGATCACCAGAATTTTATGAAGGAATTTATTATTATAGTGATTTTTAATATAAAATTGTGGGCGAAAAAATAAAGTGAAATAAAAATGTTCTTTTTCTTTGTGCATTAATTTTTTTGTCATTATTGTTGGTGTTGCTTTGGCAACAAATCGCCCTCAAAGGTACGTAATATACATACCTTTATCCAGATTTTTGAAGTTGGTTTTACGAGAAACCCCGAATCCAGAAAGTAAAATTGTCTATAACTTGATGAAACTTTAGAAAATTCATTCATATTCAGTCAATTTGTTTAAATCAACTGCTAGTAAGCAGTTGTAATTATTTTCTATTTTTGTCAACTCACTAGCATTGGGTTGTAAACGGTAATGCCACAAAAAAGTTGAAAGAGAACATAAATACAACTGACAATTTTTTTGACAGGTTAAGTTGTAATTCATAATACCGAAATGCCCCCTAATAGGGGCATAAGCTTTAAGGTTTTATGTTTGTTAAATTTTGTTCAAATATTACTCCAAGATTTTGACTAGATGTTGTCAAAATCTAGAAACAAACTAAATTTTGTTTTGTATGGGAAACCTAGTAAAAGTGAACCAGATTTCGTTCAAAATTTTATATGAACTAGAATTTGCTGCAGTGTAAATGCCCCATTAATAAAAAATATATATATTTTTCAAAGTGTTAACTTTATTATTAATATTTTTATAGGCACGAGTACATACATTAATCACTAATTTTTTAGAATTCCTTTCCTTCTACTGCTTTCCAAAGGCATCTCTTGCCGCTTTTTTAATTCCCAAAGTTTTTATTTCAGTTAATGTTTTGTATTTTAAAATATGTAAATAAATATTTACGTACCTCGATGTTTATCAGGAAACAATTGTTTGATTAATGTATATAAGACTGTGATTAATTAAGCCAACTTTTTTTATTCTGCAGGAATTTTCAATAAATTTTAATAAATTTTAAAATTTAACCAAAAATAGTTTTTTAACATCAGAAATGTAACTCCGAAAAATATATTAGTTATTTCACTCCTCACATGGATCAAATGAATATCACCATGATGTAAGAAAACCAGCTGAATCCTGCATGATTGAAGCTCCTTCAGTCAAAAGAGCGTTAAAAAGAAATCTAAAACTGAAACAAATTGTTTGTTTCGCTCTAGCACACTACTTGATATCAACCACCGGAAATAGCTTTTGACAATGTTGTTTTTTTAAACCATGAATGTCATTGATTTTGTTGGTAATTCAATATAAAAAAGATGTAAATGCATTAGTGAAAGAAATATCACACATTTCTGGTAGGGTACACTCTTTACATTGTGTCTCTTTGATGGTAAGAAGGGTAAAGAAGCTTGCGGTGAAAGTTGTTGCAACAAACTTGTTTTTCTCAATTTACGTGTTGCCCTTTTTCGTATTGCGGCTTGTTTTTCCTTCAAGAGTAACAAATTAAAGTTAAGTTTATTTACGGCAAAGCTGTATTTTTACTTTCAGCATTAAATAGCAAAAAATCTACAAAGTACAGAAATAAATTCAAACAAAGTTATTAGTAATTATTTATAAAAATCATAAAAAGAGTTTATGCTACAAAACACCCACAGTGTAATACGTAAATACGGTATAAGAGTAGAGAGATTCATTCGAGGCCTAAGCCTTGAAAGTGCAAAAGATATGCGGCGTCGCAGTGTAGGGCACAGTAGAAAAACTACAAAAGTTTCGCACACAAAATCGTATACATTTTTCCTGTTTTCTTTTCTTATAGTGGGTCTCACTACGAGGGTCAATGGCAAAATGGACGACGACATGGTTTAGGTGTCGAGCAAATAGGTCGCCAGGTATATCGTGGTGAATGGTCAAAGGATGGTCACAAAGGGCGTTATGGTGTAAGAGAGAGCACTGTATCGACAGCACGCTACGAAGGTACCTGGAATTTAGGTTATCAAGATGGTTATGGTTGTGAAACATACGCGGATGGAGGTAAGTTTAATTTTTATTTTTTCATTTGAGTTAGAGAGAGTGCTGTGAAATATACACACGCAATTCTATCAAAAACCAGATGTGCAATGGGTAAATGGGATCATTTATTGCAGACTCTTATTTTCTGCAAGCAAAAGCTTTTAAAATATTTTTTTCTATTTTGGAATTTTGTGTGTTGCATTTTATCTTTTAAGTTTAAACATAGATACGTGGGTACATAATAAACATGTGTATTTTACACAAGTAGACTCTTTGTATGTGGTGTGTGCAAATATGTTCATCATGTGTGCATGAGATAATTCGAGGGAATTTTTTTCTTCATCGTCTGTTCCTTTTTTTTTTGGCTCCCATTCAAAACATAAAAACGATACACTATACCCATCACTGCAAATAAGAAGGGTGTATTTACGTTTGTGATTTCATTTGTACTTGCCGCACCGTACATGTGCCACCCTATTAAGTACATATATTTTGGATCCTTATAAATAGCAGATTCGATTTAGCGATGTCCGTTCGTGTAGTGGCTGAAATCAACTTTCTGAAGTTCTAGTCAGCTCTTGTTGGTGCGACTACTTCTATTTTTCATCATATTTCTAAGCGGGTTTTTTGCGTTTTTTGTCTAAAATACAAAACGGTGCACAAATGGAATAAAAAATCAAAAATACAATCCAAATTTTGCTTTTTCATTAATTTCTGTTCTGTGTTTTAATGGAAATATTTAAGTTTCACATTTTTGCAGTTAATTTTAATTTCTTAATTAAACCTTAATTTGTTATGTTAGAATTAACAAAAAAATACATATTAAAAGAAAATTATTTTATTCATTTGCATTAAAAAATTTTTTTTAAATATTTTTACTTTTTTGTAAATTTTTAAGAAGAATGCGCTAAATGAAAAATATCAATATCTGACTACTGGACAGCTCGGCACAGCCGAATTTAACTTTTGTTTTTTTTTTTTTTTGCCGTGTTAGTATTGTGTTTGTTTTAAAAAAATTTTTGCAAAAATGTTAAATAAGATTAAATTTATTTTGCATTGTTATTCAATTCGACATATTTAATAGAATTTCTTTATGCAACATTTGGGAATTGTACAGATATTTAATTGCTTTTAAATACAAATAAGGACTCCAGAATGGATTGTTTTGTAAATTCCGTTAATTTGAGTTTCTATAACTAAAATTAATTATTTATTTTAGGAAGAGCAAAGAGAAAAAGTTATTTTAATCAATATTTCATTGAATGTGCTAAATTAAAAATATGAAGGGTATATTATACTCGGCATTGCAGTAGCCTTATGAATAAGAATATCCATGATACCAATAAATGTTTACAATAAAATATATTTATGTTCACATAAAAAGTGTTATATTCAGAATAAACTCAGCGTAACATAGGTTTCCTTTTTCTTTTAAAAATTTGTTTTCCAGATAAGTTTCAAATAACCTTAAATAGATTATAAGAGAACAAATGTACCAAAGGAATGAGATCTTCCATTTTTCTAAAATTAATAGAAATGTTATATTTTAGGGAGACCCTTATTTAATGGCCTTTTTTTTGAGAACAGTAAAGATATTTTACTCAAATTTTTTTTTATTCAGTTCTTGTCTAAATAAAATTTGGAAAAGATTAATAAAAATTTTTCATAAATCTAAAATTCACCTCAAAGTTTTTTAAAAGTTCTTACTTTTGATAGAACTTCATATGTATAAATGCAACAGAATATTCGTGAAGATATTGAAATGAAATAATTCAGATTTAGACAATTGGAATCCTGAAATTTTAAAAACTTGCACTAAAAATCCTAAAATTGAGATTTTTTAGACTTTTGCCTATAAAGTCCACACTTGCTCCTAGGGACATAAAATATTTTCACGAACATGTAAACGTATAAAGGGCTTATTAAAGCTTGATTCAGTTTGTGGACAGCAGGCGTGGGACTTGATACAAAATAGGCTAAATTGAAAAGCGCCTATAATATTGAGAAATTTTAAATCAAATTAACCTTCATCATCATTCGCATAAAAATTACTTTCAGAATAATATAAAACTTGCATATGTTCCCCAAGAAAATTGTTTGCTATTAAAAAAAGAAAAAAAGGTGGTTTTTGGGAAAAAAAATACAAAAAAATTGAGCCTTTTTTTTTAATTTTCAAATTGAAAAATGATTATTTTTGGACTCAAAAAGATTTAAACACGAAACTTTTTGTGTGTGCTTAATAATTTTGTTGACTAAGTAACTAAAGAAGTTTTAAGAAATTTCGATAAAAATTGTATCCAATAAAAAAAAACTGGACCAGGGTCTTAGAAAATTTTCAGTTTTAAATTTAAAGTGAATATAACTCGTTAACTATAAGTTATACATGCAAGCATGTTTTGTTATAGGTTTTCACAAGGGCTTTAAGGCAAAATCCAATGAAAAATAAAAAAATGGTTAGTGTTTTAAAAAATTATATGTTCGAGGTACCCTACTTTACAAACTCACTGCGACGCTCCTTTTTGATCAGTCGTTTAGAAATGACTGAAGTATTTCCAAAATATTTTGATTCTACCCCACTGTGCACTACCGAATTTAACAATCTTTTTTTTTTTTTTTTGCTAGCGGAGGATTAAAAGAGAATGTTATAGTGTTTTCGGACTGAAAGTTAAATACTGTATTTAACATTAAATTCACCAACAGATGATTTTGCATTCACACTGCAAATTTTTTAAATTCAGTATTTAACATACAGTGTATCAAATAAATTTCTACAAAACAATAAAAATTTCCCATAGAAATAAGTGAATTTGATGCTTTAGTTTGTAGTATAAAACTTATTTGACCAACTGTGTGACCTTTGGTAAATACACTTACGAGACACATACGAGTATTTTCTTTGTCTTTCGTCGAAAAATTTCGTTTTCTTCGAAATGCTTTTATTGCTGCTGCCACTGAAAGCATTTTCTTTTGAAAATATTTTTAAAAGGTTTTTATTTCATTATTTCATTCAATAACATTATCAGCTGTTGCTATATTTACAGAACTTTTTAACTTGGTAGCACTGAGCTTAACGGACAAAAACAGTGTTGTATTTCATAAATCCAACTTAAATTCAATTCCAAAATAGCATTTAATGTGGATTTATTAAATTCACTTTGTGTGGTAAATAGAGTTAAGCGCATTTATGTTAAATTCACTCAGTCTGAAAACACTATTAGTCAATTTGTTTCTAAATAGTAAATAAATATTTCATATTTTATTTAATTCATTTTCATTTTAGGCTTTTAATTTAATAAAATATACATATATACATACTTATGTTTGTATATATGTATATATGTGTGTGTGTGTGTGTATATGGATCTGTCAATTAAAAAGGTGACGTCATATTTTCTTGCTTTCACTAATTTTTTTAGAATTTTAGTTTAATTCTATTTTCTATAAAACAACATCAACAATTCAATAGTTTTCTTTTTTTCCTTTTATACATACATTTGTGCATATTACTCATGGATACGTACAACTGCGGTAAAAAAATAGCACGGAAGTTAAGGCTCCCTTTTTTATTTTACCTTTGCTTACTTGTCGATACATGCAATCTTCCGACAATAAACAAAATTAGCTATGTCTATTATAGCTGCAAAACTATCGATAGGCGTCCCCATCGATAGTTTCGACAGTTTAAAAAATAACTATCGATACTATCGGTGCTCTATTTTATTTAAAATAGTTTGAAGTTTTGCTTTTATATATTGGTACATACCAACCATTATTTTATTCTGTAAGGACGTACATGAAGGTAAAGCATAGCGAGAATCTAAACGTTTTACAAAATTTCTAAAATCTCTATCTTCCACTATACTAAACGACTGCACGTTAGTAGCAATCATTGACATTACAGCTTCATCCAGAGTCCGTTTACGATCCGTTTCTGCGTAATGGTCATTACATTACTTGGTTTTTCTAGTTCTTTAAAGTTTGGATGTGCTCGTTTAAGGTGGTCTTGTAAATTTGTTGTGTTGTCACTGGTTTTATAAAATTTTCCACATAAACGACATTTTGCACCGTTTTTTTCCTTCATCATTTCAAAATATTTCCTAACATCTGAAGACTTCTTGCGCCTCTTTTTAGGTACGGTAACATCATTGTCACTGTCTTCCAGGACATTTTCATTGCTTTCCTCTGACAACACAATTCATATATAAATATGGCACATATAAAAAATTTTATTATAAATAAATACTTTTTTAAAATTTCCAAATATTTTCCAATTTTTATTTAAACTAAAAACTTTTCTAGTGTGCTAAACACTTATTTTAAATAAAGAAAACGTTCATACTTTGTGGTGTAACTATATAGAATAAATTGTTACAATCGGCCTCGTATTTACTTTAAACATTTTTCGATAGTATCGCGATTGTAAAAAAATTATCGATAGGCAGTAAAAAATAAAACTAACGATAGTTTTGCAGCTCTAGTGTCTGCTATGCGGAAAAAACATTATTGGCTTTTATGGAAATAGTTTAAGTTAATAGTCAAAATTTTACCGGTAAAAAAATTTCACTATTTTTGATAAATACAATTTTAAAGAACAAAATACCAAATTTTTAATACAAAATTTATTATTTATGCGAATATATTGTCGCATGGCCTTTGGCGGCATTAATGGCAGCGTAGAGCTTCGGCTTCGTGTTAGCCAGGACTGGACTACTACTACTCCCTATTAACACAACTGTTATCTACTTAAGCTATACAAATGTTAACATTAGATAAGAGATAATAAAAACAAGAATATTATAATAAAAGAAGATAGCATTGATGTTGGAACGGTGAACAGTGCGTTTGATTTGGTCACAAGCACAAGAATATGCTTTATATCCTGTTTTGCGAATTCTTTCACAAATCTTCTTAGCTACCGTTCAAGGTTGTTGCAACTCGCCCAAGGTGGTCGCCCACGATAATAACCAGTTGATCTGGCAACGTATATATATATATAAATGAATTAATGTTTTTTAATCAAGTTGTTTGTTTTAAAGTAATAAATAAAAGTCTAGATATATATAATTAAATTGAACATATATTATTTACTTGGAAGAATCATAGGCTGTTACAAAAGTTATTCCATTTTGAGTGGTTTTGGTTCACACACATTTTTGCTAACTTCAGCTTAAAGTAGTACCTCTTAATATGACCAGTCAATAGCCTTGCCAATATATAGGTCACTGACGCTTTTCTCCTTTTTTAGAGTACGTTATTATATTACTTGGTTTTAGAAATTGGTCAGTTGCTCTATGTCTGCATAGCTTTTGCCTTCTAAAATCATTCTTTGCTCTATGCAATACTTTCAACGTCATTTATCTGTCATTTAAAAGAAAATAATTTAATAAATTTTCAAAATAGTCTTCTAACAGTAGCCAGGCATCGTCCGGTACTATTTTACATGTCAGTAAAAAAATTGTTTCATATGAGAAGAACCGTTAACTACTTTACATCGCAGTGGCGTCTAAAAACATCCGAAAGATTTAATAGTAATTTAGTAAGGTAGTAAATAAAACTACTGCAGTCAGTGCTATTATTTTTACTGGCACTGTACTAGTCTTTAGTAGTACACGAATGAACTATTCCCATTGTACTATTCACTTTTTTGAAGTGAATGAACTAGTCCGTGTTTTGAAGTGTTATAGTTCATTTGCTTGCTCTTCATTTTACACTGCAGTCACACGATCAAGTTTTTTTACAATTCTCTTTCAAGAAATTTACACATACTGCTTGTCAAAATTCACAAAAATTGAAAGCTGTGACGTAGGCTGCACGCAATTTCAAAGCAAGTTTTTCAACAAGATGTTTTTTTTTAACCCCTTCCACCGACAATTTTGTTTCGGCGGCAATAGAGTTATATGCCTTAATTTTTAAATTATTCCGTCTATATGCAGGAATATTCATGTTCCACAGAACTTCATGCCTTCTGTATATCTCTATGAACTGCAAAACGTCGTTATATTTGTTTAATTTGTTCACAAACATATTAAAAAAAAAAAAAACAAAATAATACTGGCGGCAGAATAAGAATTCAAATTTGGAATAAAAAAACTGCAGTCAGCTGTTTTCTTGACTGTAATTTGAAACACTCAATTGAACGAAAAATTGAAATTTTAAAAGTGTGAGTGTATTGGTAAAAAAATGAGAGAAATTTTAAAAATTGAATGAAAACTTGATCGTGTGAGCCCCAAGTTAAATGAACGAACGAACTAAACTTGAACGAAAACAAAGACGAATTAACGAAAGTTGCCATTACACTGCTCAGCAGCCAAATCCTCCTTTAAATGAAATTATGTGAACTATATGGATTTTGATGCGCTAAGGTCAAATCCGTTTTTGGTTTTTCTCCATCACGTAGGGATTTTTTTATGTGCTTGGCAATTTTTCCCCTAAACTAGTCAGATACGAAGACATATTTCAGCGTAACTCGAGAACGACTTATCCGATTTTCATAAACAAAACACCAAAAGATGCGTAACAAAATTATATTTAATTTTTTTTTTCAATATTTTATCGTTTTGGAATTATTCAAAAATTTAAGAAGGGAAAATTTTTTTTCTTGCAAAATTCGTTTTTTTTTTTAGTTTAAAAATGGAATTTAAAAAAAGAAAAGCAAATATTTTATATTTTGTAAATTTTTCTGAGAGTTAAGTACCTCAAGAAAATAAGGTATAAATCATGAAAATCGATTAACAAATGCGGATTTTATTCTCAATTTACCGCAGATACCCAATATTGTGCAGTCAACCTTACATATGGTGATAGGATTGCGTTAGCTTAGCAGGCAAGTAATGAAAATTAGCTTAGCAGGCTCTCCGTAAAACCTCCGCCAGCCTTCTTAAGTATAGAAAGGCCATTAGAGTGATCCTTCGTAAGAGATTTATGTAGTCTAGCAGCTGCTGAAAGGGTTTCAATCTCCTCAAAGTGCCTCTTCCATTACTCTCCCTTTGATCTTTGCAAGGCGTTGTTATATTAAGGAATTTTGATAACTTGCGCTATCCCCATTGGTCTTTGCTCTATTGAAGCGCTAGAGGGCAGTCCTTTGCAGGGTGCCCAAATCTTTATTCTACCGGGGAATATTTCTTCATAACCAATTCGCAACTATTTTCATAGGCTGCGGTTATGATGGTATCCAACTTGGTAACTTCAAGATCTAGTTCCTGAGAGTTAGTTAGCTCTTCATTGAGGCACCCTATACCTTGTTTCAAATAAAAAGTATACGATGACTTATTGGTCTTTCTAATATTTCATATTCCAAAAGTTCTCAACCTCGCCTTTCAGATCAAATCGGATATATCGATAATCTGACAGGGAAACTTCATCTAACATCCTCCAATTTGAAATGTTATTTGAAATAAATGCACTAGCCAAGGTGAGATCTAACATCTCCCTTTACTACAATATTATTAGCATTAAACTCGCTACTTCGTCAGCGAAGTGTCATACAGTCACTATTTCAATTTATTATTTCGTTGTATACCATTTAATCTTAGTTCTAGGTTTTTTATTACAAAGAAAACCAAAAAGTATCAGTAAAATATTATACATATATAAAAAGTTCCATTTTATCAGTTTATTGCTTTTCCATTTACTGAGCACCGTTTGAGCTCGGTCTGATAATTCTAGATTCGGAAACGTTAAAAAATCAAAAAGTACTACTCTAGTAAAGGGTGTCCCAACAAGAACGCAAGACAGTCAATGGTGTTCGGTATCCAGTTTTTTCTTGGCTAGAATTGAAGAAATTAATGTGGAGGGCTTGTAGTTTCAACAAGACGGCGCCATATGTCATACAGCCAGAGAAACAATTCAATTGCTGCATCAGTCATTTCCCGGTCGTGTTATTTCGCGTTTTGGAGACCAGAATTGGCCGCCTAGATCGTGCGATTTAACACCATTAGACTTTTTTCTTTTTGGTTTTTTGAAGTCGATGGTTTACGCGAATAAGCCGACGACGACTCAAGCCTTAAAAGAGGAAATTGGACGCTGCATTAATAAAATACCGCAGCATTTATGCAAAACGGTCATTGAAAATTTCATTAAAAGATCGCGTGTGTGCCAGCAAAGCCGCGGCGGCCATCTGCCCTATATGTTGTTTCATACATAACCTCATTCTGTCTACTTTACGATATAATAAAGTTTAACGATTTTTTTTAAACATCTGTGTTTTATTTAAAATTTAAATCTTGCGTTCTTGTTGGGATACCCTTTATATGAATAAAATATGCCGTTTTCTTCTAATTATTTTTCACCTTGTCCAGAACCGTTAAAGTTCAGTCCAATAGTTTTATGTTCGTTAGTATTAAAAATTTCAATAGTATCATTCAAATCAATAAAAAGTACTGTTTTGCTTCTTAAAGATTTTTTACGTTGCTAAGAGTGTTTGACCGAAATCTCAAAGTTTTGAAAAATTCAAAAATTACCAATAAAATTAATAAGAGGTACCATTATGTCCATTTATGGTTTTCTATAATATATTGCTTCAGATCATTTGAGTAATAAAGTATCCATCATATTTTTCCCTTTTGGTACTTTTTTCACCTTTGAAAAATTTTTACCACTGATTTTTATTGGGTATTACAAATTAGTAATAAAATATTTATATGCTGTATCAATTTACATAACAGTACATATTTAGAAATAGTAGTAAAAAGGAGTACATATTTTACCCCTTATTTGCTCGAATTTAAAAAAAGGTCTTATATACATTGGAAACCTTTTTAAGCAGAAAAGAACAAAATTTAGTTATTGTTGATGCGATTGTTACTTTCAAAAATAAGTGGAGTTCAAGACACGTATAAACATTAGTTTTTTCCCTTTTTATCCTGCAAATGTACAAATATCGAAAAAGTACTAATTTTTTTAGCAGAATATTATTTTGTTTGAATTTTGGTTCTATCTGGAGTGATTCCGGAGATATAAGAAGGTCGATTTTACCCAATGGAAGTTTCTTCCTATTCGTCCAACACAGCCAACGTCCGCAGCTTTAGCCGTTTGGGCTGGGCGCTACTTTTTTATATGTATAGATAATAAAGTCAAGAAGTAACTCACCTAGTGTGTTGATGTCCGTTCTCCCCTATACCGTATGATGCGCGTTAGCATCAGCTTGTAGGTTGTAGTTTCCGCAGTACTCCGTAAGTCTGTCAACACTTTCGTCGTAGATCAACCTACAGTTTTTTGTCTGCAAACCGTTTATCTGTCCGTTAGCGGCCCATGATTCCAGAATAACCACAAAGTTCAGACATTGTTGTTTCACCAGGGCACTGAGCCTGTACGAGGCTGCTATCGTCAGGTGAAAATTGATTGGCAGACAACACAGATTGTCCATGGTATCATTGTCGGCGAGAACAATTGTCCCTACCCTCAATGATACTTGTTGGCTTTCAGAAACTATATGTAAGGACATTATTTTCTAAAGAATTACTTTCAGACTTTCACTCTCATTTAAGTTTATTTTGTTATCTGCACGTTGTTTAATATATAATTTTTTTAATAGGCAAATATCAAGGGCAGTGGCAAGAAGGAAAACGGCATGGCTATGGCATACGAACATCGGCACCGTTTGGTCTCGCTTCACATCATAAACGGAAAGATGTGCACGCCTCGTTAAGTTCACTGAGAAGTAATGAGAATCCTGCAAATGCATCAAAAAATAGCGCTCGAACAGAAGAAGTTAGGGGTGGCTTTGTGCTTACGGCTAGATCTGATAAACTACCGGTGAGGCGAAACAGTCTGTCTGAGAAAACAAAAAAAGGTTTCTTGTCGGTAATTGAAATTTCGATCTTATACTCAAAAGATTTTGAATTAAAAATTTTTTTTAAAGGGCTTAAAAATGAGAAAGCAACGTAGTACTGGTGATTTGGAGAAACGGGGGACTTTGGCATCAGGCAGTATTCGGTCAACAATGTCAACTGCATCGTGGCTGAGTACAGGATCAGAACAATCAAATTTAACAACAAAGTAAACACAAGCATACAAACAAGTTGCTTTTATTAATTAATGGGCGTGTGTGTGTGTGTGTGTGTATGTGTTTGTGTTTTTATTTTCAGATCCATGCATACAGAATCTAATGCAAGCTTCACTATGGAAGACGAGCAACTGGATCCAAGTGTAGTTGAAACTTATATGGGAGAATGGAAAAAGGATAAACGCTGTGGCTTTGGTGTGGCTGAACGTAGTGATGGCCTTAAGTACGAGGGTGAATGGTATAACAATAAAAAGCACGGCTATGGTGTTACCACTTTTCGTGACGGTTCCTTTGAAGAAGGCAAATACAAAAACAACATACTCATAACTAGTCAAAAGAAAAAGCATTTGTTTATTGCCCGATCTCGTAAGTTCAAGGAACGTATCTCTGCTTCGGTGACATCCGCTCAAAGAGCTCTTAAAATGGCCATGCAGCGTTCAGATATCGCCATATCACGCACTGGAACTGCCAATACTAAGGCGCAAAGTGCAGATATTGCGGCTGATCAGGCACGCATTGACTGTGAGTTGGCTGTGCAAATGGCACGAGAATTTGCCCCAGATTTTAAGCCATCTGTGCTAGAACGCTTTGAAAAACTACGCTACAGAGAACGACATAAGGGACCAGCAACAGCTACTTCATTATTCACAACGAATAACGCGGCAACTGAAACATATGCTGCTAGTGCAGTTGCACAACGACCAACGGGGTATCATAAAAATCAAAATCAACAGGAATCTGAGTTTCCAGTTCCCAGCTCTATGTATTCTCAACAGATGCCAGTAACTCCACAGACTGATTTGTCTTCAATAGTAAATCAGCCACAAATGAGTGCCATAAACACCATCAATCAAATGTATCACCAGCAACAAATGCAGCAACAGCAAAATAATCCACAGATGAATCCCGCATATCAGTATCAGCCGCAGCAGCCGCCAGGGTCCAGTTACACGCAAGCGAACTTAAGTGGCAGTAGTAGTCCGCAGATGTCTCAACTGCAAAAAGATAATAATAATTTTAGAAATGCTGAAGCTGCGCACACCGTCAATACTATGCAACAACAACAACAACAACAGCAACAACAACAACAACAGCAGCAGCAGCAACAACTGATTCAACAACAAGCATATCAGCAACAACTGGCGCAGCAGCAAAGACAGCAACAACAACTATTGCAACAACGACAACAACAATTGCAACAAGAACAGCAGAAACAACAACTACTGCAGCAACAACAACAACAGCAAAATTCTCCCATGTACGGTACCAGCCAAGTTCGTAGACCTTCTCAAATACTATATCAACAGCAACAGCAACAACAACAACAGCAGCAGCAGCTACTGCAACAGGAACAAATGATGGATAGCATGAATCGTTCCAACAAACCATCCATGATTGGTCAAATAGGTCAACAATCTTCAATTGATCATTTTGATCATTACAAACGGCCCCCAAGCCGGGACTCTTCAATTGATCGCTATGCTAGAGCTGCCAGTCGACTAAGTGGAGGGTTTGGATCACGTCAAGCTTCAGTGGATCGTGTTGGTTCCAGCACTGGACAACCAACAACTAACGACTCTGGTCTGCCCGAACAAAGACCACGTGCTGGCTCAGTATTTCGTGGCTCAACACCAGCTCCTTCGGCTAGTAACACACCCACAACTGGCAATGGTTCAGTTCCTACAGGATCTGGTCGTATGTCCCGTGCAGCAACTCCTAGCTTAGTCACTAATTCTCCTTCTGCCGGAAACACAACAACAGATGCCATGTTTTCCAAACCAAACCAGCCATTTGAAGATATACTCCTGCGTCAGCGTACTCTGGGTCAGGACATTATACCCTCGCCTCTGCAGCCAAAACGCACAGAAAGTCTGTATATGCCAGCCAAGCCAGTGACACCATTAGCTGCAGCAGCTGTCGGAGGTAGCGGAGGCAATAAAAAATTAAAGGTAGGTCACTTTTATCTCGCGTCATATTTAATTGTATTTTGATTGTGAGACTTTTTGTCAAGGGATTTCTTTTCTTTGCTTGTTTTTGTTGTGTTTTGTACGCTACTTACATGTGTTTCTAGCCGAAAATATCATTAAAAGCAAAACAAAATAATGAGAAAACAAGGTAGGCTAAAAATAACCTAGAATGTTTAATGAGTGCTACGCCAACAAAATGAACCCGTTCACAAGTGTTTGTAGTTTTCCAATTTCGAAAACTACAAGCTCACACATGTTCGTTCATCCATCCGCGAGAAAACAAAACGCTAATAGAGCTCCATTGTACTACATTAAAAACAAAAATCTTTCGAAATTCTAAAATCTCTTTCGATATACTTAACAGAATAAAAAAGTGTCTCTAAAGTTAAGGATTTCAGTTTGCCTGTTGGCTAATTGTCGCATAGCACGCCAACACTAAACGGCTTTGTTGGCAATTTTTCAGTTTGTCAACATCCATCGTGCACTACAAGACGTTTGCAGATCTGTTGAGAATTTAAAACAATTTTTTTGTTCCTCATTTTATACGCAACAGCAACAGCAACAGCATTCAATAAATATTTTTTTTATTCTACTATTTATTTAGAAATTAAAATTTAAGTGCCTTAACATTTAATCAACAATATTTTCTCTGTAAGTTGTGGCGTCGCGTCATTTCGCATTACGTCGTGTTTTGTGTGCGATCGTCATTCTGCTTGTCAATGTATACGAGTTGAGCTGTTTAATTTTGTGTTTACTTTGTTTAATAATTTATTTATAACGAATGCAACAACAATAATACAATTACCAAAAAAAACAAATAATTGTTCGAAACCTATTTTTAAAATTTTGTTTTTGTTCTTTAATTTTTTTTGCCGTTACGAATAAAAAAAAACGAAAAGAATTTAAGTAATTTGCTTTTTTTCTTTGTTGAAGGGGTTCTTTAAAGATAAAAAAAAAAATTTGTTTTGAGCAAAATGAAATATTAAATCATTTAATTTGAACAAACAAAGGAAAGAAGAAATTTTTGTATTGAAAAAATATTAGCAGAAATACACATTTGCGTTTATGGAAGATCAACAAAAACAAAAAGAAAACAAGTTTCCCAAGTGAAAGTTATGCAATAAAAAGAATTTTTCTACAAAATAATTTACAAACTAAAAAAAAACAACATTGAAATTTGCGTAAAATATCAAATATACGGCCATGGAGTGGTATCCAGATGAAGATGAAGAAGAATTAATGTTTTCACCAGCTCTATTAGCACGTAGAGCATCAGAGAGTTGGATTGTAGAGCCACCAACAGAGGTTAATTTTATATTTTTGATTTCAGTAAAAAAAAAGATGGGAAAGCAAGAACTTTGTTTTCCAACAGGGTTATATTGGAATATGAGACAGACTTTAGCTTTGTTTTTATTAGTAGCAGTGTTGCCAGAAGCTAGAAAAAAATAAGCTAAATATGCCTTAAAAAAGCTAAAAAAAAACTTAAATCACTCACAAAAAAAATAAGAAAAAGTTAAAAAAAACTATCGCTTAAAATTAAAAATAATAAATATGATTTTTATAAAAAATCAAGAAGAGAACTGAAGAAAATAAGGTCGTTTTAAACATACTTTCCTTTTTGGTCACAACTTGATCTTTTTTAAGAAATTATAAAGAACTTTTTCGCACTCTTTTAAAAAAAAAAATTCGAATTAAACCAAAAAATATTTAACGCAAAATAAATCAAATCGATATATTGAAAACTTAGCAAGCTATGACCAAAAAAGTAGCCAATTGCTCGTTTCTGTAACTATATGCGAAAACTTTTCCCATCGAAAAGTGTGAAACAAAAAATTCCACCGTTTCTCGACTTTAATGTGAGAAAATGCAAAACTGTTACGTCTTTATTTGAATTGAATGATTCAAATGTCAAGTACAATATAAAGTGTCAACAAAAAAAGGAATTTGTGTAAGATGAATGTACTTCTACATGACATAATCGTTTGTTACAAATTTTGTTAGTGCAAAATGTGAATAAAAGTATTTCAAAATGGTGCGATGCCCTCACCTTTAAATTTGCTATCCCACAAAAAAAAAAAAAGAAGAAGAAAATTTATTAACAAAGAATACCCATAAAATTTCAATATTTAGCTACAAAAAATAATCCATTACATTTATTTTACGTAATTTAAACTACTATTTAAATTAATTTCGCACCCTTCTCTCTTAAAATGTGAGTTGTTTTGACAGATTTAGTGAGACTTTTTTCGCAAAATTTTGTTGCAGAAACACCTTTTTCCAATAAAGTACGTCAAAATCACTCAAATGACAGATGGTTCTCACAAAGAAAAATTACAGAAACACTTTTGTGTAATAAATAACATTTTGTTTAATTTCTCATTGTTTTTTGTTCAATTCTATTGTTTCTTGTGAACATTTTTTCGATGGGAGAGTTATAGAAACGAGGTACAGTTCTACTAAAATGTGACCGGAAAAAGGCAGTAGTAGAACTGGTTACTTTTTTGATCATACTTTGCTTAGTTTTAAAGATATCGGCTTGATTTCTATTGCGTTGAATAGATAAACGTATTGGCTTTAATTTAACTTATTAGACATGCCAACAGGTTAGGTGGTCTTCAACGTTGGCGCGTAAATGTAATGTGACATGCTGAAATGTAGTGACATTTTATTAAGTACAACAAAAAGATGTGTTGCCCTTTTGTAAAAATGCAATTATATTTTTTAAAACACAGAGTAAAGTGCGGCAAGAAATGCAATGCCCTCCTTGTAGAAATGAAATTACCATAAAAATGTAAACACCTAAATAAGAAATTTTTATATTTCCCATTTTCACTAGGTAAGATGTAATAGGCCGCCCAAAAGTAAGGAATAACACAGCAAGTTCGAGACTTTGGGAAACTTTTTTAAAGAAACAAATTTTCTGCTTCGGATACATATTTGGGTTGACTGACTATCAATCACATTTACTTATTTTATATTTAGGCCCTATTTTTAATTGCAAATAAACTAAATGCTTAGTATTATGTATATAAAAATTAGCGGAATTCACGCTTCAGTGTAAAGACCCTTGTATCGGGTGTAGAGTTGTAAAAATAAAAATTGTTTTTACCCGCAACAACAAAATGCATTAAATTATCTTACTACGTTTTTCAAATGTTTAAGTATAAAAACGTCTGACATGAAATATTGGCAACTGTTAGTGAGATGAAACGAGTTGTGCACATTTAAGTAGCTAAAAACAAGCTTAACTTGAAACACTTGAAAAATGGATAAGTTAGCACCCAGCTGTTTACAATTATCAGAAAAGAGTGGATCATGCTTTGTGGTTAAAAATTTCCGTAACTATTATGTACACATTTATTGGACTTCCAAGCGTGAACTCCACTATTGTTATTAATCTCTAATTTAAATGTTACATTTACTCTCTACTCTCTGTATTATTTGCAGAGCGTCCCTATTAATGTTACACTTCAACGCAAAAAGTCTTTGCCTGATTTCCAAGAACTGCCACGTGCCACAGAGGCTATGAGCCGGGAGGAGGTATCTGCTTTGGGCTCAGCTAGACGTGAAGCGGTGCGACGACAAATTGAAATGAATGAAAAGCTCAAAGCGAATCCATTATTGTACCTCGTCAGTCCACAAGTTAAAGTAAGTTTCATTTATATTATTTATTTTTTATAATGCGATTTAATGGATCAGCTACACTTTATATTGTCAGGCTTTTATTATAAACCTGTTAAATCTCTTTTTATTATATTTATATTTCGTAACGTTCTGAAATAAGCAAGAAATCGAACTGAATTTAGTAAGGTGACCATAGCAACGAATTCATCTATAAGCTGCTATTTTTTAGTTGGCAAAATTTATAGTTAATTAAATTGCGGCAACTAGAGTTTTGTTATTGCTTTTGGTCTGCGACGTGGCAGAATTATACAAGGTAGCGACAAATCTACAACAAACATTGAAATTCAAAAACAACAGGCGTGAAACACATTAACTACTAAAAGGGAAAAAGTCAATGTGATGCACTCATACACTTACAGTTTCTATGTATGCATGGGTATAAAACATCGGCTCGAAAACAAATTTTGACTTTTACTAAAGATAACAGGAGATGTTCTACTGTAAGTACTCGTACCTTGTTAATTCTGCCATTGCCTGCGAGTACATGCATAAATTCGCCTTGTAAGAAACTGCTCTCCTTTGTGTACTTATAAACGCATTAAAACGTGTAAATCACAAACGTAAGTTTGTGATTTCGTTTGTAATTTCTTCACAGCCTATGTGTCTGTTGAAATCAATATTTTGAAGTTCTTAGGCAACGTACTGAAAAGTTTAGCATACGAATCTTTTAGATTTTGCCGTGTTCAGGTTGCTATTGTAATTCTAATCGATCGGAGAAAAACCGCGACTACCTCTATTTTGGATAATTTTTCTGAGTGGGTTAGTGCGATTTTTGCCTTAAATACAATGCGAACAAAAAAACGTGTTATGTAGTTTTGTCAGTAACGACAATCGTAATAACCAGTCCAAAAATGGCCGAAAAAAATCAAAGAGTGTCATAATTTTATTAACCTTTGCAATCGACGCCGTATCGGCCTCGTAGCAGCTCTGCTACGGTCTTTTGCAACCGCCGAAAATATCTCGAGTTGATGGTTCTAGTGAAAAAAGATTCAAGTGCAAAAGGTTAATTTCTGTTTTGTTTTTTATGAAAATTTTTTAGGCGCAGATGTGTGTAATGTGTATGCACACTCTTCTAAGAGTATGAACGAAAGCAAGCATATATGCGCGTAGGGCCAGGACCACACACAGCAAGCTTACTTTCTCAATTCTTTTTTAAAATTGCAGCAATTTTGTTTTAGCAATTTTAGCATTCTTATTCAGTCATTCATTCAACCTTCAAGCTATCTGTCCATTTTTTACATCTTTATAAAAGATACGAAGAGAGAACAAAAAGGAATTGCAGAGTACGAGCAAGTTTGTACCCCTTTCCATTCCTCTTTCTTCTCTCTCCTACAAAATCAAGAATTGCCCAACTAAACTTGCTGTGTGTGGTCCTGGTCTAAGGTGTGCGCGCTCTAGCATGAAATCAGGCAGTCGTACTAATGCATGGGTATAAAATAAAGGATTGCACAAGCACCCTCGCTACAGACATGTTGGAATATTTTATAATAAAAAGTGCTTGTAAGCTATTTCAAGTATGGTTCGTTTCGTATAAACAGCACAGAAGAATGAAAAATAAATTTAATTTCGTTTAAAATGTTTTTTCAACCAAACATATTTAATTAAATATTTAATTTCAAATAAAGAAATTAAAATTAACGGCAAAAGTCAAAAACTATCTTTCAATAAGATTTCTGTATTCGTAGTTCTGCTACACAAAAGGCATTTAACCCTGAATGACTAGTGTTAGTCGTTTCGACTACACTGTTTACTTTTTTATCCCGTTATATGTCGTTCTGTCTATATATTTATATGAAAATAGTTTACTTAGTTTAAAAACGCTATAATACATAGCTTACGTAAAACTTACGTAGTCGAAACGACTAGCTTAGACTTGTGGAAATTATTTTTTATTTTTATTTTACTTTTGTACTTTTATCGATCCTACATTTATTATTTTTCTTGTTTTTATATGCATATTCATGACCTAGGCGGACACATATGAAAATCAAGAAAGATGACCTGTTACTAGTACTATTTTTAGTAAAAAAGAGGTACCAATGTTGGTCGTTTCTTCTACCATTATATTTTTCTTTTATGGTAACTTTTATATTAATATCTCCTTATCTATTATTGTTTTTTTTTTAATTATTAAAGCTGTTAATATCGTTGAAATATATTATTATCTATATCATTTTGTTTTAAGCAATTTTTAAAGTACTTGATGCACTCCCGGTTCCTCAGATGCAATTTAAAGTGCATGTTAGTCGAAATGACTAAAATTGGTAAAAACGCTTACAAATGGGTGAAAAGACACACACACGCGTTTGTATAAAACTAATTGCTAGGTTTCCTGTGCACACACACTACGCACATGTGCAGCTTAAAAAATTTCATAAAAACCGAAGCAGAAATTACTGAAAATCTAAAACTTCGGTTGAATTTTTGATATTTCTGGCCATTTCTGAACCGATTTCCCTAATTTTTTTATATAGATATTTCTGACAAGACTACGTGCAAGGTTTTTTTTATTCGCTTTGTAGTTTAGACGCAAAACCCCACTCAGAAAGTGGTCAAAAATAAAAGTGACTAATAGTTTCGCCATTTATAAACCGGTCCGGCTGAATTTCAATAGCAACTGAAAGGCAGAAACAACTGACAAATTAGTATGCTTAACTTTTCTATACGTTGTCTAGGGACTTCAGAAAGTTGATTTCAATATATATTTGTCGCCGTATAATAATATGCTGTATTATTAGCCGGCTGAAAAAAAATTTTTGTCTAGTTTTGTTTTTTGAATAATATTATTTTGAAGCTTAATAAGAAAAAATTAGTAGTTTCGCCACCACTACAATAACTCAATAAAAAATATTTTCGGCAGCTGTAAGCCATATTTCAAACGTTCATATTTACTCGTATATAGTAAAAAAAGAAGCACAAAAATAACAATACAGAATGGAATTTGCTTCTTTTTTTAATTCCAGTTTGTTTTATTTTAATAAAACATAAATTCTTAAAAAAATAATAAGCTAATCTATTTCACAGAATTTTAATATTTTTGAGTAAAACCAAAAACTATAAACTTTCTGAAAAACAACATATTTTGACAAACATGAAGAAAACATGGGCATTTTGAAATTAAAATGCAAATGTAAAAAACATCTCGTCTATTAGTACCTTTACAGTGGAAGGTATAAAAAAAAAATAAGCTGCATGGAGAAGTCTTTAAAGCAAATAGCGGTACTCAGTGTTTGATGCAAAAGGTCTTGCGTCATTGCAAGTGCAAAATATCGTAGCTTTTACTTTGCTACCCAACAACGAAATACACACAGTTGCACTTGCTACATTATTGCGTTTGTGCAATACTCAAAATGGTATAGCTCTTTATGTTGCGTATATTGCAATATCGTTACCAATGATGTTGATTTGCACAATTTACAAAGTAGGTTGTTGACAGAGTCTCAAAAAGCGATTTTTTTATAACTAAATGTATTACTCGTAACTAAATTGTACTCAAGTTCCATTAAAATCGCTAAATTCATTTAAAGTTCGCATCGTGTTGTTATCACTAACACCAGCTGACACTGGTAAACAAAAAAAAAATTAATTGGTGTCAGCTCTTTTATATGTTGCAATAAATGTTGCATCGAATATTGCCACGTTTGGTTAAACAGCACTCACAATTTTAGTCGAAAACAATGCAATTGCAATGGGTGCAATTTTTAAACGCACCAAACACTGAGTCCCGCTTATGATTTTGTAAAAGTTTGTTGTTAACCTAAGTTCACACATGCAAGTGCAAGTGCAAAAACTCAATACACTCATACTTTTTCACTAAATGAAATTCTTTTGCAAGTAAATTTTTGACACTTGCAGTATCTTAAACATCAAAGAGGTGAACAGTGTTCTCCAGTAAAAAATTGTTAACAAAAATTTCTGGTTTGTGGTAAAAGAATAACTTAAATATTTAATTTTTTTCTGTAAAATAAAAAGTAATTGTTATATATCTTCTTCAAATAAAGGGTGTTTTTTATAGACGTATAGAACTTTAAGTTAGCATTACTGTTCAAGATGGCGACCGATTTAACAGCTGTTAAGTGATTTATTCTCAGTTTGGCTTGGCAATTCATCATGAATAGACTCACGCGTGAACAACGCTTGCAAATAGTGCAATTTTATTTCGAACGAGATTGCCGTTGTTCCCGATTTTCATAAGCGTATTTTGTCAGCTATGAAGCGCACTTCTGGTTAAATGGCTACGTCAACAAACAAAACTGCCGCATTTGGAGTGAAGCTAATCCTCAAGTGTATGTCGAAACACCGTTACATCCAGAAAAACTGACTGTTTGGTGCGCTTTATGGGCTGGTGGAATCATTGGTCCGTACTTCTTCAAAAACGATGATGGCCAGAACGTTACAGTCAATGGTGATCGGTGTAGAGCCATGATTACTAACTTTTTCATTCCTGAATTGAACAACCATGATGTCCAGGAGCTGTGATTCCAACAAGACGGCGCAACATGTCACACAGCTCGTGCCACAATCGATTTATTGAAAGACACGTTTGGTGACCGCCTAATTTCACGTTTTGGACCTGTGAATTGGCCTCCAAGATCTTGTGATTTAACACCGCTAGACTACTTTCTGTAGGGCTATGTAAAGTCATTGGTCTATGCGGATAAGCCACAAACGCTTGACCATTTGGAAGACAACATTCGCCGTGTTATTGCCGATATACGGCCACAAATGTTGGAAAAAGTCATCGAAAATTGGACGTCCAGATTGGACAACATCCGAGCCAGCCATGGCGGTCATATGCCAGAAATCATATTTAAAATGTAATGCCACCAGATTATCTTTCGGATAAATAAAATTCATGTCAATCGAATAATCCATCGTTGTTTTATTGCAATTTAAAGTTATATACGTCTATAAAAAAAACACCCTTTACATATGAAAGGCAAATTATATCATTTAAATGTACAAATATAATCATAAAAGTATTAAATATTGTTAATGCCAACTTTTTCCGTTTTTGTCTTTATTGAAAGCAACATTTTTTTAGGAAAAAATTAGTGAAGATATCCATAATTATGTAACAAATTAAAAAAAAAAAAACAAGCTTGAAACTTGCATCTTTTCATTAAAATTCCGTTACTTTCTTACAGGATTGGTTCTCACGACAACAGTTGGTGCTCTTGGTGCTTTTTGTGAACATTATACTGGCGATTATATTTTTCAAAATGCTGACATAGCGTAAAGTTTTTCATGCACTACATATTAGAGAGACACATATGCATATGCATATACAACATACTTATACCACATATTTATATTATTTATCTGCACACTGTACTACGAGTATATTTCAAAATTCATTTTACATTGTTTTCAATTTACGGCCTATATTTTTTAATAGATAAAACTCCCTAGACTTTGCACATGCATATGTATGTCTGTCTGTGGTCAACTTGATAATAATTTTTGGTATCAGGAATCCGTTAAAATCCCATTGTTTAATATTTAATTGTCTTTCATACATTTAAAAATATTTTTTTAGCTGAACTTGTGTCGAATTTAAACCAAAGAAAACAAAATAAAATATTTGTCACTAGACAATTTTTTTTATATTTTATTTTAAATAAAATATGTTAATTTTTTTAGCATTTGCAGTGCAATTTATATACAATAAAAAACTATAATAATTAAATACATTTATTCTACTGCAGATTGTTTAAAATAAACTTGAAAAAATAAATACGATTTTTGTGCAAAAATATAAAAATAAAACATAATTTTACATAATATTATAATATGTACTCAATGTATATTGTATATAGTATGTATGTATAACTACATATTCATATGTATATTTATTTAATTATTTTTAAATTAAAAAGCAACCATAAAGAATACTCGTATATAAAATATTGAATTAGAAATTTTGGTTCTTTACTTAAATAATTTTTTTTTCACACAAAGTAGATATATTCGTTTTCTCTTTTTTCTAAAATTTAATAATAAAAATATTAAAAAGTAAAAGAAAAAATATGTATAACCTAAACAGCATTTCGATTTGGAAGTACTTAGAAAATTAAATAATATGCGTTTAATTAGATAACCAAAAATAAAAATAAAAACAGTAACTTTAAAAATAATTAAAAAAAACTCAAACGAATTTTATACACTTTTTGAAAGGTCTTAAGAAACTGCATACATAATTATAATTAGATCAAAATTTAAGGAAATTATAAAATAAAAATAATTGTCTTTAGATTCAATTAGAATATACATATAAAAAATTTAAAAGCCTGTACCTTTTTCAGTTTTCAAAACAATTGAGGCGTAATGGTCAATGCCCACTTTTTTTTAGAAAATATATCTTGTTAAATTTTGTATTATTAAAAAAATTAATTACTTTTTATGTTCTAAAACACAAATTGTAATATTAAAATAAAAAAAAAAATAATTAATGAGTGACAAATATTTCAAACAAATTTGCATGGGCGATTTCACAAAAAGTACGAGGCTTGTGTAAGGGTATTTCCTGTTATGCCTAAAACATGTAGATATAAAAAAACTAACTTTAACTTAGGGCCAAACTAAAACATTTACTTCATATCCAAAAAAAAAAAAAAAAAAAAAAAATACGTAGACTTAAAATCAAGTCATATTTATTTATAAGATAAAATCCATCCTACAGCTGGATATTTTTTTTGTTTGTTGTACTTGAAACTGTCAAATAATTTTTTTTTTCTACCCAACAAACCGCAATACAAAAGAATATTACAAATTCTAATGGTAATTATTATTATTTACTTATAAAATACATATAAATACATGCCTTTAATAAATAAAATTTATTTAAAATTTTGATTAAGGCAAATGTAAATATTTTTCTCAAGTGCTTTGGTTTGTTGGGTATGTTCATTTTTCGTTTCACTACTGCACGCATATAAAAATAAATAAATAAATAAATGCATATAAATCTGACTTCTTAAAAGCAAAATAATTTGTGTTTATATTCCTGCTTGCAATAAGCTTTGTTGTCAATGACAGTTATATGTAATGCATTGAGCCCATTCGAGACATCAGTCTACCGACTTCAACGTGTTAAAAATAGACTGCATGGCTACATGACTACAATTGTGGGCGGCAATGTAATACGAAATTCAAACTAAATTACAGCTTAAAAAATTATTTAATTTTATTTGACAATCAACATGTTTTAAAGAAATGAATTGAATTGTTTTTGCCAAATTAAAAAATTAGGGTGGCGAAACAGCTGCTTACATTTCAAAATTATTTATTATTGTTTTAGTTTGCGGTTAGTTTGGTGTGGTGAAGCTGTTGATCGCAGTATTTTAACAATGTAGTAGCTGACTACATGGCAACAGCTGTAGCCAACGTACTGGGGGGTTACTCTGTATTGCGATGCGAAAAAACGGTACAAAATTGATCATTAATGTGTTCAATCATCTACTTTTTGAATATGTCTGGTAGTACCCCGCTCTATAATACGTAATAAAGACGTGCATAGTAAAACTCAAATGCACCAGTTTCTGTGTTTTTCTGCTTTCAGTGCGTATTAGTGAGTTTTGTAGGGTTTATAGTATGAGTTTGTATTGTTATTCTCTTTGCTAAATTGAATGTGAGTGAGTATAGAGAAAATTAAAGTAACATATTCCTATTATTTCCATTTGCTCAAACAATTAAAGAAGATGTTAAGCCAAATACTATAAGTTACTTATTGTATATTGAAAGCAAACATACATGAATATTTACATACATACATGCTTCATTCGTACATTTGTATTGAAAACAAAAACAAATTTTCGTATATTTTTGTTTTCAACAAATGTACGAACGAAGTTGTCGTTCGTTTTTATGGAGGCGAGCCGTAAATATCTGTTTATACAACAAATTATTTGAAAACATTTGTAGTACAACAGTTATTTGAAGCAGAGAAACAAATAAATTCCTCACTCGTTGCAAAATTATTTATAACTCTGAATATGTGTATGAGTTGAGTTAGTGTGCAAAAACAAAACCATATCATATTTGTTATACTCATTCTCTCCCTTACACCAGCAGTATCAAATACTTATTTAGTATATTTGTTTTGACAACACTTGTAGGTATACTGGTGCTCGGCTTTATTACGTAAGTGCCTATCAACGTCGATTTATACACACAAAAATCTTGCGATAAACAAAGAGCAAACGCAAAACATTAAAATTTCTCATCGCAATACAGCCAGAATAGCCCATCTGCAGTCAGTAGCCTGTTGTCTCGAATTTGTTTAAGACATAAGTCAACGAATTTTTTTATATTGAGATTAATATCACCACATTTTCCTTTTTATTGTGGTAATTTGTCTTCAGATTTTACAACTACAGGGAATTTTCAGCTTGGTAGCACATACCAGACAGACTTAGGGTGTGTAATTACATTTTCTGTTGAAATACAATTACATGGTCATAATTAATACAAATTCATATCTTTTTTTTATAAATATATAAAATAATAAGTTTTATTTTATATAAAGCATCTTATCATGTTAGATTGTATAAATAATATAATGTATTTGCGTTATCTGACCATACCTTTAAAATAATATAAAATTGACTGTTTCCAAATTGTTAAATTTTGCAAAAAAAAATATGATTTTTTGTAATGTCAAAGAAAACAAAAAGTTCCTGCAATGTAAAGTTTAATATCGCATATTTTTCAAAATTTTAATTCCCATAAATTTTAATTATTCTTACATCAAATTTTTTTAATCACAGTACAGCAATGCGTTATATAGAAAATGATTAACTAAACTTTAATCCTCTTATCAAAAAAATAAATAAATAAAATAAAATTTCATGTAGACTTTAAAGTAAAATTTATGAAAAATTTCATCTATTACACTTAATAACACTATAAAATATAAAAGAATATGTGCAGCATCTTTATGTCAATTTATTGTTATTTTATTTCATTGTTTGCATATCCTCAGTTTTCTAAGTTTAAAAATATTTATGTGTTTCATTGTTTATTGTTTTGGTTTTTTTATACATAAATGATTAAGAATCTTAATAAATTCTCATAAGAATACATACATAAAATATGTTTATATTTTTAAATGCAACCTTGATTTGATATGTTTGAAGAAATTTGAAAAAATAAACAAAGATTATTAAAAAAATTACTTTATTAGTTGTTCTGGCTAATTGAATAACGAATACCAGCTCTAAATTCAGCTTCCAATTTTAAGCTAAGCAAAAGCCTTTAGTAACGCGAAAGAAAATAATACAGGCATGTTTAAAATCACGAAAAAGGTGTTTTTGCGCACAAAACCATTTAACATCTTGTGATTTAAAACCGGGCAGCAAAATGCCTTACGATATCAAATCACTTGCAGCATTTTGCTTTGAATTCCTTAACAAAATGATGAAATACACTTAATTTGAATTGTTTTTTACTAGTTTTTGTCAAAAAATTAATTTTTTTCACAACGGAATCATAAATTTATTAATTTTAAAATACGCTTTATTGTCTTTTGTTTATATTTTTCGTGATTTTTAGTTCTTGTTCTTATTTTTCTGAGCAAATTTTATTGTAAACAAAACAAAACTACTCAAAAGCTAAAATTTCGTGATTAAAATCACTAGTGATTTTAAAATCGTTCGTGGTTTAATATCACCGTGATTCCAGAACATGGCTGATAAATAACTCATTACACAAACCAACAAATAGAAAATGAATTTTATTTACTTTTTGCATTTGTAGTACCCCGCTCTGTAAAATGGGTGCTAGATTATCAATCATTCAACGTCAAATTATGCATTTGTGTTGGTGAAACAATTAAATTGGCTGATACCCTTATCAAATTGATTGATATCAAACTAATTTTTTTGATTTAATTACATTTTGCCGTCGGTAACACGTTTTAATTCTGATTGCCACATCAAAAAAAAAGAAAATAAATTTTTATTGCTACTGCATTGGTACTAGCAATAAAAAAAAACAATTTGGATGAAGGACTGTAAAAAATTAATGAAAAAAATTTTTTCCTCCATTTTTATTTTTAAAATTTCCGCGATGTGCACTCAACCTTATCCAAAAAAATGATGATTACAGAAGTGGTGCCAGATCAGCAAATTTTGAGCAAAAATCAAACTAGTTTTGATTTTCATCAAAATCACATAATGTATACGTGTGACGGACATCTTTAAAGAACACGCACACGCCCTCATGATTAACGTTGAATGAGTGACGCAAAAGGCTTAAAACATCTAATTGCTAAGGATATATGAAAGAGACAGATATATTACACATTGTTTACGAAAAATAGGAAAATTCATGAAAGTGAAATTAAGAAATTATAGAAAAAAGATATTTATTAAATGAAAATTATTAAAATTTCATGTTAAATTGATAAAATCAGTGCACGGATGAACTGCTTTACGTAAATGTGTTGAAAGATGTGTGTTTGTTATAAGGAAAATAAGCTAAACTCATAGCACTTTGTGTTACATATTTTACAGCAATAACTCATCAAACGATTGTGCCACAAGAAGATAAACAAATTATAATTCTGCGGCAATGGAAGATTTTCGAACAATTTTGTTTTAATTCTATAAACACTACAACACTGTGTGCACTTTTGTGTTCTTTTTTTTTAAGAATTTTTAAGAAATTAACACAAAAAACTAACCATTTACTGAAATTTTTCACAAATTATGGTTTTTAGCGGTAGAAAATAAAGGCAACGAGAGAATTAGCAATTGCTGTGACTGTGTACAAGGGATAAGTATAAAACACGAAATTTATAGCTATCCTTTTTCAAACTGTCTAGTCTATGTTAGTTTATGGATAGAACAGCGACTGATGAACATGTGCGGATGCTCAGCAATTTTTTTTTCAATTCAAAATTGATAACGGCTTGCTAAAAATATTTCGTGGTAAATAATGCATTTAGTAATATAGAACGCCTCTTATACTAGCTGATATGTAAAGTAAAGAGTGAATGTACAAGGTGGGCTAAAAGAAGTCATCATGTCCTCCACATTGCTTGTTCACATTCCCGCTGAGGTGGAAATGAGCCTCGTCGCTAATTATGATTTTGGTTGAAAAATCGTCCACTTCGATTATTCCGCGTTCTTGGGGAGTGTATCGCTCCATGACTTGTTCACTTGTATTCTACATCTGTGTAGTTCACAAATCTCAAAACAGATTTGACATTGGCCACCATTTACAAAAATAAAAGCATCTTCCAATTGGGTGATTTCTTTAGCCCACCTTGTATTATGAAAAGACATTGTGATGCTTTTCATAGTAACCCAATGATATCAAATGTTTGTCTTCATGCTGTTCCCCAAAACAGCAACAAAAAACAATTTTTAAAGACGAGAGAGAGAGAGAGAGTTTGAACTAAAAAGCACTAAGCAACCAGAGATGAAACTTTTGAGGTTAGAATTTTGAAAAACTCAGCTTTTTATTTTGAGTTTGTATAAAAGAGACAGATATAGTGTTTTAATATTACGAATAAGAGAAAATAAGAAAAATGAAAAATTTTTTTTTTTAAAAACATTAATTAAAAAGTTATTTCCGTAATGAAAATGCACATGCCGGAGATTCTTATATATACGTTTATTATTATGAAGTATGGAATTTAATGTAAAAGTGATAACAAACACAAATTTTCATGTTTTAAAATTCATGTTTACGAAATGTAAATAATGAAAGTGTAAATTTTTTAGAAATACCTGAGCAAAACAAAATAAAAATTTTGAGTTCGTGCAAAAAAGACAGAAATAAAATGTATACTATATCTGCACTCTGACACCTCTGGTTGCTCGGTGCTAAAAAGCAAGAAATTAAATAAAAATTGTGTATGAAAAAAATATAGAGACAGACAAATGAAAGCGTATGTGGAAGCAGTAAGACTAGGACCACAAATAGGAAGTTTAGTTGGGCAATTCTTTCTCAATTCTCTTTTAAAATTGCCGCTGTGTCTACACACAGCAATTTTGTTTCGGCCATTTTAGCATTCTTATTCAGTCATTAATTCTGCCTCAAGCTACTTGTCTTCTTTTTTTACATCTTTATAAAAGATAGAAAGAGAGAACAAAAGGGAATTGCCGAGTACGAGCAAGTTTGTACCCCTTTCATTCCTCTTTCCTCTCTTTCCTACAAAATCAAGAATTACCCAACTAAACTTGCCGTGTGTGGTCCTGGTATAAGGGTGTGAAAAAAACATATCGTAAAACCACTAGAATCAAGGCGAATCGATTACAAGGTGTAGTTATTTGAGTAGAAGATATTTTCATCGTGTTGTCAAAAAAATTTTTTAATTTTTATTGCATATTAACAGGCGATTTAATCCCTATCGAATCGATACGGCCTTTATATATTTTATTTATTTGAAAAAATGTTATGAGTCTTTCAAATTTTATCCTTTATATTAATATGTTGGTTGGGAAATTTATTTATTTATTCATTTCAATGCTTACTGAGTTTTTTGTTTGAATATTTGAATCTTTTTGTAACTATTGACAAATAGTTCTTATTTAGTCAATTGCTTTTACAACATAAAGGTTCTAATGATTACAAGAAACGTTGGGAGTAATCTACTGAGGAATCAGAGTAGCGTCTGACGAAATGGTCCAAGTAGATATGCTATAAGTAATAGAATAAATATAAAAACCAACACAATTTTTGAAATTAAGCACAAATGAGGATTAATATTTTGTTGAACTTTTAAATTCCAAATATATAGAAATTATTACATATTTTATTTAACTTTAATATACGTGATTGTTTCTTATGAAAAGGTTTTTGGTTTTATTTATATGCAAAAATTTTAAAATTTTTCGCTCACTGTAATAAAAAAAATTAATTCTTGAAATGAAAGTGTGAAAATAAGAAAAAAAACTTTTTTGACAAATCGCTATATTTTACACAAACAAAATGCCTGTTGTTTCTGTATTGTTGTGCTTGTTGTTAAAGCGAGTTCACCTTGTATGAATTCGCCTTGACTAGAATCAGCATACTTTTACTCGAGGGTGATAAACCTAGTAGTACGAGCAAAAAGTACCAATAAACTAAGAAAAAATGTATTATATTTCAATTCCATATTGTTTCAAACCAAATATTTGCCAAAAAATATAAACATTGCGAAGTACGTGCTGGTGCACCTTATACATTTAGGTGGTTCGAAAAATTTTTATTTTAAGATATTTTAATTAATAATATTATAAATGAAAAATAAAAAATATAAATTTAAAATTAACAAAATAGATATTTTTACGTTTGTTTTATTTCATTTGTATGTGGAAAGTGTGCAAGAAAACTGTGGAGTGCAAATAAAATTGAGGCTTACTATACGTCTGCCACGGTGTGCTGCTCCATAAATTCGATAATTAACGAGTGCCGAAAATTTTGAAAATGATTTTTTTGAAATTAGTTACCCCATAAATCGATCTAGCTAGGTCTAATTTTCCAAAAATTTGCCGTTTCCGAGATATACCACTCCTCAAATATTGAAAAGTGACATACATTATTTATTCCTTAACCCCACTCTTTCGGCATATTTAAACAAATAAAGTAAATTTGCAGCAATCTGAAAATTTCTTAAACAAAAGAACAAAAACAATTTGAATATTCAAACAAATATAAAAAATTATTATACAAAATATATTTTTTAAATCTTTATTTACTTTATCTATACATATAAAAGAGTAACGTTACTGACTGACTTATCATCAACTCCCAGCCCTAAGGGCTAAAGATACGGACTTGAAATTCGGTAAGCAGGTGCATGTCCCAATGTATAGGATGAATAAGAAGGGATGTTTTTAAATTCGAATATTAAGAGGGTGGAAACGGGTAAAATCGAACTTCTTATATCTCCGGAACTACTATACGAGTAGATAGAACCAAAGTTCAAACTACAAAATATTCTACCAAAAAAATAATTTAATCTGTATTTGGTACTTTTTCGACATTTGTGGCATAAAAATTGGAAAAACTAATGATGGTACGTTTTTTTAACCTCATTTATTTTTCAAAGTAACAATCACAGCAACAAAAACTATACTGTATTCTTCTCTTCTTAAAAAGGTCTAAAATGTATATTGGCACTTTTTTTTTTTTTAATTCGAGCAATAAGGGGTAAAATATGTGCCCCTTTTTACTACTATTTCTAAATATGTACTTTTATGTAAATTGATGCAGCATATAAACATTTTATTACTAATTTGTAATATCCAATAAAAATCAATGGTAAATTATATTTTTTTAAAGGTGAAAAAAGTACCAAAAGAAAGATTTGTACTTTATATTTAAACAAGTTTAATGCTATTTTTAATGTTATGTGTAAGCCCAGAGTTTTCACAGTAGAATTAAACGGTGCTTAACAAAATAAAAAATCATTAAGTGGACAAAATTGTACTTTTTATTGATTTTAATGGTACTTTTTGATGTTTTAGTATTAACAACCCTAGAACTACAAGACTAATCTCAAACGGTTCGGGTCGAATTGAAAAATCATTAAGGAACAAAATGGTACTTTTTGATTTTGTTAATGTAAACAAATCTGGCAGTACGATATTGGGCTCAAATGGTCAAAATCAAAGTGAAAAATCATTAAGAGGACAAATGATACTTTTTTTTTACTTTTTGCTGTAGTAGTTTTGGTTGGTGTAGTATTTGTGGTTGGTGTAGTATTTGTTTCTGCTGTATTTGCTGTTGCAGCTCTTGTTGTTGAAGTTGCACATGTTGCAGCTGCGGTTGTTGTTGCTAATGCAAAAACGGGGCCCACCATAGCACCAAGTGATTATATTGCAAAAAACCACTAAAAATTAATAATACAAAATTTAATTTAATTGAATTAAAAAAAATATATTTTCTATCAAAAATAATTTAAAGAAAAAAAATTACGGAAATTTTTTCGTTAAAACTCATATTTTGCACGTTATGGGACTTCGAAGTTTTGAGCGCATGAAAAATTCGACGGCGCATAACTTGGAAAATAAAAATTTTCCAAATGAAATGTACATAAAAATTTTATATTTAGATTTAATTTCCATTGTCTTACACCACTATATTAATTACCTGAGATGCATTACCCCTTGCAACATGACGGCGACCACCTCCATCCAAAATTTTTAGAAGCATTTTCTGAAAATAAAATATTTAAACATATAAGGGGTGTTTTTTATAGACGTATAGAACTTTAAGTTGGCATTACTGTTCAAGATGGCGACCGATTTAACAGCTGTCAAGTGATTTATTCTCAGTTTGGTTTGGCAATTCATCATGAATAGACTCACGCCTGAACAACGCTTGCAAATAGTGCAATTTTATTTCGAACGAGATTGCCGTTGTTCCCGATTGTCATAAGCGAATTTTGTTTAGCGATGAAGCGCACTTCTGGTTGAATGGCTACGTCAACAAACAAAACTGCCGCATTTGGAGTGAAGCTAATCCTCAAGTGTATGTCGAAACACGGTTACATCCAGAAAAACTGACTGTTTGGTGCGCTTTATGGGCTGGTGCAATCATTGTTCCGTACTTCTTCAAAAACGAGGATGGCCAGAACGTTACAGTCAATGGTGATCTGTATAGAGCCATGATTACTAACTTTTTCATTTCTAAATTGAACAACCATGATGTCCAGGAGCTGTGGTTCCAACAAGACGGCGCAACATGTCATACAGCTCGTGCCACAATCGATTTATTGAAAGACAAGTTTGGTGACCGCCTAATTTCACGTTTTGGACCTGTGAATTGGCCTCCAAGATCTTGTGACTTAACACCGCTAAACTACTTTCTGTGGTGCTATGTAAAGTCATTGGTCTATGCGGATAAGCCACAAACGCTTGACCATTTGGAAGACAACATTCGCCGTGTTATTGCCGATATACGGCCACAAATGTTGGAAAAAGTCATCGAAAATTGGAGTCCAAATTGGACTACATCCGAGCCAGCCGTGGCGGTCATATGCCAGAAATCATATTTAAAATGTAATGCCACAAGATTATCTTTCGGATAAATAAAATTCATGTCAATCGAATAATTCATCGTTGTTTTATTGCAATTTAAAGTTCTATACGTCTATAAAAAACACCCTTTATAAGTAAGTGTATTGCAAATAAACAACATAATTTACCTCGTCATAGACACATCACCAACATTTTCTTTAAATACTTCCTCCATGGATTGGTCCAAGGAGGTTCTAAAGAAATAAATTTATGGAAAAAACCATATATATAAAATGCTCTATAAGTGTTACTTACTGTTGCAACTGCACCGGTATAGGCTCAGCATTTGGCAAAAGTGTTAATCTGTTTTCAACATTAACAATGCTAGAAGGCAAAAAATGATTTTCACAAATGCGATCACTTGATGTAAAAGTAACACCACAAATTTGACTCCAATGAGCTATAGAATCTTTTGGAGCACGGAATAACGATTTACTCTTGAAAAATTTGTCTTTACACAATGCACAGTTAATCATTTTGTTTAAATATTTTTGCTTTATAATATTTTTAAAATATTTTACAATACTTAATCAAATAACGGTATATTTTATATATTGTATATTATTATTATTTGTTTTATATTTCACAAAAATTTGTTTTAATTTTATAAAAAAATTTTATTTAATTTATTCACAAAAGCACAGAACAAAAGTCAAATACATATAATAAAAATTACAAATCCATCCATATAAAATTACAAATACATCCATATAAAATTACAAACACAAGGCAAATAAAATTACAAATTTTGACAGCTCGGCACTGCGAATTCAAAACAGTTGAGGAGCGAATACTCTAATGCGATTACCTTCTATGAATTTGCCTTGTGCTGCAACTATCACGATTAGAGATTCCCACATTTACTTGGGGGTCACACGATCAAGTTTTCTTTCAATTTTTAAAATTTCTCTCATTTTTTTACCAATACACTCACACTTTTAAAATTTGCTGAGAGTTTGCTTTCAATTTTTCGTTCAATTCAGTGTTTCAAATTACAGTCAAGAAAACAGCTGACTGCAGTTTTTTTATTCCAAATTTGAATTCTTATTCTGCCGCCAGTATTGTTTTGTTTTTTTTTTTAAATATGTTTGTGAACAAATTAAACAAATATAACGACGTTTTGCAGTTCATAGAGATATACAGAAGGCATGAAGTTCTGTGGAACATGAATATTCCTGCATATAGACAGAATAATTTAAAAATTAAGGCATATAACTCTATTGCCGCCGAAACAAAACTGTCGGTGGAAGAGGTTAAAAAAACATCTTGTTGAAAAACTTGCTTTGAAATTGCGTGCAGCCTACGTCACAGCTTTCAATTTTTGTGAATTTTGACAAGCAGTATGTGTAAATTTCTTGAAAGAGAATTGTAAAAAAACTTGATCGTGTGACTGCAGTGTTAATATCATACCGCATTTGGCTATTTATTTATTTGGCTCTAAAAAAATTATAAGCAGAAAATTTTATTGCTGACGTGATAGTGGGCATTATTTTTTTTTCCATTACAGGTCGCAAGATACCCAAGCATACTCAAATGCCACTACAAGGGTGGATCTCCATTCAATTTGTGTGTCAGCTGATAGTGTTAAACACCAGCCGCAACTATTCATACAAATATAATGAATCCTTTATATGTATGTCACTTGAAATTTTTGTATAGTGTAAAATTTTTCTAGCTTAGAGTTAAAACCGCAAGTCTGGCAGGTTTCTTTCTACAAAATTATAGCAACAGATAAATACGAAACATAAATTTTTACAAAAAGTAAAATTACTACTTTTATGTAAAAGAAAAAGCAATTTAATTTCGTAATTTAACATATTTAAGATAATTGTTATATAATGATATATGTTTTCAGAAAAAATTAAGAAAATTTTATGTTTTATTTAAGATTATGTTTAATTTAAATTTTCTCCGTGTACTATATAATGTTCCATTTTCATTTTGTCTTAGTTGCATTTGTTAACGATCTGGTAATTTATGTCAAGCCACGAAACAAAATGGGCTTAGCAACCCTATAAGAAATTGATGATGGAAACTAATACACACAAATTTCTTTTACAAACACATATGCAATAAATGTCAAAACAGTGATAGTCATTTGTGCCATCATTTGACTGTCAGTGCTGACAATATGAAATTTGTTACAAAGTGAGAGTCATTTTACCCATCATATGTTTTTCATTACTGATATAAAATTTTACAAGGCATAAGCATGTAAGTAAGAATGAAACAACAATGTTTACATCAGAGTTGTTTTTTTCGACGTTAAAATTTATTCATTCTTCAAATTTAATTCGGTGAAAAACAATTTATCTATTTGGGACACATTGTAAAAGCTACAAAAAAATTAAACATTAAATACTTATAATAAAAGAAGAAAAAAATTAAAAACTGTGAAAAACCCTTTAAATTAAAATAAAAGAAAAAACCATATAAAAAAAGACAAATGTATAAAATACGAGAAAAAATATATACGAGTATATATATATATATATATTATTTTATAGTGTTTTCAGACTGAAAGTTAAATACTGAATTCAACATTAAGTTCACCAACAGATGATTTTGCGTTCACACTACAAATTTTTTTGAATTCAGCGTTTAACATACAGTGTGTTATATAAAATTCTAAAAACACAAAAAAAATTTCCCAAAGAAATAAGTTTATTTGATGCGTTACTTTGTACAAAACTTATTTGACCAACTGTACAGCAGCCACAACATGTGTGACCTTTGGTAAATACACTTACGAGACACATACGAGTATTTTCTTTGTCTTTCGTCAAACAACTTCGTTTTCTTCGAAATGCTTTTATTGCTGCTGCCATTGAAAGCATTTTCTTTTGAAAATATTTGAAATGGGTTTTATTTTATTATTTCATTCAATAGCATTATCAGCTGTTGCTATATTTACAGTTATTTTAAACTTGGTAGCACTGAGCTTAACGGACAAAAACAGTGTTGTATTTCATAAATCCAACTTAAATTCAATTCCAAAATAGCATTTAATGTGAATGTATTAAATTCAGTTTTTATGAGTTGGATTTAACGTTAAAACCGCATTTATGTTAAATTCACTCAGTCTTCAATTTATCTATTTAATCATTTAAAAAATCAATAGAAATGAAAAAAGGCATTTTCAGAACTGCCTCAGTAAAGAGAAAAGGATATACTCGTATGAGTCCAATATTAAAAGATTTAAATATTTAATTCAAGGAAAGAGTGATGGTGTAGAAAATAGTGGTTAAAAAATTTTAGCGACAGTACCAAGAACATCCACATTTGCAAGTATTGTTTCTGACGCAATACCATCCACTTCTTCAGGAATAGGACCCAAATCAGGGTAGGTTAAACAGGTCGCCCGAAAAGACAAGAAAACAAGAGCTGGGCTCAATTGGGTCCTCTGACTTGGTCCCTTTGTAATACCTGTATAGCGGAAAATAAAGAAGAGGAAGGATAGTAACAGAAGAGGGAAGGGGAGAAAAGAAGATAGAGAAAGAAAGTGAGTGAGTCCGTCACAAAAACCAACCGCTACTTCTAAGGAAGCCATGTCGACACTTCCATTCGACAGCACAGTGAGACCCTGCAGACGTCGCTCACCGAAGTAGATCATGCGCCGCTCTTTCATTGACGAACACTGGCAGAGAAGGTGTTCCACAGTTTCCTCCTCTTCCTCGTCCTGACAACTCTACAGTAGTCGTTATAACGCAAGCCCATTCTCCTGGCATGGTTGCCAAAATTGCAGTGTCCTGTTACTACAGATACCACATTTTTCAATCGGGCTGCTTGGAGCCCCAACAAATCCCTACTGCGACTGCTATCCAGCCTAGGCCAGATCATCCTCGCCGTATTACACGTCCATTCGTCTCTTTATCTGGACTGTGCCCTTCGCAAGAATATGCTCTCGATCTCTTTTTTACAGACCGATAGAGGGATGTCACAGGGCGCATTGGCATCTTGCTCTGGCAGCCTCGACCCTGCAGTTCCCCCTAGAAGTCCAATGTCCACGCACCCAAATGAGGATGATCACCGAAAGCTCTGCCATTCTATTTAAGGATGTGCGGCATTCTTGGACCAGTTGGGATGTCCAATAGACACCCACTAAGAACCTGATTGCAGTCCGACTGTCGGTATAAATGCGAATATTCCTGCCAAATACTCCATGATACCACAGCCAGTCTGCTGCTTGCTTTATAGCCATCACTTCAGCTTGTAGAGTGCTGCATTGATTAGGGAGTCTGAAGGATATACTAGTCCCAGATTCCTCAATATAGACTCCAACTCCAGAACTATTCTTGGAGCCATCGGTAAAGATATCCAGATCTTCTCCTATAGGAGAAGATCCCATTGAGATTCCCGTTTCGTCCAAAATCATGAATCCGAATGGAATGGTCTAAGAGTGACATAGTCAATGAGGTTGGGAATACCTCCCAAGTACCAATTATCCCCGAGTGCCTCGATGATCTATGGTTCCACTCCCGCGCCGCATACAATCGCGCGGATGCAAATAGTGCCACGTTCACAGCTTGTAGATCAACTGGCAGCCAATTTAGCACCGTGAAGAGTGCCTTATTGGGCGTTGATCTCATGGCTCCTGTAATCAAGGTGGTCATGCATCTGAAAATCCTCTCAAATCGGGATCCGTTCCACCACACCACGACTCCATAAAACAAGATGGGCTGAATCACCATTTAAGCCCCAATTCGTCCCTATGGCCCTCCTGCAGGCGTATATCGCCGCATTTGCCTTCGAGGCCCTTGCCTCCACATGCTAATTCTATGAGAGTTTCCTATCCAGAATCACTCCTAGGTATTTTGCACTGGCAGAAAGGCTCAGTTCCGAGCCGTTTAGCCTTAGCAATCTGAATGCTGGAACCTTGTATTTTCCCGTGAATAATACAAGTTCTGTCTTCGTCGGATTGACGTTTAGTCCCACTGACTTACTCCAGTTAGTGATGATTCTAAGCGCCGTCTCCATTCTCAGGGATAATATATCCAGATAGATTCCCGATATCGCAACCGCGACATCGTCTGCATATGCCACAGTTTTGAAACCCATGGAATCCATCCTCCTGAGAATTGCATTTATGGTTATGTTCCATAAAAGCAGTGATAGGACCCCTCCTTGAGGTGTGCCCCTTACAGCCGATCTGGTTATCCCAGCCGTACCCAGCGAGGATTCTATAATCCTCCCCGAAAGTAGTCTTCTTACGAATCCAACAATTACAGGATCAATGCCAACATCCTTCATAGCATCCATATGGCTGCTGGCCTGACATTGTTAAAAGCACCTTCTATATCCAGAAAGGCCGTCAAAGTGAAGTTCTTGAACTCCAATAACCTCTCTATGTAGCCCACGAGAGTGCACAATGCCGTTTCAACCAACTTGCCCTTCGTGTAGGTATGCTGAGAGGTTGACAGCAGGCGATCGTCAATCGACATCCGAATTCTGATGTCGATGAGTCTCTCCATCGTCTTTAGCAAGAAAGATGTCAGACAGATTGGTCTAAAGTCCTTCGCAGTTACGCAAGACGTTTTCCCACCCTTAGGGAGTAAAATCACCTTGCTCTTTCTCCAGCCCACTGGGATATATGACCATGTAAGGCATGCATTATATATTCCCAGCAGCCAAGGAGAAATTACCCTAAAGTTCCTCTGTAGATCGGTGGGTATAATACCGTTCGGTCAGGGGATTTATAAGGCTGAAAACTATAAATAGCCCATTTTAAGGAATCCATTTCTATTCTCATAGAGGAGGATTGCCTACAGTACTTAGCGTCATCGCTCATTGCACCTGAAATCTTCCTTGTCATCACCATGATAGATGCTCAGCTTGATACTTCCGAAGCCGTAAAATACCTTGCCTTGCATCTGTTGTAGTGGAGCCAAACATTCCTTATTCAAGACCATGACCACTTTGCTCTTCTTGCCTTCAGGAGCGAAAACCTTGACTACCTTCCAATCATGGGTAGGCAGAGTAGGGTTGCCACTCCTGATGTAAGACAGAATGATTTTGGGGTCGTGTGGCTCGGACGGAATGGTCATGATTGATCTCGGCCTGCGAGGCATATCGCAGACCGGTATCACGTCTAACCGCACACCCGGCCACACTTCCCTTATTGCCGTAACAGTCAACTTAAGTAAGTTGGCTGATCGCTCATAAGAGCAGGCTAGGAGCTTTATATGCCCCTGAAACCAGCCTGCCTCCTAATTCTGCCAAGGGGAACCCGGATTCTCCTCAAGAATCCTGAAGTACACACCTAGCAGCTTCTCCTGTATTATCTCCCATCTTCGTTGCTGTCACTGTAGTCGACAATAGCCCTTACGAGTGAGTTCTTCAATGAACGGCCTATTGACAACTACAGGTTGCGCTCGCTTTGGCTTTTTAGACGTCAGCTGAGTAGCCGCCTCCTCCTCCGATCGCTGTCACTTCAGAAGCTGAGAGGGAAGCGTCCAGTTCAGCTAGACGCTTTTTTGCCCATATCAAGGAGGCCTTTTGCTCGCTAGTTAGCAATTCGATAGGTTTGCTGCCATGCTTATTTGTAATACGCATGGCAGCTCTCCTCTCTGCAAAAGCCCTCCTTTGTGGTTGTGCCTCTAAGGCATTCGTGGATGTACACGATCCTGATGTTGTGGGTCGGTCCTCACCAACTACTCTAGGATCAGTTTCCTTACTGGCCGCCTTGGAAGTTCCCGCCGCTGGCTTTGGTACTTTCACTGCGTCAGATCCACCTGTTTTGACGGAGGTTGCCACGCCAATATTGGTGGTATGCAACCCGCTTGTTACAGCGGGTGCTCTGCAATCGGCCAACTTGGTTTTCCCTTGTTGGCTTTTTGCGTTGTCTTTGTTTTGTTTTGTTTTTGCTTTTTTGTTATTGGTTTCCATACAAATCAAACGAGTATGCCCGTAATGATAAGGACCATCCATGCAGTGACGGCATACATGGACTAGGTAACTACGGTTACAACCGGCCCGTGCCCTAGCACCGGAGGGGAGCTGTTAGCGGCTAGTTCTCTTTTACCACTTACTAGCCATTCATGTTCTGTGCACTGCTACCAACCACCTCAACATTACAAGTGGGGGATAAGGATGTGGGGGATAGGAAAGGAAGGAAGGTATGGGATAGTAGGATTGGGATAGTATATTTTGGTCCGCGAGTGTCTGCGTCAGATGGTCGGTAAGGGCCACTGATGACGCATCGCGTTAGATTATGTCATGCGTGACTCCTATCCTTCCCATGAAGCAGACACCACCCCCAACCGATCTGTGTGACCCTATGTTATAGCAGTCTACAAACAGACCAGAGGATCCCCTATCCGCCACCTGGGGACGCGCCCGATGGGAGATATACAACTCCACACGGGAGGACCCAAATCAATCTTAGCGGGAAAATGTCCACTCTAGAACAAAATGTGAGGAGTTGAAGTCATGGGCAATTAGAAATAAAATATCGCAGACTATATTAGCAGATTTGTTGCATACTTTAAAAAGAGTAATAGTTCAGGAATTCAGGAATTGCCACTGCAAGCGAAAACTCTTTTAGGTACAAGCAAGGAAGCAATTAATATAACGGCCATTCCTACAGGAGATTTTTTATATCTAGGTATTCAAAAGCATTTTCTTTATATCAGACTTTTGTGCAGAAGTAAAAGTACTTAAAGAAAATGGCATAAAAAATGGCTATAAGCAAAATCTGTTGCGATTTAATATTATATTATTTGTTTGTTATTCTCCAGCTTCAAAATGTTGCCAAGAAGGGATATACAAAGAGAGAAGAGTGTGTTTTTCAAAAGTAGTAGGACGAAAGAGAAGTGATATAACATTACAGTTGAGATGTCACCCTTCTTATCATGCAGCACAATTTAAAATGAATAAGAGTATTTTAGAAAAATCAGGATTTAGAATGGTTTCTCAATTCCTTTTGGATAGCATGCATTTAGTCGACCTAGGATTAACAAAAAACCATTTTCAAAATTCTCGGCACTCAGCAACTATCGATTTTATGGAGCAGCATACCATGGCAGACGTATAGATAGTAATCCTCAATTTTAGTTGCACCCTACACTGTCTTCTTCCACAATTTGCACAAATGAAATAAAACAAATGTTATAATATTTATTTTGTTAATTTAAAATTTTTATTTTTAATTTTTTGTTTTTCATTTATAGTACTTATTAATATATCTTAAAAATATCTTAAAATTAAAATTTTTCACATTACTTATACCTATAATGTTCACTAGCACTTGTTTCGCAATGTTTAAATTTTTTTGCTAAATATTTACATTGAAACAATATGGAATTGAAATATCATACTTTTTTGCTTAGTTTATAGTTGCAAATTTCTGTAAAATGGTACTTTTTGATCGTACTACTACATTTATCACCCCCGTGATATAAAGAGTGATTTTTTTGCTATTATCTTTTTGGCAACACTAGTTTTGACAGCTCACGCACGTTTTGTATCTTGTGTCACTGTCAAACATCTTCAGTTTGGTCTATAATTTAATCATGAATCGTCTTACAAACCAACAACACTTGCAAATTATTGAATTTTATTACCAAAATGCGTGCTCTGTTAAGAAAGTTCATCGCGCGCTTCTTCCATTTTATGGTCAGTTTAATCGACCTACTGAGGCTTCTATTCGGGCTATTGTAACAAAATTTGGAGTGAAGAGCAGCCAGAAGCATTGCAAGAGCTACCAATGCATCCACAAAAAACAACCGTTTGGTGCGGATTATGGGCTGGCGGCATCATTGGGCCGTATTTCTTCAAAGATGATGCGAATCACAACGTTACTGTGAATGGTGAGCGCTACCGTGCGATGATAACAAACTTTTTTTTGCCCAAAATGGAAGAGCTTGACTTGCATGACATGTGGTTTCAACAAGACGGTGCCACATGCCACACAGCACGCGAAACAATGGACCAATTGAGAGGCGAGTTCGGTGAACAGTTTATTTCATGCTTGGGACCAGTCAATTGGCCGCCCAGATCGTGCGATTTAACGCCTCTAGACTATTTTTTGTGGGGCTATGTTAAGGCTAATGTCTATAGGGACAAGCCCGCTTCGATTGACGCACTGGAAGCCAACATTGCCAACATTATTCGTGAGATACCGGCCGAAATGTTGGAAAGAGTATGCCAAAATTGGACTAAGCGGATGGACCATTTGAGGCGCAGCCGCGGCCAACATTTGCATGAAATAATCTTCAAACATTAAATTATATCGACCCAACTATCGATCCAAATAAATATTTCATGCATTTTTCTGAATTTTATGTGTTTTTTTTTTTTTTAAATTTCCGATAGTTCTTATAAAATCACCTTTTATTTAAATAAATGTAATAGGCTTAAAAAAATATGTTTTCATCCTTTTAGGAAATTGTTGAAGAAAATTGCCCAAGAGAAAGTACTGCTGATGCAATAAAAAATAATAATAACAATGCAGAAGTTCTATGTACCAATCCTGATATTCAGGAAATGAGTTGCTCAGACATAAAAGTGCTTCTATTGCAATTTTTTTATGTTTTGTGACACTACGCTCATTTTTAGGCAAAATGTTAGCTGGGTCAGCAGTAGTATATAAAATAAAGAAACATTTCACTTACCTTTTACTTCTCTCCTATATTTTTTTAAAACAAATATTTTCCGTATATATTATTACTCGCGCTTATTAGTTCAGTATATCTACCTATTATCAATAATAATAATAATAATATATACGAAAAACATAATAAAAAAAAACAAATAGCTCAGTGAACAAATCATATAGAAAAATCTATTACTCAATTATATTATTTATTTGTAAAAAAAAACAATTTTTTATAATTAAATTATTTTATTAATTTATAATTATGAAATAAAACAAAATTTTTAAAATAATTTTTCACAATACAACACAATGACAAGTTTTTGTAATAATGACCTATGTAGGACTACAAATCCCATCCATTCTTTTGCGGGTGACAGCAGCATTTGTCACTCGTATTCGTCCGTTAGGAGACTAAGCCCACCAGAGATAGCAGCTATGAGGCAGAGCATGAACGATTCGTTAACCACGATATTGTTACTGTCTCTGAGTGGGGTCGAACGAATAGGGTAGATTTTAATGATCGTAAGGCACACTGCTCCACGCTTACCAATAAGCGAGTGACAAGTGGTGTAGATATTGAGGAATCAGAAGCTCTTGATGTTCTTGGCATGAAAATCCAGTGTGATGTCCGTTGGACTGATCATATTTTTCAGATCGCTAAAGAAGCATCCAAGTGCCTGGGCATCCTAAAGAGGTGCAAGAGATACTTCACCCCATCTCACCTCCCCCATATCTACACCACTTATATCCGACCGAAAATGAAATACAACTCACATATATAGGCCGGTGCTTCAAAGTCTACTTTTGGTCGATTGGCTAGTGGATCGCACTACGCATTACAGACAGAGTTCTTTTTTCCTGAATCCTACAATTTGGAAAAATTGAAATGGAATGTTCACAGACACTACTCCCTCTATTCTCCTTCCCGCAACCTATTTTCCTAGGTCCTAAATAAAAAAAAAGCTTTACAACATGGACCGTTATTTCATTTTCAGTATTCCCTTGTTATTGCCATACCACAAAATTGAAAGAAATACACTGATAAAAAAAATATATTGCTTTTTAATTTGCTCTTATACATTTTAATTCACTTCTATTTATAACAAAAAATCTATTTATTTTATTTAATTGTTCTACATTTATTAAATTTAACACTATATACCTTTGTATTATAATAAGCATATAAAATAAATTATATTACTTTATTATTATTTTATTTTACTACATTCAGTCTGGCATCTGTGAAAAATATAAATTTCAGATATGACACCTTCTTTAAAAATTTTTGAATATGTATTACGAAATAGATCCCCAGTCACAGGTAAGTGGTCTTCTAAATTTTTAATTTTTCATACTTTAAAAAAAATATATATTATTAAGCAACTTCCTAGCAAATATTTGCTTAATAAACATTTCTTAATTATTAATATATGTTTTGGCAAAGTATGAAACAAAAACTGTATGTGTTGTGTCTGTAACCCAAGCGATTAATTCCTCTAGTTTTTTTATATGTAAATATACTGGGTTATTTTCATATAAATTTTCGACAATGTATCGCTCGTATTGCAAAATTTTAACACTATTTACTTAATATATGTTTAAATATTTTATTTTCAGAAAATGCTTCTCCAAATTTTAGGTGGAGGTGGTTATGCTGCAAAGGATAATGAATCTCAGGTAACTAAACTATAAATATTTTTTTCTATTTAATTAAAGTAAATTTTGTGTGTTTTTTTTAATTTTTAGAGCATTTTACAATATAATCCCTTGGTGCCATGGTGGGCCCCATTGCTGCAGCAGCAACAACAACCGCAGTTGCACCAAGTGCATCTGCAACAACAACAAGAGCTGCAATAGCTCCAGCAGCTTCAGCAGCAACAAATACAGTAACAACAACCACAACAACAACAACAACAATTGGATTATGTTTTAAAAATATTAATATAAATAAAGATTAAATACATATATTAGAAATAAATAAAGACTAAAAAATTCTTTTTTGTATTTGTTTCAATATTCAAATTGTTTTTGTTCGGTCCGGCTCTGTACTAATGAGTAATGTTCTTTGTATCATTTTAAGTCAAATGAAATGTAATAATGCTTTAAGAGAAAGACCGCTCAATTAAATTTAATAACATAAAGCTTTCAATTAAATAAACATAAAAAAAAATCTGTTTACTAAATATTTCTTAATTTGTAAACAATAATGATAAATACTGTATAAATTTGTGAATTCTGGTTACTTGTTGTATTGAATTGAAATAAAGAACACAGTCTTATTTTATTATACCAATTAGTTTCTCTTTTTTGCATTTGTCTATAAAAAGCATTATATAAACAATGTATTTTTTTTTATTATTATTGAATCTTTCTATAAGAAAATTACAATAAGTATCCAATTCTTAACTGTAAAAAAATATAAAAAACTTAAATAATTATTACCATGTTAAAAACTAGTTACTTGTACTCAAATCTTAAAATAAAAGGAATATTCTATGTTTAAATAAAAAAGTTATATCCTTCTTCTCACTAGGCGCAAGGTATCACTTCTCTTAAGATTCCTATTTTTCTCGAACTGTAACAAGCCCCTGGCGAGGGCGTTTGGATGGGTCGTCAATTTGTGAACGTTCTTAGCACAATATTTTTCAAATTCCTCCCGAACCGTTGGAATTTCTAAATCTCTGTGGATATTCTCATTTCTTATATACCAGGGGGCGTAGACTATTGTTCGTAAAATATTCGATTGTCTTCTTTATAACTTTTGGATGTTATATGCACATGCAGTTCCCCAAAGCTGAATGCCATAAGTCCAGATTGGTTTAATAATGGCTTTATATAATAGAACTTTATATTCCAAAGAAAGGTATGAAAATGGACCTATTAGCCATTTTAGTCGAGCTGTTTTTACTTTTATTTTGGCCTCAATGTTGCGTGACCATGTTAGGCGTCTGTCTAGATGGATTCCTAGATATTTAGTTTGGGTTTCTACCGGAACAATGATGTTATTTATTATTATTATCGGACAATTTGCCTTTCTTAGTGTGAATGTCACAAGGGCACATTTTGATGGAATTACTTTGATTTTCCATTTATTTCGCCAATTTTCCAGTTCGTTTATATGAGCTTGTAAGTGCTCAGATGCAGTTCCTGGATCTTTGGTCACACTTTAAAATGCCGTGTCGTCTGCAAATGTTGACGTGATAATATTTTGATTTGTAGGCAGCGAGCCGGGCAATAAGAAGGAGACGGTACTCGAATGACAACTGCGTTGCGGTGACACTGGACGTGAAGAACGCATTCAATACTGCGTGCTGGGGGAAGATCATGGAAGCACTACGTAACTTGCCGATCCCGGAGTATTTGTTGGCCATTGTGGGGGACTACTTTGCCGGCCGTGTTCTCATCTACGATATGGACGAGGGCAGCAGGGATTATACGATAATGGGGGGAGTTCCGCAAGGATCAGTACTTGGGCCGCTTTTGTGGAATATAATGTATGACGGCATTCTGCGACTGGACTTGCTGATCGGTGTGAGAACTATTGGCTTTGCGGACGACATCGCATTAGTAATTGAAGCATCTGGATTAACAGAGGCTGAGGCAGTTACGAATGCGAGTATTGGAGTAGTGCGACCATGGCTAACTTCCATGGGTCTGCAGCTAACGAAGCACAAGACGGAGGTAGTAGTCATATCGAGCCGACGAACTAGGGAGCTAGTGACGGTGAGAGTAGGCGACTGTGAGATAACTTCTAAGCATTCGCTGAGGTATCTAGGAGTTATGATTGACAGTCGCTTATCATTCAGGAGCCACATTGAGTATGTAGTAGGGAAAGCTAGTGGAACGGTTGCATAGCTTTGTAGAACTATGCCGAACACAAGGGGTCCCAAATACCAAAGGCGATTAGTTATAGCGGGAGTAGTTAAGAGCAGCCTCAATCTGGGCAACCTGTATGCGGTTCAGGTCATATTGTTCTAAACTGAACACGGTGTACAGGTTGGCTGCTCTGAGAGTATCATAGCAGGTATGATAACATGTCTAAGGAAGATGCACAGATGGAGACTATTACGACCTGGCAGAGTAGATGGTCAGATAGTAGCAAGGGCAGGTGGACATATAGCTTACTTGCATAGGACATATGCAGTACTTGCATAGGTTCCGACTGATAGACTCAACGCACTGTCCACAGTGCCACAATGTGGTCGAGGACGCCGAACATATGTTTTTCGTCTGTCCGAGATTTGAAGCCGCAAGAGCAACACTGGAACGACAACTAAATAATGAGATTGGACTTCACAATGTGACCCAGCTAATGATGGAAACACCTGAAAACTGGGGATACATTTCGACGTACGTACGATTGGTTCTTTTAAAACTTCGTAGAGCTCTAATTAGAGCACAGTAGGGTTGACTGGACCAACCCATCTCGGTGAAGTAATACCTCCACGGTGTACCACCGGATCGGGTGAATATTGTGGTGGTGTGTTTTAGTACGTAGGCGCCCTAGCGGCGAATCGTGCATACGCAGGGTTCCAGGATGCTCACTGAGTATTTACGAAGATCACACACCCCTAGCCCACAATGCAAAAAAAAGGGCATGTCGCATGTGCTTCACACACCATGTCGCACCTGCGCCATGCCTCAAATCGCAGTAAGCCCCGCGATAAAGTGACTACCTCAGGTAAGGGATTACATAGTATTATTATAGTCGGCGTATGATCAGATGATAAGTCCTCTAGGGGACTAATCAGAAGTTGGTCTCTTTTAATATTCCTAATAACAGTGAAGTCAATAAGGTCTGACTTTTTCGCCAGTATGTGGGCTCACTGCCAGATACGACAAATAGACTATTTTGAGCAATAGTATTGTATAGCTGCCTAGCTCTTGGGCTGCTAAGTCTAGAGCCCCAGTGGGTGTGCTTGGCATTGTAGTCGCCTGCTGCCAGGAACTTGTGTCCTAGTGTCGCGAAGAAGCTTTTGAAGTTGTCGCTATCAATTATGTGTTTGGGAGGACAGTACACACATGAGATTGTGGTATGAAAATCGGTAAGACTTATTGAGATTGCCTGAATGTAATCCTTCCCAAATTCTGGCATAACAAAATGCCTTACATCCTCACGCTCAATGACGGCCGTGCCACCCCATGCCTTTCCACTTGGATGCTTAGTGTCATAAATAATAAACCCGTTAATTCTAAAGCAATTCTTTACAGTAAAATGTGTTTCGGATAGCAAAATAATGTCTATTGCCAGCCTATGTGGGAAATCTTCTACCTTGAACCTATGTTGGGATAACCCGTTTGCATTCCAGTAGCAAATACGCAACTGGATCATTTTATTTTTGTCTGCAATGTCTGCAGAATCATGTTCTGATTCCGCATCATGTTCTGATTCCGCATCATGTCCTGAAACATGCATTGCATATTATTCATAAAATTGTTCATATTCGTTATGAAACTGCTCAATGTCTTCGTCAGCTAGAACTGCTATCGGCGAAGACTTGAGGGCTGCTCCTTAACACTTTGGCATGAGAAAGATTTTCCACGTTGGACCTGTTTAACTTTGGTAAACCATTTAAGAGTAGTTGGGCGTAGTTCACTCTATCCACATGTACACCATTAGATATTGCGTTAGCTTCAGTATGAAGGCTTGGATAGTTCCGTTCGCGATATTTCACATTTGCACGACTTCGAGGTTGTTTTAATTTTTTTATCCTCTCGAATACTTCACATCCTCTGTAATTAGCTGAATGTCTTCCACCGCAATTGCTGCACTTTCGCACATTGCGGTCGTTTTTTTGTGCTTTACACTCCGTGGTTTTATGCGCGTTACCACACACTACGCAAAAAGGTGGTAGCTTGCAGTAAGATTTTGTGTGGCCACACTCTTGGCAATTGGTGAATTGTGCGGTGCTATTACGGTTCCTTTACTGTTATTCTTCGGTTAAGAAGATATCTCAAATTGTAAATAGGGTGCGTTGAGTTTTTGGTCTTCAGAAGAGCTGCATTAAAAGCAATCTCCACACAGTGCATTGGTTGGGGAATTTTACCTTTGTTGTGTATGTTGTGAACATTTCTCACATCGTAGCCTTCATTGTCAATAGCTTTTTTGATTTCTTCAGCAGGGACGGAACTGTCAATACCCTTTACCACAACTACCAGGCCCTTAGCACTTTTCAGTTGGTACGTGTGGTAATTTTTTTTCGGCGTTAAGACTATTAACAATTAAACGATAATTCTTCTCAGTATGGGTTTGGATTTTCGTTTCCTGAATCTGTCCGCTTCGTATAGAAGCTACTTAAAAATTATCTTTTCCCACAATCTTTGATAAAAGATTTACAATTGCGTTCGATGTTTGCTCGCGCAAATAGATAGGTGGAGGGTTGTGTTCCTTAGACGCACGTTCTACTGGTGCATCGTCTGTGGGTGCAAGCAAAGAATATGTTCTACGTAGTGTACATTTTTTCTGGTGCTAAATTTGTTGATGGATATTGCTAGTATTTATATCCACGAGAGCGCGAGAATTTAAAAGAGTGTAAGAGAGTAATATAACATGTAAGAGAATAATATTCAATGCAAGAATTTACACAACTTCACTTTTCAGTACATCCATATACAAACTGTATATGTATGTGTACCAAATTTTTATGAAAAAGTTGTTTTCTTCTTATAGCTCTACTAAAATTACCGTTTTTGTTAATGTAGGTAAATACATGCATATTATTGAATTCACACCAAATTTAAATTTCGTTACTGGCCGCAATGGAATTACAGATTTTTCAGTTAAAATTGAACCTTTAACAAATTAAATTGAACTTTTTGTAAGCCAAATGCAACCTTGTTTGCTTAGAATCATACATCAGATTTTAGAGTGGGGAATTCTGTTAGTTTTGAGCGTGAGTTACAAAATTAAACTTTGAGAAAAATTATTTTTTCATGATATCGTTGCTACTGTTATGTTAATCAAAATAAAAAAATTTTTCGCTGAACCAGTAGCTATAAAATAATTCTAAAAAAATTGTTACTATTGTTTTTAAAAATATTTTTTCTTACATTCACAGGTACAAGCGTGAAAAATTTGTATATTACTCCCGAACAAGCCTATTTCATGTCACGCACACACCTTAGTTTCTTATTTTATATCACAATAAAAAAAACTTTCCATAGCAAAAAAAAAAAAAATATTGTTGAGCAGTGCGTAGAATATACCAATAATAAATTTTATTCTCATTGATTCGATGAGACCGACGTATGCCATAAACATAGAATCGAAATGCTGAATTTGCTAATTCTTACCTTACTACAAATGCATCAAATAACAGACAATGTACGTAATCTAAATCTACAATTGTTCCAAATATATAAAAAAGCATGCAGTGCTGGCATTTGATTGTAATGAATGTACATGATATCCTAGTTCTAATCTTTAGTCAAATATTTGAATAATGCGAGCATATTTATTGATTTATGTATATAATCTCAACATATTTATTCAACAAATTTTATATCATAAAATTATGTTAAGCAATACAATTTGTGTTTACTTCTTTTTTTCTACATATTTATAATATATAGAAAAACAAAAAAAAATGTTCAGGGGGCTAATTCTCACACTCGTGATCGAAATAGTATTCGTATCGAAATTAATTTCGATACGAGTTAATTTTCTGATGATAACACTCGATACGTAACGAATCGAGTTATTGTTTCAGTGTTGTAAAAAACGTGCCGAAGTACGTTTGCCAACACCGAATAAATGGAAGTAAAATGTAAACAAAAATATATGTTTGTATGAGCAACAAAAAGTGAAAAGTTCAAATTAAATTTCAAATAAATTAAATAAATTTTAAAATGGATCCCGTGTTGTTTTTTTATTCAGATTCTTCTGATTCTGACGAAACGGAAAACCTAAATGTAATAAGAAAAAAAATAAGATGCAGCATAGATCCCTTAAGTTTGTCAAGAAACGAGTAAGTGTAATTTGTTTTTTTTTTTAATAAAACTAATAGTATTTGTTTTATAGATTTAAAAAACGTTTTAGACTTACCAAGGAAGCATTTAATTATGCCCTTGGAGAACTGCAGTTTGAGGGGCATCTCTATTCTGCTGTTCCACCAAAAATTCAATTGGCAGCTACACTTTCAATTTTGGCGTCAGGTGGGTTCCAACATTGTGTAGGCAATGACCTATTAATTGGAGTAAGTCAAAGTGGTATATGTAAAATCACAAGGCGTGTCATAGAAGAGATGGAACGTAAGCTTTGTGGTCAATTTATACAGTTCAACCCTAGAAATAGTGATGACTGTAAAGAGTATTTTATGTCAAAATACAACATTCCTGGAGGTATGCAAATAAAACACATACATTTGACAAATTGTTTATTATTTTTTTACAGTTATAGGCTGTGTGGATGGAACGCACTTCGGTTTACAGAAGCCTCCAAATGAGCATATGTTCTTTAATAGGAAGGGCTTTCATAGTATAAATTCCATGGTGGTAAGTATATATTATTGAAAATATTGCATTACTGTTTTTTTAAAGCTGTATAAAATTTAAAGATATGCGACCACAAGCACAAAATCTTGGCAATTAATTCAAAATATGGAGGAGCAGCCCATGACTCTTTTGTGTGGAAAAATTCTGAAGAAAGAATTCTGGTTGAGCAAGAGTACAACAACAATTTAAGAAACTTTTGGCTCTTAGGTAAGAAAATTTAAAATTTTTTTAGAAACTTAAAATTAAAATGTTTATGTATGTATTTAAAAATTTATTTATAGGCGATTCAGGATATCCATGTGAACCATGGTTACTAACGCCATACCGAAACCCACAGGAAAACTCTATGGAATCGCGGTTTAATGAAGTTCACTCAAAAGCAAGGTGTACTGTTGAGAGGACAATAGGAATTTTAAAGGCTCGTTGGAAAATTTTATGCCACGACAAAAGAAGTCGTTACAGTGCAGAAAGGGTAGCCCAATTTTCTAACGTATGCGCTGCATTACACAACATGTGCATACATTTTAAAGTGCCCGATTATGAAAATGTACAACAAGCAACTGATAGGTACCAGGTGCCTGTAGTGGATGATGCAACAGAAACAAATATAACAAAAATTGGGGAAAAAATTCGTGACAACATAAAAAGAAGTCTTTGTAACATTTAGTTATATACATACATTTATTTAAATTATCACAAATTCATTTTAGTAAACACTTAAAACTAAATAAATAAAAAAAAAAATACAAATAATTGCACACTTTGTTTACACATAAAAAAAAACAATTAAGATCAATTCAATTGAGATCAGTTTACGTAAGTATAATAAAAACTAAAAGTATAATAATTCACTCAAATGTGAATTTAACTATTGCATCTCATGATTTAATTTCTCCAATTCCTTTTTTCTTATCATAAACTCAATTTCTTTTATTTGTATAGTGAGTTGCTGTTTCTTTTCTTTAATTTTGAGGCTTTTTGCTTTGATATCAATAAGTTGACCAGAAAGTTCGAGCTCTTTTTCCTTTAACTGGAGCTTTTTATTTTTTATTTCAATTAGTTTATCCAATCTGCTTAACAACTCGTTTTGGTATACTTCTGTAGACATTAAATTTTGTTGCAACAAAGTTGTTTTACTTTGTTTTAGACTTTGGTCCACGGTCGGTAATTCCTTACAACGAGCTTTTTTCCTAATTGGCTCTGATTTTTTTTCCTCTTCACTTTCAATAATATACGAAATATCATGTAGCATATTCTCATCTCCATTGTCAGGCAACAACTGGGGGGACGTACACAAATAACTGGTACTGCTTTTTTGGGATGTAGATGCACAATTACCCGTACCGTCGTCTTGCGGCAGATCTTTAACTATTTGTGATCCAAAACTTTTAACCGTTTTCAGACCTTCGACTGCGACTTCTATACCCGCAGCAGCCAGTATTTGTTCTTCTACATGGGAAAGAACTTTTTCCTCATACGGTCCACCACCAGTTTTTTTCTTCGATAATTTATTAAAAGCAAATTTACTTTTTACGTTTTGCTTTTGATCAGAGTATACCTACATACATATATATACATATATATGTAAAAATTCAAATTAAGTATTAAAAAATGTATTTTTTTATTTATATACATATTTACCTTGCGCCACGACTTTACATCTTTTGCTGGAGGGCCGGAGGCGTTTAGCTTGGCCGTGAGTTGCTCCCAAAGTTGGTTAGCCTTTGCTCTCCCTTGCGAACTATTTGGCAATATGCCCTTTGCTAAGTCTGTGTGCTGAGCCATGAAATTTCCAAGAATTTCCTTCTGACTATAATTAATTTTTGATATATTTGACCTAAAATGCTAAAATTATAATTTTCACTCTTTATTAATAAAATATTGCTTACATTTTCTTTTTTATCTTTGTTTGCACTTAAATACGTTACTAATTTTTTGTTTACGAATGGTTATTAGCTTGCGAACAAAAACTCGCACGCTTGCGTGTTAATGATTACTCGGTATCGAGTGTCATCATTAGAAATTTCGATACGAGTTACTCGATAGCGAGACAGAGAATCCCAAAAACTATAAAACTCGATCCATCGAGTAGGATTTCGCTCGCATGCGAGTGTGAGAATTAGCCCCCAGGAATACCTTAATTATATGTTCTTACCCAACAAACCATACAGCAATTGAAATACAATATAACTTGGAAATAAGCTTATGACAATAGTAAATAGTAAGCTTTTCTCAGTATCATTTAAAATAATTTTCAAAAAATAAAAATTCTCAGACATTTTTCAATAACGCTGTATAACATGTTTACACCTAGGTTTTTGAACGTGACTAATGAGGAATGCCTGTTTTTGCGCTAAGACCAGTCAATTTTATCAGGTTTTACCATACATTGAAATGTTTTAATAAACATCTCAAACGACGAGTTTTTGATAAAAACACTTCCAAAAACACTTGAAGGACAGAGTTGCATTTGTATTTGCAGTATATTCAGTGGATTTTCAGCAGTTTTATTTTTTGTTAATATTTTGGTGACAAAAAAAAATTATAATTTAATATTTAGAGACTTATTACTTGAAATTTCAATATTAATATTTGGGGCTTGATAAGTTTTTAGCTAATTATTATATTAAAATTAAATAAAATCAAAAAATAAAATAAAATCAGCTGACGTAAAACATCTTAAACGTGGTGTGAACTGAACGGCTGTGTTTTTGTTTTAAAACATTTCGCTAAAACACGCTCAAAAATCTAGGTGTGAACATGGTATTAGAAACATTTATCACACACAACCTTTTCTAACGTATATTGTGTCAAATATCAAAAATTCAATAAAAATCTCTAAAAAAAAAAGTTTGTTTTAATATACAATTCAATTTCAGTTATAAGCCAATTGGGTGGTTGCAGAAATTTAGCACGAAAAAAGCGAAAAGACCAACTGGATGAAAAACAATGATAGACTAAAAATGTGCAAAATCTAAGCTCAAAAAGCGTAATAAAAAGTAAGTTGATTTTTACTAAAGAAAACCATTATTAAATTTCTATATTTTATAAAAAGATGATATATCAACACGAGCTAGAGATGACCAGTTTATTAAGGACACCAGAACGATCTTTCTTTTCGAAATGTATTCTTATTTCATAATTTTGACATTAAAAAAAAAAAATTTCTATATAAAGGTTAAGAAAACAATCACCTTTATCGCGAATCTCAAGGGAATAAATTCTAGGAAATAATTTGTTTATTTCCATGAATAATAATTTGGTATCGTCTATTATTAGGGAATAAAATATATTTTCGAAAAATATGTGGCAAGTCGAATATACTATTGTGAATTGATGTAGTTTAATTGTTTCTTTTTTTATTTTTTTTTTGTTGTACTTCATGTATCACATGCTTTTGTTTTATTTGCCGCTGCAACAATTCTAAATTTTATTCACAATCAAAATGTTTGTGGAAAATGTCACAATATTTTTGGGAATAAAAATCGGCGATGCCATAATTTTTTCGAACAGGGAAAAGCGAAATATTTCGAGGGAAAATATATTCACCATAGGGGTGAATATTTGACAAACAATTAAACCCATAAAAGATATGAGAGAGGAATACAAAAAATTGATATATTGCTGTCCTTCACATACTAAGGGGTTAACACAGAGTTGCATTTCACTGAAATGGCAACATCAAAAGTTGCCACCTAAAATTCGTGTCGAGTTTAGTTTAGTCTATGATAATAAAGGGTGTTTTTTATAGACGTATAGAACTTTACGTTGGCATTACTGTTCAAGATGTCGACCGACTTAACAGCTGTCAAGTGATTTATTCTCAGTTTGGTTTGGCAATTCATCATGAATAGACTCACGCCTGAACAACGTTTGCAAATAGTGCAATTTTATTTCGAACGAGATTGCCGTTGTTGCCGATTTTCATAAGCGAATTTTGTTTAGCGATAAAGCGCACTTCTGGTTGAACGGCTACGTCAACAAACAAAACAGCCGCATTTGGAGTGAAGCTAATCCTCAAGTGTATGTCGAAACACGGTTACATCCAGAAAAGCCGACTGTTTGGTGCACTTTATGGGCTGGTGGAATCATTGGTCCGTACTTCTTCAAAAACGATGATGGCCAGAACGTTACAGTCAATGGTGATCGGTATAGAGCCATGATTACTAACTTTTTCATTCCTGAATTGAACAACCATGACGGCGCAACATGTCACACAGCTCGTGCCACAATCGATTTATTGAAAGACACGTTTGGTGACCGCCTAATTTCACGTTTTGGACCTGTGAATTGGCCTCCGAGATCTTGTGATTTAACACCGCTAGACTACTTTCTGTGGGGCTATGTGAAGTCATTGGTCTATGCGGATAAGATACAAAAGTTTGACCATTTGGAAGACATCATTCGCCGTGTTATTACCGATATACGGCCACAAATGTTGGAAAAAGTCATCGAAAATCGGTCATATGCCAGAAATCATATTTAAAATGTAATGCCACAAGATTATCTTTCGGATAAATAAAATTCATGTCAATCGAATAATCTATCATTGTTTTATTGCAATTTAAAGTTCTATACGTCTATAAAAACACCCTTTACTTTCAGTTTTAGGACAGTGCTGCCAAATTTGATGACAACATGGTGCGGCAAGTACTGTGTTCGCTTGTAAGGAGAGTTAATTGGTCATGAGACTTAAAGTAGGGTATGCAGTAATAATGTGTTCATACTCAGACTTAAGTTGGGGATTTTATCAATCGTGCTTCATCTGGAATGAATTGAGAAAGTGTATTCCTGTTTATAAGTAAATGAAACCACAGGGTTTCGGTACGTACTAGCGTGTTTTAATTGCTCATAAAATGAGTCTTCGGGGGTTGATTTCAGTTTTTCGAATAAGTCGTCAAGTTCCCTAAAACGTTGTAGTTGTTTAAAAGTTATGATTGCTATACAATGAAAGTATTTTTGGTCTATGATCGCCAGTGTCAACTTTTCCCATGACAATCCATCCGAATACTATTTTTTGAGCGACCAGAGATCGGAGTTTGTCCCAGTGTATGCCATTTTGAACGATTCGTGGATACACATCACCTCCTAAATCGGTTTCTGAATAATGATGATGCGAAGTTTGAGTGGCTATCTATAGTCTCGCCGTTTGAGGGATATCGTAGTAAGCCGCCTTGCTTCTCGCAGTGCCAGTCGTTCTTCTCCTGTGTTGAGGAGCTGGGTGGGAATTTCTGGTATTGTATGCTGGCTTGCATTTGTGTGTATTGGCTCTTAGGCTCTTGGATGGCGCTTGTTGACGGACTGGCTGTGTTGTGGATTCTGTTGCGGACTTTTCTTCTTGTGGCTGTGTTGATTTGCTTTAGATGCTGGTTTTTGTTTGTTGCTGGGTTCGCCCGTCCAAATAAAATGGTTTGAAATTGGTAGTCATACGTGTTACATATGGGGGCGTTGGTGGACCTATTGTATTCACCCGAGCGTTAAGAGAGCAGTGAGTTAGGGCCTTCGGGCAGCCACTCACGTTAAGCACCGACATATTCTGTTCCCACAGGCAAACAAGTTGAATATAAACAAAAATAATGTCCCAGATTGCTGTATCAGTTTTAAGTAATTTTAGAATAGTGACACTATTATTTATGGTACGTTATATAAGCCTAATGCTGGAAACCCTGTCTTTTGTAATTGGTGAAATATTAAAAAGACCTTTTAGTTGTGCATTTATTAAACCCGCTTATTTTCATAGACTTGAACCAAATTTTTCCATGCTCATTTTCCCAGATTAGTAATGGGACACGTTTTTAGTAGTTTTCTTCAACAAAGATCAATTTTTTTGACAGATGAAAGTCGTTTATTATCACCATACAGTTCCGTAAAGAAGTCGCCAAAGTTAGGCCATGAGCAAAACCTCTTTTTTTTTGATAATAATTTTAAAATTACCTTTAAACAGCCCACAACAGCAAACTTTCAATTTTTTCTTTTATAATTAAAGAAGTAAATGTCTTACATACAAACAAACTTTTAAACACTGAAAGCAAACTATTACTGATGCCAATAAATTGTGAATTATAAAATAATTATAAAGAAAAATTGTTAATTTGAAGATAAAAGGAATTGTTGGTATTTTCCCTAAAACCAAAAGTGGAATCTAATTCTCATTTCTATTCTCTCCCTCCCCTTTTCCTCTGCTAAAACCCCCTATATTATATTTATTTCAAATAATCCGGGAGTAAATATAATATTAATCTTATGTAAGGTGGCATAAACTAACCTTTAGTTTGCATTAAAAATTTTTCAGAAGGATTTTGATCAATGTAGATATGTGACGGAGGACATGGCATCAAAACCCACTGCGATAAACGCGATAATAGAGAGTTTATAATTTATAAAAAACCATGTTTGGTTAAATAATATACTCAACTCTCTATTTCAAATGTGTTCATCTTACTGAAAGGCGTAATTTATTCATAATTTGCATTTATTCATTGTCTCCTCTGCAATATCTCAATGTTTTCTTACGAAAAATTTAGTGGCAAGGTCAATTTTGAATGGGTTGACAAACCTTTTATTTGAAACAATTTACATATTATAATGGTTTGTATGGAAGGAAAATAGTTGAAATATTGTTGATGATAAGTAAAAATTAGCGAAAAATAATTATTTTTTATTACTTTTTATTATTTCCTGTAGTCGTTATTGGGTGCTGACTATTCGAACATTTTATTATTGTCAAGCTTGCCGAATACAAGATCATCTTTCTGGAATCGGCAGCTGATTACCTTGAAAAAATTTAAAATCAAAATGATATGCCGACAATATTGTCACGGTATGGCGAGCATTGGGACATGAATGCTGACTACTATTAAATTTGGTGTATTTAAAAAAAAAAACTATAAATTATTCAGTTTTAATAAAATAATTTTTAAAATTAATTTATAAATATACACAATACTAATGGTACAGTATCTTATCAGAGTAATACCATGATCATGTACTATAAAAAAAAAATAAGGATTTGGCATCAAATATTACTATATGGAAAGTGGACAGATCCATGAAATGAAATTGTGAATTTTTTGACAAATTTTCAAAAATTATTTTTCGTACTTTCAAATATTTTAATATTATTTGTAGACGAAATGTAATCTTTATTAATTTAATATGTTGTATTTATATTATTTGAAAAAAATTGTTAGCTTATTTTACATTACACGCTGTTGTGTAGTTTGGTCCTTGTGTTGGTTTTAAAATTTATTCTTTTACTCATGATATTCTCATGAGTTATTTATTCAGTACAATAAGTGCTGAAGGGAATAGCATATCTATATGGACCATTTCATCAGATGCTACTCCGAATCCTCAGTAGATTACTCCCAACGTTTCTTGCAAACATTAGAACCTTTATATTGTTAAAGCAATTGACTAAATAAGAAGTAATACCCACCTGGCACTCGAATGTAAAAGAGAACAGAAGAATAAAAATAGAATATATAGTTTTCAATATTAAAATATTGGTTGGGAAATTTGTTAGTTTATTCAGTTCAATGCTTACTGAATTTTTTGTTTGAATATTTGAATCTTTTTGTACTATTGACACAAAAATAACAACATTACAAAAAGCCCATACATTTTGTTATTGCTTTTGGGGTCCCTAATGTCAAAAGGTATGAAGATGTGTGTTAGAGCGCAACAAATAAATTGTTTCCGTTTTTAATTTCTCTATTAGCCATAGCTTTGTTAGATGAGCAGAAGAGATTAAACGATTAAAAAGATTCCACATTCTTGATCTTCCCTTCAGAAATTAGAAGCACAAAATAAAATCATTATAAAATTATAAATATATAAATAAATATATTTAAGTGATATAAATAAAATATTTATGTATTACATATATAGTATTTACATATACTATACTATATAATTGTATAAAATCAAGTTTATTTTAAGCTATTTGTAGCTTGTCTCCTTGTTATTTTAAATATTTCATTAAACCATTTACTTAATATTATATAAATAGATTGTAAATAAAAGTATATTAAAAAAAAAAAAAATTCTCTTTAACACATTGATGCCCCTTCACTTTTGTCGGGAGGAGCTTCAATCATGCAGGATTCACCTGGCGTCTGAATGTCACCTGGTTTTCTTCCACCATGTTTTATATTTAAAATTTTTGATTTAAAAAAAATATTAATCTTTTATTGTGCTTAATTCCAGAATTTGTGTTGGGTTATTTTAAATTTATTCTTTTACTTATGATATTCTCAACAAAATAAGCACCAAAGGGGATAGAATATTTATATGGACCATTTCATCAAACGCTACTCTGAATCCTCAGTAAATTATTTCCAACTTTTCTTGCAAACATTAGTACATTTGTTACGTGACCCCTAACTAACATGCCCTACAGTTGTTGTGCCACTGACATGCAATTTTGAGCATACAATCAGGGTAGGTCCCAACCCGCAACTGTAGCCAGTGTCAGTAACAATAAAAAAAAAAAAAAAATTAAACCATAATGAAATTAAAATAGATTAAAGGGAAATAAACCAAAAATTAAAATAAAAAAATTGGAATGAAAATAACAAAAGAAATAATAAACAAAATTAAAACAGGCTTCAGCCAGGGGATATATCTATGGAGAGTTCCGATATAAATTTCTCTCCATAATTGCCCGCCCATCCTGGGACATGAATCTTGCCCTTCCATTATCACATACCCCCCACACAACCATCCACACGTACCCACACATCACCCCTACAACAACCAACTTTTTCGTTCCTTTAACACAAACACATTACTGTTTTTTTAAACCTTAAAAACAAAATTATAAATTTTTTATTGTTCTAAATTAAACAAAGAAAATATTAAAAAAAAAACAGAAATTTCTCTTATAACTAATTTTTTTTTAAATTAAATATTATTAATAATGCCTTAAAATAACACCTTTAATTATATAATAATTTAAAATTTTAATCCGTATATAATTAGCCGGACATGGAAAAATAAAATCAATTCCTATTTCCTTTTTGGTTGGGTATATAAGTATTCCAACTCAGACAAATTTCCTCATCATTCAAGGAATTAATTAAAGAAAAACAAGCCCCAAAAATAATTTTTCCCTACCTAAAACAGCTCGCTTAGAAGGGAATACGGGTTATAATGCAATATAATTTACTTTTTACATGACTTACCTAAGGTAAAGAAACTAGTTATTTTTCTCCCAGGAAAATTTTCCCTTTTTCCCAATTTTCTCCTTCAGAAGAAAAAAAGGGCTAACGGTAAACACCAAAAAAATTACAATTTCTAATTATTTTTAGGCATTTTTTTACACAAATTCTTAGCTCTAAAAAATAAAATAAACAAAAAATAAAAAATGTTCAACCCGAGCGTGTTTTGTCAACTTGTTCCTTTGCCAGACACTCGTCCTGCTCAAAGGCCTCTTCTCCCAAACATGCGTCACCAACGAAAAAAAAAAATACTTCAAATTGCTGTACCTTGTTATTCCTTTTTTTTTTTACTTGATTCTTCTTTCGGTTTTCTGCCCATCTTAGGGTTTTCTTCCTTCTCAATTCGGATTTTTCTTTTTCAATATCAAGGTGTATTTTTGTCATTATCAATTGCACTTTTTTTTACTGATTATTCTTTTAGTTTTATTTATCCTTTTAGAAGGATGTTATTTAAATTTATATTTTTTTTTTATTTTTTATTATAAAAGGTTATACTGAAAATTCAATATTATCCTATTTAAATTTCTATTTTCTCCTTTAAAAAAATTCACTTTCACAGGATCAGTTTTTGTCCTTTCTTTTTATAAATTATAAGGACTCGCCTTTACAAGTTTAGGATACAGAATATCCTTTTCATCCTTAAATTTTTATTTTTCACTTTCAAAGGTTCAGTCTTTCGTTCTTTAAATTTTTATTCCCCTTACAAAATCTGACTGCCCAAAGAGACTTTTTCTACCTTTTCACTCCTATTTATCCTTCTCTTTTCCTTCCAGCATAACTTTCCAATTTCTCTAGCTTTTCTGCCTGCTTTTCTTAAACAAATTTAAAATGCATAAATACTCTAATGTTTGTTGGCCTGCTCCCTCTTGAAATTTTTAAAATTCAAAAAGATGGCCTCCTAACCAGAGCACTCTTGGTCCGTTACTACCGGTCTTTTTCCTATATTGCAACTCTGTCTTTCTCTTCACAATGAACTTCATGGTTCCTGTGAGTGAATTTGTGCCACTTGTCAAAAACATATGACAACTAAAAACAACATGTTCATTCCATTAGAGAAGAAGTTTGCTTAGATAAAAGAAAAATTATTTATTTATTCCTGCATGCTATGTACCCCGCAACAAAACTCCGGGGCTGATAAGTTTCAAGCCAGAAGGACCGGTGTGTGGCTTTTGGGTATGCCCTAGTGTCAACGTGTGCAACTCCCACACCGTGTCTGGTCTCAAGACGGGTATATTTGTAAGTATGCTTCTTGTTAACGAATAAAAGAAAAAAGGTTAAATTGAATGTGTCTCCAGTTTTAGTTCGGTCCATGGTTGTTTGCTGTCTTGTGTTGTAAAAATTTTCGTGGTAAAAATTTAGTTTATTTAAATGAACAAAACAAAAGGGAATATTGTATAGGGTTAAAAATTAAAACTATTGTATGAAAAATACCTATAGATTTACGCTGCAGATTTTTGAGTTCATACAAATTATTTCCTACGGGTCTCACTACTCTACATTTAAGATATTTTCTACAAAATTTTGTGTTGATGTTTTTGCTAATATCGTATAAGGTGAAATTTTTCTTATATATTTCCTGTCCTGGTTTAAATGTTACTATGCGAGCCTTCTCATTATACGAGCACTTCTGTTATATGCTGTTGTAAGATTTTCTTTAGTCTATCATTCTTATCTAAGCTCAGTATATCATGGTCAGAGAATGATTGCAATTTTCTGGCTAATTTATAATCTGAACCATTTGAATAACTATGATAGCCATACAGTGCAAAGAATGGAGAAACTCCCGTGCCAGCATGCACTGATGTTCTTAGGGCATGCTCTATCTCTGGTAGATATTGATCACAATCCCTATGATCATTTTCCAGGTACATACGAATGGCTGCTAACACTGATTGATTAACTCTTTCAGCCGCGTTAGATTGCGGTGAATAGAATGCAGTCTTTAAATGTTTGATATTGTATGTCTCTGTAAGTTTTTTAAATAGAGTCGAGTTAAACTGTTGGCCATTGTCACTGTGTACAACCTCAGGTACACCAAATTTCTGAAACCCCTCCTGGACTAAAAATTGTGCCACATTTTTCGGAGTAGCCTCTTTCATGGTTTTGAATATATAAGTGTTTCCTCCCTTAGACCTGGGAGGTTTTCCCAGAAAATCTATATAAATTTTCTGAAATGGTCGGTCAGTTTGTAGTTCACACCCTATAGATGGCATTGTGTGTATATTAATTGCCTTTGTTTCTTTACATATCTGACATTTTTTTATGCACTGTTTCACCTGTTTTGTCATTTTTGGCCAATAATATAGTCTTTTTAGTCTGTCTTAAGTTTTTCTAATTCCTCCATGTCATGTTAAAACTGGATCGTAAGCTTTTTCTATTAATACCTGTGTGATTTCCTGTAGAATCCACAGCTTCCAAATTGATTCCTCAGGGTTATCACAATTGTTGAATATTGTTTTTTTATAAATTTTTCCCTGATCTATTCTTAAATCTGGTAGTTTTTACTGATTTTGTTGGATTTTTTTGATGAGTTCCAGATACTCTTCTGATTCAAAAGCAGTTGTCTCAAAATCAAAATAGTCTTACTCAGTAATTTCTGCAACTTCGAACGGCACTCTAGACAACATATCTGCTATTATATTTTCAGAGCCCTTGCGATGTATAATGGAAAAATCATAGGCTTGTAATTGCAATGACCACCTGTCCGCTAAGGTCTTTTAATGTCATTATCCACTTAAGACTAGCGTGGTCTGTAATAATGGCGAAACTCATCATCTCTACGTAAGGTCTACATCATTTGATAGCTAAATCTGCAGCAAGGCATTCCTTTTCAGTCACAGAATAATGCCTCTGACATGTTGTCAGCTTCTGTGAGTAAAAAGCAATGGGGTTTTCCAGCCCTTGCTCATTTTTCTGAAATAAAATAGCACCAACTCCAAATTCGGAGGCGTCCCATTGTATAAAAAAGGGTTTTGAAAGTCAGGATAACGCAGTACTGGTGTTTTAGTTAATGATATTTTTAAGGTTTCAAGCTATTCTGTGGCCTCAGGTGTCATACTAAATTTCTTTTCCTTTTTGAAGGTTTCTGTGAGAGGTGCCGATATGGTAGAGAAGTCTCTAATGAATCGTCTGTACCACCTAGCAGTCCCCAAGAAACTTCTAATTTCACGTGGTGTTTTAGCCAAAGAAATTTTTTGTATGGATTTTATCTTTTCTGGGTCTGTTAGGAGAGTACCTCCACCTATTATAAAACCTAAATACCTCAACTCTTTAAAACAAAATAATGATTTTGTTAGGTTGGTGCCTTTAAAGCACTTTGCGACTTCTTTCAAAATCCTCAGATGAGATGAGATGAAATGAAATGAAATTATTAAAAAATCGTCTAAATACACGAACACGTTTTGTTTAAGTCTGGCTGGATTAACTTTGTCCATGAGGCGGCATAAGCGTTGAGCAGCATTGCATAAGCCAAATGGCATCATGCGAAACTGGTATAATGGCCTACCTGGTACCGTAAACGCTGTGTAGGGCTTAGCCTCGTCTTCTAATTCATATAATCATATGTGCCAAAAGGCAAAAGGTCCACACTGCTGATAAAGTTGGCTTGGTCAACACGACTTAAAATAACGTCAATATTTTGTAACGGATAAGCGTCGTTTATAGTTACCGCGTTTGGCTTTCGCGCGTCCAAACAAAATATATTTTTACCAGGTTTCCTAACTACTGTTGTTTGGTTGGACCGTGGGCTATTGCTTTCTTCGATGACGTTCAGTTCCAACATGGTGTCCAGTTCTTTATAAACAATCGCCTGGACTGCGGACGAAATGGGGTAATGTCTTTCCTTAATTGGTTGTGTGCCTTTAAGTAATTTTATCTCATGTTTTTCTAGTGCGGTTTTGCCAACTCTTTTTACCTCGAAGGCTGCGATTGCATCATATAATTGAGATTGTTGTTCTGGGCTTAATATATGTCTATGCATTCTATGTTCGTTATTGTCATTGGTTATTTTTTTAATTAATTCCACGTGAATGCTGGCCAATTTGACAATTTCCGGAGCTATGCCAAAGGCTTTCCAAAAATCAATGCCTAAATATAGTTCTTGGTCTAAACTGGGCATAAATAAAAAGTTATCGTATTTCTGTTCTTCATATATTGCACGTCCACATCACACTTGCCCAATATTCTATGTTATCGTCCTTTCGCTGTACGAATGTTGCAAAATATTGGCTTAATTTTAATGTTAATATTATCAATGATTTCTGTGCAATCTTTGCTAATAAGACTTACAGAGGCGCCTGAATGTAATGGGCCACTAAAGTTTTTGCCATTCAGTGAAACGTTTGTGTATGGTCTAGGGTCGATGTTAGTCCTGTAATGACTTATAGCTGAAATTATCAAACGTCTTTGTCTTTTTCTATTTATAAAGTCCTGTCACAGTTTTAAATTATATTGATGTCTTTTATTGTGAGTATTTTTGTCATTGGTACTGTCTGTGTTATTTGTCTTATGCCCATGTTCTGAGAAACGCGCGTTTTCGAAACGAAAATCGTTTTGCAAAACGCTAAAGCATAGAAAGTGAATGAGAAAACGCCAGTTTATAAGTAAACAATTGTCACACACAATTGACAAAATCAAAGTAAATTTTTTAAAACCATATTTTTTTTATAGAAAAATGCCAATTTTCTTTCCAATTTTGGTTGAAATAAAAAGAAAATATATTTAATTTTAATTGTGCAACATTTTATTTTATTTGTAATTCTTAGTTTGTGCAAAATTCCTCACTTCGCTTGTGTTTGCGGTTTGAAAACGCCAAAATTAAGCGTTTTGCGTCTTGCAGAACACCGTTTTGCGATTTCAAATCGTAATTGACAAAGTTAAGCGTTTTGCGTTTTTCAGAAAATGGGTGTTAGTCATGTTTGTGTTCTTATTAAAAATACTGTCTTATTTTTTTATAGTGGGGATAGTGGGGACAAGGTTCTACGTCTTTTATGGGCGAGGTGTTGCAATTTACTGGGACCGTGGTTCCCTCGGCAATACCGCAATCTCCCTATTGTTTTCCGGTGCTTGTTTGCCCCTTGGGCACTTTGGTGTCAGTGTTTTGCTTACCGCATTTATAGCAGAAGAGAGTCCTCTGCTGTGACATACAGTCTCTAAAGGTATGACCTTTCATGTGGCAGTTCCAACAGTCGAGCTCCTTTTCTACCGCTGATATATTTTCTAGTGTGGGTATTTCAGATTCTTTGTCATTGTCAATAATCATTTCGTTTGTTGGTTTTATATTTTGAGGTACTACATTCCTATAGTCGTTTCGTGGAAAAGACCTTTCGACTTCCAAGCACTCAATCCTCAATTGTTCCAGAGAAATGACTGATATGGGATACACTATCCGAGCGATGCTCTCCCTCAAGTTTTTTTAAATTTTTTTTTTAATAATGTCTCTTTCGGACACTGGTGTTTCCAATTTTACTCTTAGGAGGTTTATGCTATGGAAATAATTATCAATGGTTTCATTCTGTTGACTAGCTCCTGCATCAATTCCCAACTTGATCTTATCTGTTTATAAGGCATGTCGCAGTGTTTGCTAGTCATCTACCCTAGAGGCTTGCAGCAGTGCCCACTACCATTGGTGCACTGGCCCAGAAACTAGCAAATTAAAATTCCGTAAGATTTGTGTCCATGTGATTTGATATTGCTGCTGCATGTGTTCTAGCCGGAAAATAAAATCTTCTACAGATAAATCATCATGTCTACCGCGGTTACCTTTAAATTTAGTACCGAATTTATCCACCCGCATCCTATACGATTCCCTATTATATTGTGGATTTGGTGGGGGAAAATCAAATTCATTATTCTGGCGAGGTCCTCTATTTTCTATAGGCTACCTAACCCCGTCATCGTTGTTGTTATGATTGTTATTATATCTGTTAGTAGCGTTTAATGACAAAATGTGCAATGTTTTGTTAACTCTTGTAAACTGTCATGCACTTTATTCATTTCCTTGCCTATTTGTTCCGTTGTCAACAATAGTTTTTACCCTTTTTATGCCACAAATGTACAAATATCGAAAATGTACTAAATACCCATCAGATTAATTTTTTATTAGAATATAAGAAGTTCGATTTTACCCTTTTTTACCCCCTTAATATTCGAATTTCCAAAAATCATTTCTTATTCGTCTTACACATTGGGACAGGGACCTGCTTACCGAATTTCAAATCCGTAGCTTTAGCTGTTTGGGCTGGGCGATGATGATAAGTCAGTCAGTAACGTTACTCTTTTATATGTATAGATTATCAACAGCAGACAGTCAATGGTGTTTAGTGTCGTGAAATGGTAACCAGTTTTTTCTTGGCTAGAATTGAAGAAATTAATGTGGAGGGCTTGTGGTTTCAACAAGACGGCGCCACATGTCATACAGCCAGAGAAACAATTCAATTGCTGCATCAGTCATTTCCCGGTCGTGTTATTTCGCGTTTTGGAGACCAGAATTGGCCGCTTAGATCGTGCGATTTAACAGCATTAGACTTTTTTCTTTTTGGTTTTTTGAAGTCGATGGTTTACGCGAATAAGCCGACGACGACTCAAGCCTTAAAAGAGGAAATTGGACGCTGCATTAATGAAATACCGCAGCATTTATGCAAAATGGTCATTGAAAATTTCATTAAAAGATCGCGTGTGGGACAGCAAAGCCGCGGTGGCCATCTGTTTCATACATAACCTCATTCTGTCTACTTTACGATATAATAAAGTTTAACGATTTTTTTTAAACATCTGTGTTTTATTTAAAATTTAAATCTTGCGTTCTTGTTGGGACACCCTTTACTTTTTGTACATTTTTTTCTTATTATTTTTAGCATGAGATTTTATTGGAAAGCGCTAAATCACGTCAAAAACAATAAGCAAGAAAAAAGTTAAAAAGCTACAGCTTAAAATTCAAATTTAAAAAAATAATTCTTTACTATAATAAGAATTATAGTTATAATTTTTATTAAAAAAAACCCAAAAAACAAATGCAACATCAAAAACTAAAGAAAATAATGTCATTTTACACATTGCTTTAAATACTTTTAAGCGAATTAAATTATTTTTAAATTTCAATGTTAAAAAATAATATTTAAAATTCCTTTAAATAAATAAACAAACTTGCCCAAAGTAAATCGAATGGCTTTTTATTATAAAAAAAGAATAAAAATTTATTGTCCAAACTTGGTTTCAACAAAAACATAAAAGAATACACAAATCAGCACAATGGTCAGTTGGGCAGAGAAAGGGTGAGAGTTTTCACACACAATAGGTCCGATTGTTTACTTTTCCAGTAAAATCTAGTAACTGAGTAATTTTTAACAGTTACTCTCAAAATGAGATATTGCCCAAAAAAGTACGCGAACGGAAAAATAGTAAAAACTAGTAACAGCTGATTGGAAATATATTTAGTGCTGAGAGATATTTTTGCTTTTGAGTACTGTAGCTCAAACGCCAAAGAAAATGATTTCTTAGTAGTAACCTAAGGCTGTTATGACGATATATAGATAGAAGTGGTTACTTAAATATTTGTGTATCAGGAAGGACTATGGGAGCCGTTAAAGCCGCTAGCAAACAGTCGGTTGGGGGGTTCGCGTCCACCTAGAACACTTAATAAATACCGCCTCGGTCACAAAAAAAATTTATTTTAACAGACTCCCGAGTTTAGTATTTACATAAAGGGAAACAAACATTCGGAAATATATGCAAAGCAGCTAGTTTTTAGATTTCTTTCGTTTTTCTCAGTTCTTAACCGAAATTCATCTCGAGTTGTATTTATGGTGGTAACTAGGACAACGCTCAAGCCCTCCCTACCTTTGGTTTCCGGAACCGTTATTTTAACGGAAACCCCTTTTTTGATCTATCTCCTGCAAGCTTATACCATTCAGTAAAAAATCTCTGATTCTCTATTTAGAACTCCATTCTACAATTTTTATTCATCAATATACATCAACATACATATCTCATTGTTAATAACTATGCTTATCGTTAAGAACTATAAAATTGTTAATGATTATAAAAATTTTTATATTAATTTTCTTATGGATTTTACATATTCCAGTTCTTCGTAACTTTTTATTTCGAGTGTAGTGTTGGTATAAACCATTGAATATCCAAAAGATAGAAACGACCTCAAACTGAGATTAGATTTTCATATATCTAGATACATACATCGGTATATTTATAAAAAAAAATTTTATTCTCTTTCTTTTGGTGTCTACTCAATAATTCATTCCCACGACTTTCACAACAAAAGAACAAAACAAACATATGCAATAACAGCAAATCCTAACTGGACAAAAACTTATTCTGTCAATTGTTTTTTTTTTAATTGAACTCTCTCATTACAATAATTTAGTACAAATTTACGTACTCACCAAAACAAAAAAAAATTTCAGCCGCAGCTTGCAGAGGCCTCCGTTGATGCTGTCGCCTGTTTCAGTGTCGCTGTAATTTAAAGTTAGTGGTGGCTATTGCATATGTGTATTTAAATTTTTGGGGAAGTTACACTTAAATCTATATGAAAAAAATAAACTTATTATTACAGTAATTTTAACAAAATTAGAGTTAATTAATACACATATTTTTATCACTTAAGGAAGTGAAACTTGTTTTTTTTTTGGTTTATAGTTATACAATGATAATTTCTTCAGCAATTTTGTACTAATTTTTCTTTTATTATATTACCATTTTTTCTCTATATGTAAGTATATCTATATATACATATACTTTTTCTTGTCTTTTAAATCCAAATTTGAATTATTTTTTTTTTTTTCATTAGTTATTTAATTTTTCTCTATTACTTTGTGGTGATAGATTCCCATATATTTTTTTTTTTTTACTAGATTATCAATTAACCTTGCTATAAATATTTTAGTTGTAGTTTTTTTTTTTCTCTTTCGGTTTGTTTGGTAACTGTACTCACTCTACTACCCTAGTACTGATACCTCTATTGTTTTGGGACAAAAACTGGCCATTACTACATCACTTCTCTGCCTTTTTAAAATGTCCGCCATCAGGCTACCCTCCAACACGGGAAGATAATGCGGCCAGCCCAGGGTTATTTTATTCTTTCATTCCTTTTTCCTAGGTTCCATCAGCACAAAATAACACTTCACCTCGGGATCGTAAAGTCTGCTTTTCCCCAAATTTTAATATTTTATCCCTCCTGTCCTCTATTAATGGTCGATGATGATTCTTTTTTTTTTCCAATTTTAACTGTTCAGAAACTTCCGTAACTTTTGTTACCTGGCCATTCGTTTGTAACCTTCTGATCCTTTTTTTTATTATCTCATCCTATTTAAACCATTCTTGTGTGTTAAAACAAAATTAAACTCAAAACCGCGTGATATGAGTAAAGTCTCATCCGAAACATAACGTTTAAATTTTTTTATTCTTTATTTTTTTAATTTTTTTTTCTTTTATTTAACTTTTTTTTTTCTTTTATTTAAATGCAGATCAACATTTTGGGGCAAAAAAAAAAAACAAAAAAAAAATACAAACAAACATCACCTAGTAGGTAGACTCACTATTAGTTCATATTATTAATTTTTTTCTGCATTCCTATGATGCCCAATAATACCTGTTAGCTTTACTGCCATAAACAAATTATACAAAATGAAAAGCTAGTCTGGTCGACCATTCCATTCACTACAGTACTTGACTTTATTTCTACTAATAAATAGTATCACTCTGTTTAAAACGAGACTTATGGAGGGTCGAGATAAATTAAAACGATCTGAAATCACTAAAGCTACAAGCTTCGTGACCAGCAATCCACAAAAAGACAAGAATATGCAAATTTTCCGGTAGTCTTTTATCAGCTCGAAGGTTTTTATAAATCTCTGAATCTGCAAAATTTTTTACTCAAATTTTCGTTTATGAATGGTGCGTGGCACCATTCATAAACTGATCAAGAGACTTAAACACACACAGACTTACTAGGCAACTTGAAAAAATCAAAAACTTTTGTTTTTCTTTAACCAACTCGACAACTGGCAAACTAATCAATTAACAGAGCCATACACACCTTGATTTGGACAAACACCAATCAGTTGCCAATTGGATTGAAAAGTATATGGGATGCTTAATATATAATTTAAGTACATATCGGCGCTACCACACTAAACTATACTAATCGAAAATGCTACTTTTTCAGGAGAAGCTTTTGATGTTTGTATTGCTTTTAACATTTTATCAGATTAGCACCGAAATTAGTCATAAAGTTGGAGCTTATAAATGCTACAAATAACGGGTGGCCCAAATGAGACCTAGTGAGGGTATTGTAGTCGTTGTTGGGGATCTTGCGGTAGAAGCTGTTGCACAATTTGAACTTTGTATGGATACATCTTACGATCCAGCTTTAAAATTCTCTGTAATGTTGTTCTGGGTATACCCAATTGGCCGGAACGGCGACGAGTTGAGACAGATGGATCATTTGCAACACTCTGCTGCACAGCTTCTACGTTGTCTTCAGTACGAATATTTCGATGAACACCTCTTCCTGGACGGTCGGCAACTGAACCCAGTTCCTCAAAACGGCGAACTAAACTTGTAATCATGAAAGATGTGGGCTCTGATCTTACGTTAAAGAAAAACGGCAATAATTTCGCTGCGTCAGAACAATTGATCGTTGAAAAGAATAATAAAAATCGATAGTTTTAATGCGTTGTAGTGGGCTGTACGTATTCATTTTAAATTTCCAAGTTTGCAAAAAGAAAAAATAAATTATGTTAAAAAATAAAAAAGTTATTTGTGTTTCACATCAGCTGGTCTTATTTGGGCCGCCCTGTATAAACAACTTTAATCCATGCTAAGTCGACTTGACCTATATAGTTTAGCTTGGGAGCATCCATATATGAATATGTACCAGTGTCCGACACAGATGGTGCTATTTCTTTATCAGTGGACATCGAGTTTTTTCACAACCACAGATAATTTCACCGAAAACATTTATACTTTTATATTTAAATTATTTCTTTTTAACAATTGTGTGTGTTTTTTTAAATACACAACACAACATGTTTAGTAATTATAAAGGGTGTTTTTTATAGACGTATAGAACTTTAAATTGCAATAAAACAACGATGGATTATTCGATTGACATGAATTTTATTTATCCGAAAGATAATCTTGTGGCATTACATTTTAAATATGATTTCTGGCATATGACCGCCACGGGTGGCTCGGATGTAGTCCAATCTGGACGTCCAATTTTCAATGACTTTTTCCAACATTTGTGGCCGTATATCGGCAATAACACGGCGAATTTTGTCTTCCAAATGGTCAAGAGTTTGTGGCTTATCCGCATAGACCACACTTTACATAGCCCCACAGAAAGTAGTCTAGCGGTGTTAAATCACAAGATCTTGGAGGACAATTCACAGGTCCAAAACGTGAAATTAGGCGGTCACCAAACGTGTCTTTCAATAAATCGATTGTGGCACGAGCTGTGTGGCATGTTGCGCCGTCTTGTTGGAACGACAGCTCCTGGACATCATGGTTGTTCAATTCAGGAATGAAAAAGTTAGTAATCATGGCTCTATACCGATCACCATTTACTGTAACATTGTGGCCATCATTGTTTTTGAAGAAGTACGGACCAATGATTCTTTCAGCCCATAAAGTGCACCAAACAGTCAGTTTTTTTTGGATGTAACGGTGTTTCGACATACACTTAAGAATTAGCTTCGTACGTAGCCATTCAACCAGAAGTGCGCTTCATCGCTTATGAAAATCGGGAACAACGGCATTTATTTTCGAAATAAAATTGCCTTATTTGCAAGCGTTGTTCAGGCGTGAGTCTATTCATGATGGATTGCCAAACTCTTGAACAGTAATGCCAACTTAAAGTTCTATACGTCTATAAAAAAACACCATTTACTTCACTTTTCTTTTCACTTTGAAAAAATTTTATAAAAAATTTGCCGCTTAAATTGTTTGTTTACTTTTGAAACATATGTTTTTCATTTTACTGGATCTTAGTAGTAAAAATTTGTCCAGTAAAAACTAGTACATACTCAGTAAAGGACTGTCACTTTACTCTCTCAATTATGTTTCTCATTTACTAGATTTTGTGTACGCGAACGACTTCCAGTTAACTCCAGTAAAAAAATTTAAAAACTTGCGCGTACTCGAACGGAGCTAAATTACAAAAGCGAGTTGCTCGTTAACCAACAGTAAATGCACTTCTCCAGAATATAATATGAACTTACATATTATATACAAAACATTTAAATCTAAATATTTCGATCCGCTAAATAAATTTATTAAATCTGAACAAGAACCAATCATGTTAAATTCGACAGTGCTGAGTCTTACTGTGTTAGCGTAATATTTGTATTTTTCTCTTTTCCCATTCTTCTTAAATATTAAAAAAAGACCACAAACTATATAATTGAAATGGCTATTTTATAAAGCTTGAGGTCGTATTATGATAATTAATTTATTTATTATTGGAGCGAAATATCGAAAAAAAATTAAGCTTAATAAACTAGCCATATCAATAAAAAAAAGGTCGAATATACTTAACCTACGGTCACATTAAACAAATATTTGTCGAAATAAGCATTGTGTCATCTACATAAACGTATGTTCGAGTAGTTTAGTTTAATTTCTTATTAAAATTAACATGATTTCATTATTTCCATTAATTTTATGTATTACAAGTAATGTCAGGCTATTAAAATTCTTCTTTCTTTGATTTAATCTTAAATAAATAATTAGTTTTAGTTCAAAAAACTAAAAGTAACAAGTGCTAAGAAAAAATCTTTTCTAGGTACCTTTTTTTTAAAGCAATAAAGTAAAATGTCTGTACACTCAATTTTTAAATTACAAAAAAAGGAATTCTAAGAAATATATCCAATGCAAAAAACATATATATCAATAAAGAACTTCACATTGACGGCATAAATAAAAAAATCCTCTTTAAAAAAGATTTCTGTTTTCGTAGTTGTATTACATTAGCGGAATTCACTCTTTTTGGCATATGTGCAATTAAATCAAATTTGCATCTATTTCTTGCTACAATGCGTGAGAGACCTATTCTATGATTGCAGCAAAAAAAAAAATCATCACAGCTGATTTCATTGAGAATAAACATAAACAAAAACTCATGTATATATATATTTTTAAAAGTAAATTTGGGAATTTCTTAAATTCTTGAACCAAAGTTATAAGAAAAAACTAAAATCATAAATTTTTCTAGTTTAAAATGCTCTCAATGAAATTGAATTTCATCATTTTGTCTGTTTATTTTCTTTATTTTATACATGTAACGCTTTTACAGAACAGAGTACGATATTAGCTAAGCCGCAGTTCATTTTTGAAACTTAAGACCGCGGCGCACCTTCTTTAAAATTTACAATGCAAAATAAGCTACAGTTGTTGTATGAACTTTCTGAAAATTTGGTTTTAACTCATGGAGTTTTATATAAAACTGTAATTTTTCCTTATTTTAGCAGTGTTAATTTACATGACTCCTGCTACCGTCATACAATTTGATAACTCTGAACCATAGTTGTTTCTTTCGTTCAGCTGTTTTGATAATGCAAACTTTTTGAGTTTGCTTTTTGCAATGATCTTCAGTCTTGCGAATTTTATAAACCGGTGCAAATCTCAGTTTCATATATTTTGTTGTTGTGAGGTGCAAAATTTTGAGTTTCTTACCACACTTGCAATTTAAATGGATCAATTTATTGCTTCACAAGTAAAAATCTAAATTCTTTTGTATTGTTGTCAATTTAGCAATATTACTTTGAGTGATTTAGGATTAAAGTATTGTTTAGTCACTTTCACATCTGAAAAATAATAAGGACCTTTGATTTATTTGAAAAATATACAAAAACAGAAGAAGAGTAAACTGTAAACTTAAATGTTAAAACTTTACCAAAATATTAATCTTTATTTGTGCTTCATCCCAGAAATTGTGTTGGTTTTTAAATTTATTCTTTTACTCATGATATTCTCATGAGTTATTTATTCAAATAGAGATTAATATTTTGTAAAACTTTTAAGTTCCAAATAGAAATTATTACATATACATTAGGGCGGGCCAAAAGTCGGGACATCAAAATACATTGTAGAGGTATGGTTTCTTCTGCAAAGTTTCTTATTTTGATCCCTAGAATACGATTTTTCTTGTAATTTGAGCAATTTTTTTGCCTCTATACAAATCGACTCGCCCTAATGTACATATACATATACAAGTGCTCATTGTAGAGAAAATCTATGTTTTTCTTATTATTTTTTATAATTTTTTGCTTTTGTTGTTCAGATACTCTTTAATTACATTCAGTAATACCCAACGGGCATTCGAATGTAAAAGAGAAAAGAAGAATAAAAATAGAATATATAGTTTTCAATATTAAAATGTTGGTTGGGAAATTTGTTTATTTATTCAGTTCAATGCTTACTGAGTTTTCTGTTTGAATCTTTTTGTAACTATTGACAAATAATTTTTATTTAGTCAATTCTTTTTACAATATAAACGTTGTAATATTTGCATGAAACGTTGGGAGTAATCTACTGAGGAATCAGAGTAGCGTCTGACGAAATGGTCCATATATATATGCTATCCCCTTCAGTACTTATTGTACTGAATAAATAGGTTAGGTTAGGTTAAACAGGTCGCCCGAAAAGAAAGAATACAATGGCTGGGCTCACTTGGTTCCTCTGACGTGGTCCCTTTGTGATACCTGTATAGAGGAAAAATAAAGAAGAGGAAGGATAGTAACAGAAGAGTGAAGGGGAGGAAAGAAGATAGAGAAAGAAAGTGAGTGAGTCCGTCACAAAAACCAACCGCCGCTTCTAACGAATCTATATAGCATGTCGACACTTGCATTCGACAGCGCAGTGAGACCCTACAGACGTCGCTCACCGAAGTGGATCATGCGCCGCTCTTCCAGGGCCGGACACTGGCAGAAAAGGTGTTCCACAGTTTCCTCCTCCTCCTCGTCCTAACAACTTCTACAGTAGTCGTTATAACGCAAACCCATTCTCTTAGCATGGTTGCCAAAATTGCAGTGTCCTTTTATTACAGTCACTACATTTCTCAATCGGGCTCTTTGGAGCCCCAACAAATCCCTACTGCGACTGCTATCCAGCCTAGGCCAGATCATCCCTGCCTTCGTCTCTCCATCTGGACTGTGCCTTTTGCAAGAATATGCTCTCGATCTCTTTTTTACAGACCGATAGAGGGATGCCCTGTGTTATCCGAAATTGATTGGTCAAATTTCTCCAAACTGAAAATTGTATTTCTAGCCATGTTTTCTGAATAAGTGGCCAAAGCTCATTGCGGTTAGATGGAGAAAAATTTAGAACCTGTGATTGTCCCGGCCAATCTAAAACATTAATCTTCTAGTTCTTAAACCACTGTTTCGTATGTTGGGCTGTAATAAAAAGGGTTTTACCCTGTTGGAAGACCATATGGTAACACATTATATATAACATAGTCTGTTGCTCTCATAATATTCTGTGTCTGGTATAAAGATCGAACAACACTATACGACAACGATCCTCATCTAGTACTATCTCTAACACCGTGTTTAAATTTATTTAGAGCCTACTTTGAATTACAAGTTACTTAATCTAATTGAGGTATCCAACACATAAGATAGCCACTTAACATAGCAATAGAAGGCTTAAACATGGTGTTAGAGGCAGTACTGGATGGGGATCGTTGTCATATAATATTGAGGAATAGACTATGTTGATATTTTCAGGAATAATGTGTTACCATATTCCGAATGAAATATAGCACTGCTAAGATCATAAGGGTAATGCCCACATAAATATAGCCAAACATAAAAAGGAGCGGCTTAAGAACAAGAAGATCAATGCTTTGGAGTTTCTGGGGCAATCACAGGATCTAAATTCTATTCAGAATTTATTTAGTGTCATTCAATCTTTAGCAAAAGGTAAGTATTTATTTAAGTTCGGTGAGCTTTGGCAACTTATTCGAGAAACATGGCGAGAAATACCAGTTTCAGTTTGGCGAAACTTGACCAATCAATTTCGGACAACACAGGGTCATGGACAAAATATTAGGTAAACTTTTAACATTTAAGTTTACTTAACTAACCTTTCACTTCCCATTTTTCAGCTTACTCTTCTTCTGTTTTTGTATATTTTTCAAATAAATCAAAGGTCCTTATTATTTTTCAGATGTGAAAGTGACTAAACAATACTTTAATCCTAAATCACTGAAAGTAATATTGCTAAATTGACAACAATACAAAAGAATTTAGATTTTTACATGTTAGTCAATAAATTGATACATTTAAATAACAAAATAATTTGTTATTTTAATTATTATCACAAAATTATATAGAAACAAATAGCGTTATAGTCACACTTAAAAACTTTAGTTATCGAAACAACAAATCATGGTAAAAAATATACTAAACATAAAGTGATTTAGCACCGGCTTATAAAAAAAAATTATATTCACATAAAGTGACTATATGCAAATTTGCTAAAAGAAAATTAGACAACTAAAGAATGTGACTATAAGCGAAAAGGACTGTAGTTCATTTTTTCCTATATTGAATATAGAAATTTCATTGAAAAGCTATAGCGAATTTCTGAGAAAAATTTCAACTACCACAAGAGGGATATTGTTACTTTTTTTTGCATAAATATTCATATGGTATTTTCATTATAACACCAAAACGTTCTTTGGTTAAATGATTAATTCATATTTATTATTCGAAGGCACTTCGGGTTGATTGCATGAATTTAAAAATTTTTTTTGCAAAAGCTTGATCTGAGTCCATAATTACAATAGATTTTTTTGTTCCCAAAATCATGTCCATGTGTTCATGTTGGTCCAAAAGTATTTATATTGTGTTCTTCTTTGAAGTCAGATTTTAAATATTAAAAGACCAATTTCAAATGATTTGCTTAAAAAGAAGAGGAAAAGGGGGTATAGTTGGTCCAAAAGTATATGGAAGCCCACTTCCAAGTATAAAGAACATATGCCCCTAATTTCAAATAAATCCATTGAAAATAAGATGTGAAACTAATTGGAAATTAATTATACTTAATAAAAAATTATTATGATTATTGAATTATTACTGCAAGGGGAAATTTGTTTATAAAAGTTCCCACCTTTTTTTATTTCTCTTACCACAAATCTACAATTGTAAATAATTTACCTAGTGTTGAAAACTATAAACCGAGAAAATTGTATCTATATTTTTATAACCGTGCAGAAATATAGAACTAGTTTCCGTTTAATATGTTATTGTTGAAATTTAAATTTAAATTCTCATAATCAATTTAAATTTATAAAAGTTAATTAATAAACTTCATATTGCATTCAACAAACCATTTTAATATTTCTACAAGAATATTCATAAGATTTTAACTATTTACTAAAAAATATAAGCGTAAAAAGGGGCGCGGTTGAAGTAAAAGTATATGGTATTCTTTGAATTAGAGACAAATATTGCTTCAGTAAAAAGTGGACAATTAGTATAAAAAACATTGGTACCAAATTTCAGAAAAATTCGTTGGAAAACAAAAATTTTTATACCTAACAAGCAAAAAATAGATATCGAAGAAAAACTAGTAGAACAAAAAATTTACAGCTGTCTGGAATATTTTACGTGGTGGTGGTATGTTTCTGAAACTAAAAAAAGAAAATAAAGAGCTAATAACACACCCAGTTAAATGCTGAAAAAATAGAAAAACAAATCAAAAGGAAACTGAAATAAAATTATACAGAGTACGCAGTAGTACTAATAAAAAGAAAAAGAGAAATTCATTAAGAGAAATCACAATATCAACAGATACGAGTCAAGCCATAAATGTTTCTATTCAATTTTTTCACTAATAAGAGATAAAATTACTAGTAATGTATGTATGTATTGTATTAGTATACATACGTACTTACTATGGCTGTGAGATGTTTGTATATATGTACATAAGTACATACATACATATTTTGTATTTTGTATCTATAGCAAACAAGTTTTAGCTTATGAATCATTTCGCGATTACTTCATTCACATGAGTGTACAAATCATACCTTGAATTATTTCAGAATATTACTGTCATACAATATGAAACAATTTAAAAGAAATTAGGCTTAGCCATTTAAAAAATTGATACCAAATTAAAAATAACTGTCTAAAGAAAACTTATTTTACTGGCAAAAATAATTAAATTAATAAAAATTACTTATTAAATACATATGTACATATACTTGTGTATATATTTATTAGTACATGTTGTTATAAAAGATCACTTGTGTGGCCATACCAAACAACATTTTCCCCCAATTGCGAGTTTAAAAAAATTTTATTTATTATTACACAATTATACATTGTTTTCGAACTGATTTAAAATCTGCATTTCGTTTTTTTAATTGCTCTAATTTCCGCGATACACCACTGTGTGCCAAATGATGACACTGACAAGACGTAAATACATTTATGACAATTACTTGAAAGCGGTTTGTTCTAAATACTTGCTTAACAAGAAAATTCAAAATTTCGAATTTGTTCATACATTATTTTTGCATTTGCTTTTTGGTTTCAAAAATATTGTAAAAGTTGTAAAAAAAATAATTTTGAGTCAAATTTTAAAATTTTTAATTTGCAAAAAACAAATTTTATTTAAACAAAAAAGTTTTTGAAGTTTGAAGAGGAATAATATTTATTTATTTTTTATCGATATTTCGCTTTTCAACTTTGTGAAGCTTCTTCATGATATATACAAATCGGCTGTACGTGTGTTTGACGGTACCGATTTAATTGAATTTGTGTGTGTGCCTTTGGGTTACGACTTATATAACTATAAAATTATTAAAAATAAATAATTATAATCCGACCTCAAGCTTAAAACTTAGCCGTTTTAATAAAAGAAGAAAAAGGCTGAACCTACAAATAAAACAACATTTTTTTAGGAGTCCAACCAAAATTGGAGCGGCAGCGAAGTGTATTTTAATGCCCTCTATTTGTGTTAAAGCGTCATCCCTAAATAAAGCTGAAGTTACACAACACGCGTCAAAGCATTTTACGCTTCTGTCAAAATTATTAAAACAATGTATTTATATGAAGCAAGCTACATAATGACGCGTGTGACGCAAAAAGTTAAGCAACTTTTAACGCATTGTAGGCGGTTGACAGTTGACAAGTGACATTTATTGTTGTAAAAAGCAAAATTTAAATAAAAAAAAATGGATGAAAAATTAATGGAAGAGGTAAAAAAAGCATAAAGTATTGTATGGCAAGTAATACGTTGATTATAAATAAAAATAAAAAAAGCGGGCAACATCGTTTTCTAATATATATTTCACATATTCAAAATCTTATTTTACGCGTTGTTCGGAAATAGACATGAGCAGAACATATAACCATTTGTATGAAATCCAAGAAATCTTGAAGTAAAATTATTTTGTTGTGTCACTCTACCAAATAAAAATATAATTTCTTTCAACAGCAGATTATAAAAAAAAGTATTAAAAGTCTTGTGTGTAACTCATTGCTTTAAAAGCGTAACAAGCTTAAGAAGTATGAAACGCGTTGCGCGTTCTGTGTACCTTCACCTTAATGCTGTGTACGGAACACGTTTTTCGCTCAGGTTCCATTGTTTGATACACACACTGGAACCAACAAGCAACATCTGTTCTGTATTTTGTATTATAGCATGAACATCACGGGTGAAACACATTTGAAAAAATATTTACTTTTATTTTTGTAATTGCCACTTTTCAACTGTCACATTCCATAATTCTGGTAAATTTTTATATAAATTAATAAAATTTACCCAACTCTCATTTCTTTCAATCGATATTTTTCTTTTTCTTTACTTCAATTAATTTTTTCAGCGGTCGACAAAATCCTACATGTTTACAGTTTGCTTGTTTTAGGTAAACTAAACAAGTAAAAACAGTAAACAACAATACAGACTATGGAACCAACATCAATGCAACCGGAAAATATCAAAAAAAAAATTGATATTTTGGAAACCTCGATGGGAACATGAAAATAAATTATAAACACGACTTCATATTGCGGAACGAAACATGTCATGTTTAAGGAACATGTTTCGAAGTGTGTACTCACCATAAGAAAGAAACTAAGCACAAGTTTAATTCGGCTGTACCGAATCTTATATACCCTTTGTAGTAGCCAAATATTCATATTTTTCATTTAAATATTCAACAAATTTTTTTAATGAAATGACAAATATTGATTTTTTTTTTTTTGATATTAAAATCAATAAAAAATTTTTAATTTTTTGAAAATGCCAAAAAAAACTAAAAGTATATTTTTCATTTTAATAAAATTAAAATTTCGTATTAAGTTTTTACGTTACATGAATAAAAATGAAATTAAATTGATATCTAAAAAAAATATTCTTATATTCTGTTGGATCTGGGGCGCATTAAAAATGGACTCCGTCGATGCGACGAAGAAAGTAGTTAGTGTATTAAAAATAAGAAAGTGAGGTTAGGGCTAAAAGCAAAAAATATATTTGAATTTAAATACTACATGTTTTAATAAAAGAAAAGAAATTATAAGAAAGTTTTCTAATAATTTTTAATATATTTGTTTTTATAACAAGCGATCAACTCATCTAGAAATTTTATACAAAAAGTACTCAAAATGTTGAGTATTTTTCATAGAAATTTTTTAGACGAATTGATTGCTTGTGTTATAAAAACAGCATACTGATATCAAATAAGAAATTAAAACACCCTCTTGCTGTACGATTTTTGGATTTGTAATTCTTTTACACACAGTCACTCATATATAACATCGACTGACTGGCACGTGTACAGCATAAAAATTTCCCTAAAAAACAAACAAAACAAAAATTAATGAAAAACCAAAATTTTGACTGTATTTTTCTCAGCCATTTGTGATTTTTTGGCCATATACATATGTATTATGTATTTTATAAGGATCTAAAATATATATACCCTATAGGATGGCACATGTACAGTGCCTTACACTTTTTATCTACAAGCATATAACCTTATAAGTTTGAAACAAACCGAAGCATATTTTATTATGAAATGAAAAAAGGGCTACGTTACCAGCGTGCAAAATTAGTCTGACAATGACTAAAGGCCTCGTTATGCGAACGTTGAAATGTAGAAATGTAGGAATGTAGAAATGTAGAGCTCAAGTATAGAAACGTAGAAACGTATCATGTGTTTTTTATAGTAAACAAAGAAGAAGAAAAAACAATACAAATTGCGATTCTGATTTGTATTTAGAGTGAGTGTATTAAAAAATAATATTATAAATGAATACAGAAGAATTATTTAAACTTTCTGAAATTGTGCAAAATGTACAAGAGAGAAGATGGAGTGTTCGTCCCATTAATAGAGATTACATTATCGCGGGGTATTATAAAAAAGTGTTTCGAAGTATAAGAAGGTTGGATGAAGAACAATTTTTTATTCACACGCGAATGACTCCCGGCTTATTTGATTTGATACTATCTATGGTTCGCGATGAACTTACCAAGCCGAGACAACTAATTGGTCCAGAAGAGAGGCTTTCAATAACCTTGCTGTAAGAAATAAATTTTATTCTGTGTGCATAAATATGTTTAGTATATATAAATTTGTTCCAGATATCTAGGTCATGGCTGTTCCTTACAATCCATAGCTTGGAGTTACAAGCTCGGTAAGTCTACAATCCGAGTCATAGTACTAGAAACTTGTGATGTGCTCTGGCGGGTATTATCGCCACTCTATTTAAGCGATCCAACAACATCACAATATAAAGATATTGAAAAAGATTTTAATGCTTTGTGGAATATGCCCAATTGCGTGGGAGCTATAGATGGCAAGCATATAGCTATAAAGTGCCCTTCTAAATCTGGTTCTATGTTCTACAATTACAAAAAGTATTTTAGTTTGGTACTACTGGGAGTGTGTGATGCCAAATATACATTTACATCAGTCAGTGTGGGAAGCTTTGGTAGCCAAAGTGATGCAGGTAAATATATATATATGAGTTTTTATATGTGTTTTATTACCAAAATTGTTTAATTGGATTTTTAACAGGAATATTTCGTTTATCATCATTTGGGGAATCTGTCATTTCTGGCAAAGTACCTGTGCCACTAAATAAGCCTTTAAATGCAGACTGTGCAGATTTCTTTCCGCACTATTTTGTAGGCGACGCAGCGTTTCCCTTGCGTAGTATCTTAATGCGTCCGTATCCGGGAACAAATTTAGATTCCAATAAAAGAGTTTTTAACTACAGGCTTGCACGTGCCCGACGTGTCATTGAAAACTGCTTTGGGATTCTGTGCACACGATGGAGAGTTTTATTGAAAACTATTGAAATGACGCCGGACAATGTTGATTCTATCGTGCTGGCTTGCACAGTTTTACATAATTTTATTATGCTAAATGATTTTAAAAAATGGTATTGTCCAGCAAATTTTGTAGACCGTGAAACGGAAGATGGTTCCCTCCAAGAAGGAGAGTGGAGAAATCAATTAAAAACAAGTGGTGAAAGATCTATGCGGTCGGTGTCAACCCATATTCGCAGATCCACCCAGCCAGCAATAAATTTAAGAAATATATTGGCGGAATATTTTTGCTTTGAAGGACCTATTCCCTCACAGTATACCTTATAAAGAAAAAATTTTCATAAACTTTCATTTCATTCATTTTATTTAAATAAATAAATTTCAACTTTTTAAAAATATAACAAATAATTTTTTTTTTTTTTTTGAAAAAAATAAATAAAAGAAAATAAAGCTATATATAAAAAAAAAACAACAATTCAGGTACTCCAAATATAAATAAAAAACAGTTCAATTAATTTGAAATAAAAATGTAAAATAAAAAAAAATTCTCCCTTAGTCCTCCAACTTCATTTGCATTACCAATGCCGTCACTTTTTGCATCGCCTCTATCTGTTTTGTTTGGCTCATTGTGCGAATAGTCCCCACAATCATTGTGCCGAAGCTGTCCAGCGCATCTTCTTTCGGCATTTCCGTCTTGCTTTCGCAAAGCTTTTGGAAAGCTTTAAGCGCTTGGGAAAATTCAATATCTTCACCTTCACTGCATTTTCTCCGTTTTGATGGGGCCGGTGTAATTGGCGATGGTGCAATTGGTGCAAATGAAGAAGAGGCGTCTTCTAAAATTTCCACCAATTGGGGAGACTCTACTACGTCAAACAAGGGGGGAGACGTTGATAGATATGATGTCAGTGAATTTGAAGATGAAAGTGAAGATGAACATCGCATTCTAGAAAATAATTGAGAAACATTAATTTTTACAATAAAACTAAATACTTTTTCATTACACTTACGGTCTTGGCACAACATAGGGAGCTATGAACTCCATTGAATCCATTAATGGCCACAGCGGCAAATGCTTTGCGCCACTCCCAGAAGGCATATTTTGCAGCCTCTTTTCTTTTACATATCTGTCACGCAGGCATGACCACCTTCTTTTGCAGATTTCTTCTACAGAAATATTTCTTATTAAGTAAAAATATATTATTTGCTTATAATTACTAATTACCTGGGTATCCCATTTCAGTTGAGATGTTTCTCCAAATATTATTTTTCTTTTCTGGTATTTTATAGCCAGAGCTATATTTAATGTAGAGGCATTAATTTGCCTGCACCAGCAATATTAATTTTTCGTCATCCATTTTATTTTTTAATTTTTTTTTATCTATAACTTTTAATAATTCTTTTCTTTTTTTTGCACAGTTACTTTTTATAATTTCATTTAAAGAATTAAAAAAAAATTTCAAATAAACAACAAAACAGCCGTTTGAAACATTGATGGGGGTATTATGTCCACATTATCTGTATTTTTTTTGGAAAAAGTACCAAAATGCTTCTGTTGGTACCAACAATTTGATTTATATTTATAAACAATAACTTAATATCTGCTTAATATATTAAAATTAAATTAAATTATTTTAAAGTTTTAGTAGTATGAATTTGTCTTATGTCAATTTCATATATACATACTACATATATACATGCATTACATTTGTATTAAAATGTACAAAATGACGGCATATGTGTACTTTACGTACATATATACATATATAGAAGTGCTAACAAATATTTTATATGTATAAATATATGTAGTATGGTATATTTGTTATTCTTATTATTAATATCTAAAATAATTTTTTTAACACTTGTATGTACGTATGCACATGCGTTCAAAATATGTGGTTCTTTAATTATTTTTACTACAAATGTTGGTAAATATATATGTTTTATATATATTAGCATTAAATTCTTCTTTAATTTTCTATTTATATATAGAAATTAAACATTTCAAATAGTTCTTATATAAAAAATGTACCATATAAAAGGGCTAAAATGTGCCACACTTCCATCAATACGCATACATCCCATCACTGGCTACATTTTGTTACGTAAAATTCTAAATTCAACAGATTGCTACGTTACATGTGCATTACATTTCAGTCAGCTAAGCATTTGCATTGCTTTCCATATACCAGAAACGATCAGCTGACTTCTACATTTTTACATTTCTACATTTCAACGTTCGCATAACTCGGCCTTAACTCATACAAGTCCTATAAATTTTGCACTTTATTACGAAAACCGTGACCATATGTTTTATTTTTCCTTATGAATTCTACAATGACAACAGCTCGAATTCCGTAATTCTTGGGTAAAGTGCAGTAAAATGAGAGTAAAGAATATTATTTCTCAATTAGATACTAACGTATCAATAGTATGGGAACACGAAAAACCAAATTTTTAGCCCGAGAAAAAGTCTAGAACTTAAAACAATTCCCATATGCTTATAAAATGATCAAGTCATGCATGCATATAATACATTGCGAGCGTTCATAAGACGTAACTGTTGAGCTCAACTGCTACACCACTTTTGGCAACTGCTAAGCACAACATATGTATGTGTGAATATAAATATAAATCTATTTTTTAGTTATGACCACCATTCATCAATTGGAATCAATTGTGTGTCTTTCACTTACTTGCATATGTTTCCAGACCTGTCAACTATTGCTGGCAATAAATTAAATAAAACTTTCAAATTTCAGTATAACTTGGGGGTCACACGATCAAGTTTTCATTCAATTTTTAAAATTTCTCTCATTTTTTTACCAATACACTCACACTTTTAAAATTTGCTGAGAGTTTGCTTTCAATTTTTCGTTCAATTGAGTGTTTCAAATTACAGTCAAGAAAACAGCTGACTGCAGTTTTTTATTCCAAATTTGAATTTTTATTCTGCCGCCAGTATTATTTTGTTTTTTTTTTTTTTAATATGTTTGTGAACAAATTAAACAAATATAACGACGTTTTGCAGTTCATAGAGATAGACAGAAGGCATGAAGTTCTGTGGAACATGAATATTCCTGCATATAGACGGAATAATTTAAAAATTAAGGCATATAACTCTATTGCCGCCGAAACAAAACTGTCGGTGGAAGAGGTTAAAAAAAACATCTTGTTGAAAAACTTGCTTTGAAATTGCGTGCAGCCTACGTCACAGCTTTCAATTTTTGTGAATTTTGACAAGCAGTATGTGTAAATTTCTTGAAAGAGAATTGTAAAAAAACTTGATCGTGTGACTGCAGTGTAAAAAAGAAATAATTAAACTATTTTTGAAAGTTTTTCTATTGCATTTCATATGCACTTAAATTTTCTTTTTTTATTTACACATATTTTAATTACACAACCAAACATCCAATCAATTCCGCCAACAGCATACCAACTTAGAAAAATGTAAATACTATCGAAACAAAATGTCAATGCTGCTAAACGAAGAATACCAAAATTTGCCAAACAGAGATAAATTCAGTTCCAATAGAAACGAGGAATAGTGATGCATAATATTTTTATATAAATTCTATGAAAAATCTCTTTTTTTTTAACAAAATGTTTTTGAGTAATTTTTTTTCTACAATATTTTTTTGTGGGCATTCCATCGTCCATAAAAAGTAATAAATGTCAGGAATAAAACTGTACAATGTAGGAATGAAAACTTAAAAAATGTCTAGCAACCATAGCCATCACAATCAATGCTCTTATATCTCGAACAAAGAGTCTACAAAGAGTCTCTGAGCATAAAATAGTTTTCATGCTTATAACATAGATGGACAATCCAGTGCATTTAAGTTGCAATTCTATAATTTTTTTACAATTAAACACACATATCTACTATATTTATCTAAAAAATTAACATAATTCTGCAAACAAAATTAATTAGACTTTTATAATAAAGCATAACATAAAACATCAGCTAAAAGTGTGCTTTCTACTTACCTGGTGGAATGTAATTCTGAGAACCTAGATATAACTTTTTTAGAGTTAATATGATAAAATAAATTGTCAATAATATTTATCATAAAGCCACATGCCACCCTTACTTCTTCATGTTAAATTTAAAACCTGTAAGTATTCTTAAAATCAATAAAAACTCCATACGAGAAACTAATTCCTACGTTTCTCCTTTCCTTTCTTACAACCCCATAAATTTCCTTAATTATAATTACTCCAAGCCCTAATGAGTAGTCAAGCTATAGTAAAAGTTAAAAACGTTACCCAAACGTTTTCAACTATATAAGAAATCACTTTTATTTTTACAAAATCTATATAAAAGTAAAAACAATATAAGTTTTTACAAAGAGTAAACTGAAAACATATCAAAATATCTAAACATTTTGCCAGCAAAGTTGAATAACAACAATCTAAATACGGCTGCGCCGAGTCTTCTATACCCAAATATAATACTTTAAGTTTTGCACATTCTTCTTAAATTGAAAAAGGTTATAATAAAACGCAAATATTGATTAAAATAATTTTTTTGAATACCTACCTAAAAAAATAAGTAATTTCAGTGAAAGAACTCCAAATTAACGACGTTCTGGGATCCTTATTTTTAAAACCAATGAAATGACTGTAGATACTCAATTTTTATACATAAAAAAAAAAAAATTTAAAGAAATTTTATTATGCTTGTTACAAGAAATGCACAATTTTTGAAATATTTTTCTGTTTTTCATAAAATTTTTTTAAACGATTAGGTGGTTCGTTTCGTATAAACAGCATATAAGAATTCAAAATAAATTAATTTATTAAACCAAACATTTTTAATCAAATATTTAATATCCAATAAAGAATTTTAAATTAACGACAAAAGTCAAAAACTGTTTTTCAATAAGATTCGTAGTACTATTGCACAAAAAGCATTTAAAAGGCACACACACATACACAGGTTTTATAAGACCTGCTTACGCTTAAAAATTTGAACTAAAAATATAACATGAATGAATGAAAATAAAAAAATTTTTCTGTATTTTTTACTTTTCTCGGCCAATTATGTCATTATGACTGTTATTTCTGATAAAACTGCCTACCACGGTTTTTATTCATTTTACATTTTAGACAAAATATGCCAAAAACCCTTATTTATAGTAAAGAACTAGGAAAACCCAGTTGTATTAATTTACTAGCTAAGAGCTAGTTGCCCGAAATTTTCAGTCTCCTTATTTTCAGATTAAATATTCCAAATAGACATAAACAAATGCTCTAAAAAACAATTACCATCCGGTCTAGTACGAAACATATACGTATATAAATTAGACCAATCTGGTATCTTAGATGTAAATACCACATCTCTCAAGTATTCTACATTTGAGCAAGTTACCGACAATTGGTCACTAACCAATGGTATTGATTCACTAATCTATGGAAAGATACATATGCAAAATTAATTATAATATTGATAAAAAAAATTTAATTAACGGTTTCAATGAATTTGTGAATTGAACAGTTACTTTTTTCTATATTTCTCTTTGCTGCTGCATATATATAATTTTGTTCTACATTTTCCATATTTACTTATAATTATAAATGCTAAAGTTACACAATGTAATTCCAAGTTCTTATTTCTCTACATAGTGTCTACATCTGATGTATTTCTTGATTTGATTTTCGTCTGACCGCCATGTTTAAAAAACACGCACACACCCTCATGATTGACGGTGAATGAATGATCGTCTAGCGCCCTTATAAGAAGCAAAGAATAGACCGATAAAAAACACAAAAATGCACAATATGAAATTCTATTAGAAAAATATCCATAAAATATTTCATGCGTAACCTCATTCATTTTTTTAACTAGTTGTTCACACAAAATTTTTATTGCTAACGCCAATGCAATAGCAATACATTTTTTTGACATCATCTTATTCCTGATGTGTTCTACCGACGGCAAATTGTATCATTTTTATTTAATATGTTTTGCCGCTGGCAAATTGTAAAAGCCCAACTACATATAATATAACCTAGTGTCGAAATTCAACGAAAAGTCAGTCAATTGCTGAAGCAATTTGAAAGAAACTTATGAACTTTGGTCATTGTTGCATATCTACAAATATTGATGACATTTGATGAAACTATTTGTTAAATCTATTAGTTTAAGCCAGCTTATGCATATTATAATTAGGCCTTGAGTCTTTATACAGTAAAAAAAGTCATATAAAAATGAGTTTGATATCAATCTATTTGTTAGTGTGTCAGAAGCTTAAATATTTTCGCCAATGTAAATTAATAATTTGATGTTGGACAAAATTCAAGCAAACAAAGAGAAAATAAACTTCCATACCTGCAATTTATATTCAGTGAGCACAAGCTACATACACAACGAGGGAAATAAACAAAAAAGAGTAAAAAAGTTACTTTAGAAGATAGATGGGCAGAATTCAAATTTTCATACACATTGGTGAAAACAACAAAATTCACACATATGCTTTCGCTCATTCATTTAGTTGTCGATGTTGTTGGTTTTTATACTAATCCCGTAATCCAGTTGCTTTGTAAATATTTCGATTGCTATTTTTTTTTTGGGATTGTATTTTTAAATTGAGAAAGAACAACATCGAGACCTAAATGAATCAGCGAAAGCATATGTGTCAATTTGTTGTTTTCACCAAGTTGTATGAAAATTTGATTTCTGCCCATCTATGCTTTAGAAAGAAGACAATTAGTTTTGTGAGATATTTCGCTCAGCCATTTGCGAAACAGATGACAAAACTATATAGCCTTTTCTAAATTAGTCTATCTCTGATCGCCCAATGAATAAATTTAAATATTTTTAAGTACGAAGAGTTTTTTTTAATCTAAAAACGTCACAAAGAAATTTAAAATAAAAAGTTCAATTGAAATTGAATTGCAAAATGTTTATTAAAGATTTAAAAGCAACAACAACGAAACGAAAATTACGTCAATTATATTTTTAAAAAGGTACCAGAAAAGAAACGGTTACGAGAATTAAAAAAAAAAAGTTTTAACATAATAAGAAAAACAGTTATTTAAAGAAAATTAAAAAAAAAAAACTTAAAATTGTAAAGGGTTAATTTCTCTCATTTTATAAAAATGCCAGTAAATTCTATTGAAAATTTTTAAATTGAAATAAAAAAGTTTTCTGCAAATGCGTAATACTTCAATACTTTTTAAATCAAATTGTGAGCATGTGTTAAATAAAATAATATAATAATATAAATATTTCTCTAACATTTGGCGAAGCGTCTGAATTGTATGAGTACCACATGTAAAAACTACTTCCATAGGAATTTATACACAGATATAAATAAATAAATGTATATGTATATACTGCGTTTATGTGGCAGCAATTTGCAAATAAAATTAATTTGCAAATATCTAACTCACCGCTTGTACGTAACAGTGCCTTTACACATGAGAGTACTGTCTTACAAGTTGTGTATACGTTCATTATGCTTTTTGTCACGTCAAACTCTTCTCTGATGTGCATAAAATATTTTAATTAAATATTTAGAAGCTTATTACTTGAAAATTTTAATTAATATATGGAGACTTATAAGTTTTTAGCTAAATATTGTATTATAATTAAATAAAATAAATTCATCTGACTTTAATCATCTCAAATTTAGTGCGAACGCCTGTGTTTAGTTTGTATTATTATCATTATGGGTTATAATCTTACCGTTATCTATTGTGCAGCCAATCTTCCCAACTACAATCTGAGACTCCTAACGAATTTCGTACTTGCTGTAACACTAATCATGCCTAGGTCTTCTGGGACCAATGTCTAAGCAGTTCTTTCTGTGTCTTTCCACCGACAGAAACGATACGAGTCGTTTCGTACCACACCGCTTTTACTCATGTGATAGTTAAGCTTACAATGGATCCTAAGCAGCACAACATTAAGATTTATGTCATTTCTTCTGAGGTATAAAACAATCTATGCCTTAATGCGCTCGGGGTTAACAAGTCTCTTTAAGTGCCGCATGCCAGCTATGACCCTCCAGCAGGCTTGTAGACTTCGTAAAGAGTAAAGTTTTTGGACACCCCGAATAAGGGCTCTGGAACTTTGAAAGGGGCATCTGCGCCCTTTTTAGCCAGTTAGTCAATCATTTCATTGCACACAAGCCCTTCGTGCCCGGTATCCATAATAAAGTAACCGTGTTTCTCTCTGTTTAAGCATTGAAAAGATTATAGCAATTCCAATTTAATCTTGATCGAAAAAAATAGTTTGCCAAGCCACATATAGCTGCTTTACTGTCTGAGAAAATATATAGTCCGGTACCACATGTGCCCCTTCGTAAACATTCTCCAGCACATAGCTATTAGGCCTGTACCCCCACCTGAAAAATGAAAGCTGTTTTTCCCATTGTAACTGCCTTGCGGAAACACAATCCTGCAATTCATGCATCAGAACTGCCATATTCCATTTTGAACCCATCAGTATACCAAAATTGTCGATTCGGGTTAAATAATATTATATTTCACTGTTTCATCAAACTGAGCGTTCACTGATGAATACTTCGAAACGCCTGGGTAATGTGAGTGTTTTATCCATCTTGTCAGAGATGGCTAGGCATGTAGAGTTGCAGGCCGATTCTAGAATTTTTACATGTCCACTAAGTCCGCTTTAAGGCTCAACTAGCTGCTGCTCCTCTACTCACAATATGTAGGGGAGTGAGCCCGGTGATCCTTTCCAAGGCTAGTGCAGGTCACGTCTTCATCGCCCCCGTTACACTCAAACAGGCTATTCGATGCACCTTGTTGAAGATTATCTGAGCCTATTTTTGTTCTACCTTTAACCGCTGTACCAAAGACTCATAAGTGACCATCGGTACTATGATAGTTTTATAGGACCATGTCATCATTTTTGATAGTAGGCTCCACTTTTTACCATACACTCTTTGGTACGCAAATGTTGCCCTTAAAGCTTTGCTAGCTATGTATAGTAAATATTTTTTCCAAGTCTTATCTAGACCTACTATCAAATATTTGATCTCCTTGAACATTCCCAAGGCACGTGCCCCCCGAACTGGCTAAAGTATAAAATGTATGTGAGCTCTCATCACTCCCAGAACATCCCCCTGAACCACCTTACAGACGTTATTACTAACATCCAAAAGTTACAAAGAAGACAGTCGAATATTTTACGAACAATAGTCTGCGCCCCCTGGTATATAAGAAATGAGAATATCCACAGAGATCTAGAAATTCCAACGGTTCGGGAGGAAATTGAAAAATATTGTACTAAGTACGTTCACAAACTGGCGACCCATCCAAACGCCTTCGCCAGGGACCTGTTACAGTTCGAGGGACACAGAAGACTTAAGAGAAGTGATACCTTGCGTCTAGTGAGAAGAGGGATATAACTTTTTTATTTAAACGTAGAATATTCCTTTTATTTTAAGATTTGAGTACAAGTAACTAGTTATTACATTGGTAATAATTATTTAAGTTTCTTTATATATTTTTACAGTTAAGATTTGGATACTTATTGTAATTTTCTTATAGAAAGATTCAATAATAATAAACAATTAAAAAAAAAAAGAACATTCCCCACGTTTTAAGGTACCTACCCTTAACTTCTTTTTGTTCTAGCGAAGGGAAACATTTTGGTTTTATTCGGATTTATCGAAAGTCTTGACTTCTGACTCCATCTATGTTTGGTGTCAAAAGACGATTGCATTCTACTAGTAACTACAGAGTCAAAATTGTCCCTTATCATATTTACTAAATTGTCTACAAACTCCTTAACTTCCGAGATCGCCGAGAGCCTCCAAAACCCATTGACTATCAATAGCCATAACAGGCCATCCTTTGGTTCAACTGACAATTAATCTTCTTACCCACGTTTTTAGGATTATGGTCCTGTTACTCAGCGTATTGAGAACCGATGTCATGATCAGTCAGGGTATTTCCTTCTTGGGCAACGCCTCCTCCATAGACTCTAAGGTAACGTTGTCAAAAGCCCCTGTGATGTTAACATACAGAGGGCTATTTCTTTACCAACCACAGCCTTTCCGATTTTTCTCGTTAGGCTATGCAGTGCCTCATCTGCCTAATTGGAAAGCATATTTTCCAAACGCCTAAGACGGACTTCCCATATATTGGTCCAAAAATTTTTAGTTTTTAAATCATGTTTAAAAGTTTTGGTGTGAACATGGTATGAATTAACAAGGAATAATATTTTATATTACAAATAATTCGCAAACGTCCAGCTATATATATATTAGGGCAGGTCGATTTGTATGGAGGCAAAAAAATAGCTCAAATTACAAGGAAAATCGTATTCTAGGGATCAAAATAAGAAACTTTGCCGAAGGAACCATAACTCTACAATGCATTTTGATGTTTCGACTTTTGACCCGAAGGGTCAATAATTTTTTTTATTTTAATTTCTATTACTAAGTAAAATTAATTTTTTCATTTCTTTCTGACTAAATAAATTACCCCCCGTTTCCACATGCAAGTGCAAATTCGAAAAACTCAATACACTCTCACTTTTTCACTAACACACTCATATTTTTCGAACTTGCAGCTGAACTGGCAACCAAATTCTTTTGCAAGTAAATTTTTGACACTTGCAGCAAGTAAATTGACAAATGAGAAACAGTGCTACCGCGTATGAGTTTTAAATTAATGTATTAGGCTGTGGAAAAATAGAAGTTACGTTAGTAATTGATATTTAGCATATTTAACAAAATTAATAAATAAAAAAAAAAAACATAATGACCCACCAACACATTTAAAAGTTAAATTTATTTATTAATTTCATATTTTTGACTTAAAAAATCTTAACAACAAAATTTTTAGTTGGTATTCACGGTGTTTGCGACGCGGCAACACTTCATTCATATATTTTTATTCTCTATATCAATAGCGCAGCCATTTTTTCATTAGAAGTGAAGCAGTTGCCGATATTTTAAAAATGAACTTGCACTGTTCTGTGTAGACACTCATACAATTTGCAAGACTTTCGACTATTTTTTCGGCTTTTTCGTAGTTAATACGTATACTCAACTTGCAAGCAATTACTTGCATGTGGAAACGGGGGGTTACTAAAGAGAAAAATAAACTCCAAAAATAAAAAAACAGCCATTTCGCTGATTTTTTCTTGCAAAGTGCCAAAAATGGTGATTTTTTTAAATGTTTGTATAGGGAACCCCCCAGGGGTGGCACACCCCCACTGGCACAGGTGGGTCGGCCCTCCAAAGTTAGTGGGGGTCGGTCATACATTTTGACTCGATTGAGGCACTCTAAATGGGTCAAAGTGAGATTTTTCTAAATTTGACCCTTCGGATCAAAAGTTTCTTATTTTGATCCCTAGAATTCCTTGTAATTTGTGCGATTTTTATATCGACCCGCCCTAATATATATATATATATATATTCCATTTGTTGCTGAATTAGTAAAATGATTAAATCTTTCCCTAAAATAATTAATTCGTCAGAATTTTTTTATAATTAGACAAAAGATGGTCAAATTCGATTAAACTTAAAAAACCTAAAATCCTCGTAAGACACTTGTCACTCATTGAAATGATAAAACCATTAAATTTCATACTTACTGAATAAATTAAAATCGAGCTTGTAGCATTGTCATTAAAAATGTACAACACCCTACCCCAATCGACGATATTAATGTTGATATTGAAAAGAATGGTCATTAAACTAGAAGTATTGTGAGCTTACGTATTAAAATTACAAAACACCAATATCTTATGTCGATTTAGAACCTAATATAAATAACAAAACAATTTACGATGTTAAGCATATAACATCCATCGTCGTTATTAAACCTCCAATATCACCGGTGTCAAGAATTCAGGCACATTAAAAAATTGCCAAATGCGGTTTCAACTGTCGACTGATTTACCAAAAACATAGAAGTATTTTCACGATGTGTTTGCAAAATCATCCAACAAACTACAGTATGAAAAAAATTGAAAAACTGGACTCGAATCGTTACATCCGTACACGTACAACTCGTCACGTAAAAATGTGATTTTGAAATTATAACATACGAAAACGTACAACAATTCACAATAATTGTGAAGATTATAACACACGTGATCGTACGATTCAACGTATTATTTTTACGAGCTATCATCCGTTAACTAAATTGCTTTCGAATGCATATAAAAGTTTTTTGAATATAAAAAAAATTTAAGTTTTTTGTAATTTTCTTGCAAAAAATAATTATTTTATAATGCAGTTATTTATTTTGGACTAACTACAATAAACTTAATCCTAAACAAAAGGAGGTAATGGCAGAGTTCATGAATGGACACCAAAACTTGGCAAAAAAAACTTGATGCCAAATTGCGCTTGCAAAGCATCTTAATCCATGACAATCACCATAATTGCATTTATTTTTCTTCAAAATACACTTATCGAATACACTTGTGGGGCAGGCATATGCTGACCAAAAATAGCAGGCAAAAAAACTCTCATTTAATGTGGAGCTCTAAATTGAGGCAGTCGAATTTGAAGCAACTGTTGAAATCAAAAATTCAATTCCGGCATTTGTAAAACTTAAAATTTTGATATTCAACATGAGCCTAAAATTTCTAGCCATAGAATTTTAGATATTGAAATGCTCACCTGTAGTAAAACTGTAATAAAAAATTTTTTTTAAAAAAACCAAAGATATGCATATATATGTATGCAACTGAAGTACCTATTAACATAAAGTTGAAACATACATAATAATGTACCTTTTTCTTAAAAAAAAACCTATTTAAATTTTTAATGTTTAAAAAAATTTAATTAATTCAATTATTTATATTTCAATAATTTTAATTTTTTGACAGATTTACAACTATTGTTAATTAAATGAATTCGCCTTCATACGATTATCGTAGCACGTAATTTATTTTCGTACGTTTGCCTATACGTTCACGGATGTAACGATTCGAGCTCTGATTCAAAATCAAATTGAGTAGACTAAGAAGCTCGTAAACATGATGTCTGTTTTAAATATAAAATTATGCAGTTAAGTCTTAAATTAACAAAATGGAATGAAATGGGTTTTCGAATCACACCCAGGAAGTTGAAATATTCCTAAAGACCAACTTTATTTATATTCTTATTTCTGAAACACACTTTACAAAATAAACAATTATGATTTAATAAATACTAACCATCTAGATGATAGGGCATATGGTGGAACTGTTTAACTTATAAAATCAATCATAATTTTTAAAATTTTCTAACGAACTAAAAACACTATATGTTCAAGCAACCTGTGTACCAATTTGTGTGAGTTATCCTACACTTTTGTGTGTGCTATTTATTTTCTTCCACGCTTCTCCGTTAAATGCCAAGAATTTAAGAATTTATTAGAATGCTCGGAACGAGATTTATATTTGAAGATGATTTTATTGACAACCATTATATGTAGGGCTCGAGACTAATTAATACCAAAGTTAGAAAACTTTATAAATGTATTAATAACAAGAATTAATCTGTTTTGTCTACTGATAATCTTACAATTATTTATTAGATTTTGTTGTGTATTTTAGCATACCTAATAACCTCCTTCAAATAACTGATGGCAACGATTTGAATTCTAATCACACTCCTCTTATTGTTGTCTTTAATATATTTTTACACTGTTACTCAAAAAGTTTTCAAATCTTTACCAATAACACTGATTTAAGTTATCTTAATACTTGGATAGGAAGAAATATTAATCTCAACCTATCAATTAAGACAGCATTGGAGTTAAATGATATAGTTGAAACTTCCAACAACACAATTAATGAAGCTGGATTCATATCAATACCAAATGATAACAATGTCTTACCAATTCAGTTTTATGTAACTTCAGAAATCAGATCAGAGATAAAAAATTAACAAATATCAAACTTTCTTAATGTAAATAGAAATAATAAATACTCTTTATGGAATGCTTTACAATACATAAAGTGCCCGGTTAGAAGATATATTATAAGTAAAGATGAAAATGGGTTTAGGGTGCAGAATAGATGAAAGTGAAGCTTAAGCAATTGTTTTATAATTGTAAAAAAAAAAAAAGTTTTCAACCTCATGATATAAGGAGTCATCATGCACAAGAGATTCAAAACTTCTCAGATTGTCCATGTCGACTGGATCGGCCAATTAAACATATATCGTCCCAGGAAGTAGAGAAGAAATAGCTGAATTAAATTGTAAAAAAAAGTTCGGGATATGTTCATGTCTAAAAATCCTATTTTACTTCTTACCTTAATCTATAATTCTATTCTAAGGTTCAATCACTTTCCCTCTTTAAACAGGAAAGTCGGAAAATGTTATATCATATCATGTAATAAGTTTATTATTCACATTTTCTAAAATAATTGAAAAACTACTTCTGAAAGGAATGCAGCCTTTTCTTAAAAAGCATTGTATAATATTTATATATGAACATGGTATTCCCGAACAATGTCATCGTATAGTTAATTATATTAGAGATTTCTTAGGGTACAAAATGTACTGCTTAAAAAAAAGCTATTTCGAACGCAAGACGTTCAGCGTCTTGAAAATTTAAAAGATATATTTAAATGTGGTAAGCATTTTGTAATTATTGAGTAGGTTCATTCGAGTACTTTATTAGTAAAGATTACTAACTGAGTAAATTTTAACAAATTCGCTCTCAAGAAAAGTTTTACACAAAAAATTACTTGAACGGAAAATTAGTAAAATTTATTAATAAAAATAGAAACATTCGACATTCAACTAAAACTAGCCAAGATATATAATGGAAAATAGAAAATTGAATGTAAAATGTTCACCTAGAACATATAGAAATATAGACAGTGAAAAGATTAGTGTAATAAATACATATTTTAAAGCAGACTATTTTATAGATGAATTGTATAGAATCAATGTTGCGTTGGAAAAAGCGGATGGAGAAGACTTCGACCAAATGATATAGAACGCAGCACTAGCTCTCGTACAAGTATTACAAGGGACTCAGGAGAAAATTAATGTGGGGTTGATCCTGCTACAAAATTTCTCATTTGTGGGATAAAATTAGCGATGATCTGTGAGAAGAGTTAATTTTTTAATTCGGCTGAAGTTTAAATAAAATATTTTGCTTTAGAGCGACAATATAAAAGAGTCGCTTTGAATAATAGCAAAACTGGCCGTTCTGGACAAACATGAATATTCTAAAATTAAGTTTTTAATGGTGTAAGAATACGTCATAACTACTCGTAAATAAAGAGTTTTTTTAATGTGTTTATTAGCGAACTTGATGTTATTTTAAAGGACAACGTAGCATTAAGTCCTGAATTTTTATTGGACAGTGAGTCTGAGGTATCTTTGGATAAAGAAACTTTACAAGATTAGCAGCTTTAAATACTTTTTTCTAATTAAAGAATTGATAAATTCAACTTCAAGAAAAAGAAATCCGAATATGAACAATATCTACAAAAGACATTCAATCATTCAAAAATAAAGCAGAAAAATGACGAGGTAGTCATTACAGGATGCAGGAAAATTTAAAAAAAAAGGAAAGAGCTAAATTTTTTGTAAAATATTTTGAATCTGTCCCACAGTGCCTTCGTATATAAAAAAAAATTGCATGTGGCATATGAATAACATATGAATACATACCTATGTACGAGTATGTATGAATACTGCAATATTCTAAAAAGTTGTGCTCTCGTGTTGCTTGCACCACTGCAGTTCAGTTTTCTTCTAATGTATTTTTGTTCTGTTTGTTCTATTTGCTAATGGTTCTAATTTTTGGTTGGTTGGTTGGTGTACGTGGTGGCCTCAATGGCCTTCAATTAGAGTCGCAAGACTCCGTTTTTGACCACCTACTCGCCAAGACCATGTAGCCATAAGGTGACTTAAATCCACACGTAACATTTAGATATCCGAGAAGGTCAACCTAACATTCCTCTCGATATCTCAGGTAGTTCGGCCATCAGGTGTGCACCGAGAAATCTGTGTCATAACCGTCTTCTCCTTCTCGGGTGACTGGCAGCTGCGGCAGCTATCGTTGAAGGACAGTCCCAGCTTGCTGGCATGCTTACCGATCGTCCAATGACCGGTTATCACCGCCACCAGTCTGGAGATGTCCCTTCTACTCCTGCTCACTAATTGAATGGAGCGTTTACCATAGTAGCGAGGGCATAATTGACGCGTGACCTTACACGTTTGTAGACTCCGCCATCTGGTGTCTGCCCTTTTCCGGTAGTGATCAAAAATACCACTCCTGATACTACCAAGTGATACAGGGACTGCCTTTGATATAGAAACCTCCACGTTAGAGCCAGCCCTAGCCAATTCATCCGCCTGCTCATTACCAATAAAACCACTGTGTGCAGGAATCCATACCAAGGATACGTCAGCCTGACGTCCTATGTTGGATAACACAGCCTTGCATTGGCCCACTAGAGCAGAGAATGTAACACACGATTGAAGTGCCAAGAGAGGCGCTTGGCTATCTACGAAGATGCCAATAGCTGCCCTGATACTCCTGTGGTACTGAGACTCACATGCCTCCTTGATGGCCAGTATATCTCCCTGGAAAACAGTAGATATATCCGGAAGTCGGAATGAGAGTCTCATGTCAAGTTCACTGCAGTACACTCCAGAGCACATACCGCACATCATCTTAGATCCGGCAATGTATACTCTGGTGTCATATCTACGTACATACGTTCCCTTTTTCCACTCCCGCCTGGAAGGAAAAACAACTTTGAAAGACCTATCAAAGTCTATCTGAGGAACTATGTAGTCGGTAGTAACCCTAAGATCCGGATGCAATCGATTCAGGATCTTAGTATATGTTATGTGATTAATCCAGATGTAGACAACCTAGTCGCACTGCTGGCTGATCTGGCTATCAGATGTAAATCTATAGGAATGAGGTGCAGTACATTACTCAGAGCCTCCAATGGACTGATACGCAAGCACCCGATAATTCCTATACAAGCAGATCTCTGAACCCTATACAGCTGGTCCACTATGTATCTCTTCTCAGTAGCGGTCCCCCATACCAAAGATCCGTATGTAAGGATTGGACGTATAATGGCACTATACATCCACAGTACAACATTCTGCGACAGGTATAGTAGACAACCTTTGCCCTCCTAAACCTATGCCGTACATTGGCCTTCCAGGATACTTTGGAATCCAGAATCACTTCCAGTTATTTCGCACTATCCGATAAGGATAGTTCTAATTTTTACTTCAGTGCAAAATATTTTGTCACTGAAGTAAGTATTTGTTTTGTTTCCTTTAGTACATACTCATCTATAAATCTTTAATAACTATTCTTATTCTATTTTTACTAACTACATATATACACAGAAATATTTCTTACTTCGCTGCATTTTGCAAATATGTATGTACACTCCGGTTCACTTATTTAAAGGCACTAAAAATTCCATATTAAGCAGCCTGTATCTTTTGCAATTTTTAACCGATTGAAGACTTTTAAAATGGAAATGGAAGCTAGATACCTTGAGATATAAAAAAAATTATGACAAAGTGGTAAAGAACTTTTTTTAAGCAATTTATCAAAAAAAGTCCAAAAAAGTGCTATTTTTTTTTGGTTCACTTGAATAAAGGCACTTTAACTAATTTTAATGAAAAACAGTTTTTCTTGCTTTTTGAGTTTGTTTTACTTTATTTAAGAAATATTAGTAATGGGTACAACCCCCTTTGTTTTTAATAACTTCGAATATACGGGTTTTCATTGACAGATAAAGAGAACTTATGTAATCTAACTAAATTTGATTCCAAGCAATCTACGCAACAGCTACATATATGTTGTCCTTGATGTAAATATAGACAACTTTTAAGCTTCGTCCAATTTTTTTTAGCTATTGCGCGGTTAGAATATCCTTCAGAACGGTAAACATCGATTATAGTTTTTTCCGATAGAATTAAAATTTTTTGTTTAGCGATTTTGACTCGTAAAATGATTAAGATGTAATAAATTGCAATAAAAAAACGCTCTCTACAAAAAATCATCGCTTACCTTAAAAATAATAAAGTGCCTTTATTAAAGTGAACCAAAAAAAAAATTCACATTTTTTGACTTTTTTGATAAATTGCTTAAAAAAAAGTTCTTTAGTAAAAAAACCATGTCATGATTTTTTTTTAAATCTCAAGGTGTCTAGCTTTCATTTCCATTTTATAATTCTGCAATCGGTTAAAAATTGCAAAAGATACAGGTTGCTGAATATGGAATTTTTAGTGCCTTTAAGTAAGTGAACCGGAGTGTATGTCTATCCAACAACGACAACAACAACACTACAAAAAAATCATAAGAATTCATACTTATCGAGAAAATTTTTAATAATATAGAGTTGTCCAACCAAAACTCACAATATGAATTGTAAATAAAACAAAAAGTTTTCAGAGAATGATCCTAATTTTTTTTTATTTTGATTGAAGGATCTATGACAATTATGTTTCATATCTCTATCCGATGGTCCATATTTTCAAAGACTATGAGACACAATTGAAGTTCAATGCCGCTAATGTGCCGAATTATCTTATGCTTTAGCTTTTGAATTGTTCTTGGCTAATTGAAGTCTAATTAACATAGCTGCGATATGAGATAACAAAGCAAGTGGCAAGTGGTATTACGAGTATGCTGTTGGAATCACATATCGTCCAGATCCAAATTTATTCAAAATTCGAATCAGTGATTTCGTGCGATGTTCAATTGTTTGGCACGACAACGAGTCGTGGTTGAATTCTTTTCTGACACACTATCGTTAAGTGTGACTCACAACTAACATCGAGCATTATTGTTGGACCACCCTTTATAAACAAAGTAAAATGAAATACAAAAAAGTGGGGATTCCATAGACTCTAAACCATACATGCACCTAAGAGAAAAGAGCAAATTCAACCATCTGCTTAAGCTCATACATTTAGTTGTCGAAAGAACATCGACAGACGAACATGTGCGGAAGATTAGGCATTTTTTTTTTAATTTTTTTTGTACACTAACCTAGAAGCGCGTAGGTTTCAATTAAAATTTGATAATGCTTTGTGAAAATATTTCATGGTAAATAATGCAATTCTTCTTATACTACCAGGTATTTAAAATAAAGAGGGAATATATTATGAAAACGCATTATGATGCTCTTCATAGCAACATAATAGTAAACCCAATGATAATACCAAATGTTTGTCTTCATGCTTACTTGGTTGCTCTCTCACAATTTATTTCTCTCTCACTAACACTATTATAGTTTAAATTGTGCCCACCTATGTGTAAACAGAACAGAAAAACGCCTACATACACTTTAATATTAAAGGGCTGCGCAAGCATACTTGAAAGCCACACACCACTACAAACATGTGTAATATTTTATAATAAAAAGTGCTTGCAAGCTATTTCAAGTATGCTTGTGCAGCCCTTTATTTAATTAATATAAGAGAACAATGCGATCGACAATTAATTTTTTTCCATAAAAAAAAAAATAGCAAAAGAGACGTAAATGTGATTACTCTTAATATACAATTGAACCTTTTAAAATGAGCACACCTGCTGCCAAAGAGAAGTCTATGACATTTTTAATAAATAAGAAAAAGTAAAGCTTTTTTATCGAACGAAATTAAATTATAAATACAAAGTAAATTGTATTTAACCATTTGCAGAGCGATCAACAACGAACGAAAATTAAATTAAATAAAAAATAATAATAATTAAGAAAATAGCAAAGGAAAAAAAGAACCTAGACAAAATAATAAATTACAAGTTAAAGAAAAATTAACAACAAGCAGAAAAAACGCTCACCACCCGCCAGAATAGACAACATCAACCAACAACTATAAAATCGACGTCACAAAAATACAATTTTCTGTTTTTTTTTTTAATTTGACATTTTATGGTTAAAATTAATATATTTAAATAAATTTGAATATAGAAAAAATAAGCGCACTTTAACTTAATACTCGTGTCACGAACAAGGCATCATCAACTAAATGGAACAACAAATTAATTATCTATATTTAAATAATGAATAAAAATAAATAAGTGAATAAAAATAATAATTCAACAGCATACAAAAGTGAGAAAATTATTAAAAAATAAATAAATAAAGATCGATTACCTAGACAGTTGCCGGTTGGTGTTTTTAATATTCAGTAGCCAATATTTGTATTAAAAAAGTTAAATTGACTGAAAATAAAACGAAAAATTTTATTTTTAAAAATAAACCAACAATATGAAAATAATAAATTAAAAGAAAAGAACTAAAAAATAATAAAAGGAATTAAACTACTAAATAAAATAAATAACAACAACTCCATACAAACGAATTAACAGAGGAATTCAATTGCATATTGCATAAAATTAATTAAAATTCAGCAATTGTTTCCAATAAACTCTATTTCATGTTGCAAGAATAATAAGAAAAAAAATCTAAATCGAACATTTGTGAATAAAAATAGCAAGAACTTTAAGCACACACCCATATACACACCCACACACACACACTAACCTCCCAACGACTTGGAGGAAAACTTAAAAAAAAGACAGAAAAAAATAAATACGACAAAGGAAAGGAAGTAGAAGAGCGACATCGAGAGAAAAAACGACAAAAGAAAAATTAAAACAATTTTTTTAAATATTCGCAAAATTTAAAGCGGAAGAATCGCTTAACAAATGAACACAAATCCTACCAAATAAGGTAAGCCAGCTAACCAGCCATCATATTTGAAAAAATTACAGATATAGCTACTTTTTTTTAATATAGAAAAAAAAGGGTGTTACCTAATATTGCTATAACTAGAGACCTAACTATTTGCTTAAACTTACAAAACCTTTCAGTTATGTTATCATAATTTTTACCAGGGGGGTTACTCTCTATTGCGATGCGAAAGAAAACGTATCGCAACTCAATGTAAAAATCATACAGATGCGAATGGTTTTTCTTTCGCATTGCAATAGGGAGTAACCCCCCAGTCTTGTAGTTTCTGAGGTATTGTTGTTTAAGATTCTATGTCATTTACAGAAAGAAATATTTGTTCAGATTAATTTAATTTTTTATTAAAATACAGCTTACTTGTATAATTTTATCATTCGAATTAATTTTAGGTATTAAATTCATGTAGAACTATAAAAATAGTTTTCAATAAATAGTGGTCACGCTTATTTCGACAAATATTTGTGTAATGTGACCGTAGCTTTATTTATATAATTTTTTTTTATTGTACAAGGTGGGAGAAAATAAATCACCCTATTGGAAGATGCTCTTATTTTTGCAAATCTCGGCAAATGTCAAATCGGTTTTGACATTTGTGAACTAGACAGATGTAGAATACAAGTGAACAAGCCATGGAGCGATACACTCCCCAAGAACGCGGAATAATCGAAGTGGACGATTTTTCTACCAAAATCATAATTAGCGACGAGGCTCATTTCCACCTCAGTGGGTATGTGAACAAGCAAAACTATCTCTTCTGGGGTACCGAAAATCCACGAGTGATACACGAGGAGCCATTACACTCCCTCAAAGTGACTGAATGGAGGACTCATCGGGCTGGTCAAACGACAACAGTGAACGGTGCGCGCTGTAGGGCCATGTTAACCGAGTTTTTTCTGCCGCAATTGAACGAATTAGGACTGGAGGACATGTGGTTCCAACAGAACGGAGCAACGGCACACATTCCATTTTCATTTAGAAAAAAAATGAGAGCCAAACAACATCGGATGACTTCTTTTCGCCCACCTTGTATATTAATTTTATTGCATAAGTAAAATTGAAATTGTTCGTAGACACTGGTTTCGCTTTCGGAAACATCTTTTTTCCTCATCGGCAGCAACTGCATGTTTGTCAATATTAAGTATTTAAACAGATCAACTGTGAAAATGGAATACGAGAATTTTTCTTTATCACAATAATATTATTTTATCTATTTCAAATTATATTACAGTGTTACCATACCTATTTATAATCAACATTGTTGAATAGAACAGCGTGTATATACTAATTATTTATTATTGAAAAACGTTTTCTCTCAAATAAAAATATTTATTAACAAATTTATTAATTTTTCGTTATTTGCTTTTTATATTTGCTGAATCTTTTATAATTAATAATATATAATAGAAATTAATTTGTATTGCTTTTTAAAATTCTTATTTATACAATTTTTTTATTGTATATTAATTTTATTAAATAAGAATAATTAATTTCTATATTTATCAATTAATTTTTTTTAAGTTTGCTTTTTTGATATAACTTTGTAAATATCTCAGAAACCACAAGACTGGTAAAAATTAATAATACCATAATTTTATTCCCGATCCTTACGTGTTTTTGTAAGTTTAATAAGAAAGTTAGTTCTTGAATTGTTGCAAATTATGTGGGGTAACCACTTCTTTTTTTTTTTAACTACACGTCGAATTAAAGAAGTAATTTACAGCGATTGGAGCTTATTACGATAAATATTCAAATTGGCCATAAAACCTCTTGCAAAAATGAAAATTTATTTTGTAGGCCTGTGTTATTGGTATTTTTAATGTAATTAATTTCATTGAAATAAATTCAAGTCTAACAATCGATTCGTCTAAAAAAATTTTATGAAAATTGCTAAAAATTATTGTTTGTATTCTGTAAACAGGGCTGATTTCCTAAACGTATAATTACAATGTATCAATCCAATATTAATACCAAGTTGATACATTGTGTAGCTACTTTTCTAATACTTTGCATATTGATATTTTGCAACTCTGACATCGTTTAGGAACATTTATATGCTAACTTCATTGACTTGAACATTTTATTGAAAAATATTTTAGATTTGGGCGAAAAAGGAAGCTCCAGGTAGTTGCTGTTTCGCCCGACCTCTTATTGCATTTTTTAATTACTTTACATGTTATCACGAAATTTAAAAAGTTTCTGTATATTGTGCCTCGTGTAAAAGGGAACGTGTCGTCTATGCATTTAATATTTTGTAAAACCTGATCCCATGGCACAATACGTTTCTTTTTTTGGCGAAATTGCTTTTCCATATCCAGTCTAACGTTTATATATAAATTTTTATAGTTATGCGTCCATTTTTTTTCTGTAATAAAAACAATTTAAAAATAAATAAGAGAATATTTAAATATATTAAGCTAGCATTTAACTCGCTACTTCGTCAGCGTAGTACCATACTGTCGCTTTTATAATTTCGTATTTAATCTCAGTTCTAAATATTTTAATACAACTAAAATTAAAAGGTATCATTATAATATAGAAAAAGGACCCTTTTGTCAATTTATTGTTTTTTATATTTACTGATCACCGTTGGAGCTCGGTCTGATAGTTATAAATTCGTTAATGTTAAGAAAAAATACCATTATGGTATATGAATTAAAAGTACAGTTTTCTTCTCTTCACCTTGTCCTGAACCATTTAAACTCAGTCTATTAGTTTTACACAGAGAAAACATCTTCGGTTGTGATAAACGAATTTGTTGCCAATCGAATTTTGGTGGTTACGTGTACTATCTCAAAATTCGGTCAGAAGTATGGAATAATTCTTTTCTTAGTTTTGAATTTTTGATACCTACAGTTGATTTTATTGAATAATTCAGTCACTACAACTGATATTATTAATTGTGATTTCATAATTAAAAACAAAAATTATTGTGATTTCCATATTAATGATAGATGCAACTGAAATAAAAATACTTTCGGTATTCATGAAAAACGCAAATAATCAATTTAAAAGAAATATATATTTATTTGAATAATTTTTGAATTCATATGTTTTATATTACACTATACGTATGTTTGTGTTATAATAAAATATCTTAAACTAATTAAATTTATTTAAATGTGCAAATATTAATAGACACATACAATTTTTTGCTGCCCGCTATGTGAACTTAATGGATTTAAAATTTCAAAATCATAGAAGTACTCGTATATCATAATAGGAATAAATATTTTGTTGCTTTCTTGATTCGGATTTAATATTTTAGTTTTTGTCTTCCACAACGGACTTTGAGTTATATTGTGAAAGGAAGGTGAAAATTTCATAAGTTCTTCATAGTTTAAAATTATATTTAGCAAATCCGTTTTAGAAAAAAGAATAGTGAAAAGTTCTTGAATATCAACTATTGCGTAAAAAAAATCGTTCCTATTTTTAACTATTTTATTATAAATATTTTATTAGAATTTTATTAGAACGTTTTGAATTCGTAAATACTTCAAAAGCAAGTGTTCAGATTTTATTTCTGATGGGGTTAATAAAGATTTCAATATACATATATATAAGCTCTTGATTTTTATAGAGGTTAATGCTTTACTAATCCTAATATCATAATAAGAAAAAAGTTCTTATCAACATGTGTATCTAAAGTAAATTGTTGTTCAATATTTAAATTTGATGATTCCAACTCAAATTTATTAGTTACCGACAATTCTTTTAATCTGTTTTTATTGTTCAGTAGAACTACATTAAAATCTCTAATATGTTTTAAATGTGAATTTATACTAGAGAATATCCTGTTGAAATTGGTGGTACACTTAAATCTTATGCAAGAACGATGATGATTTCTTACATGTGCAGAGAACAATTTGAAAGTCTTGAGTTCTGTATTACAGCATGTACATTTGATTTTAAAATAATGATTATTTAATTTAAAAGTTTGTAATAGACAGATCTAATACTTGTGTTATTTAAGTCGTTTTGTGTTGTAATTTTAAAAATGTATTTTTGAATGAAATTCCAAACCATTTTAGTTTCATTGGGATATTTAATATTTAGTATATACAAAAGCAGCTTTAAATTGCAAGTAAAGGTACTGACTCACTATCCTACTTAGTCGTACGATCTGTCTAAAAACCCATGTGTGCTAAAAAAGTATGATAGTGTGTATTGAACAAGCAGACTTTTTGACAGGTCTGTCCGATTTTTTAATGTTATAAAAATTTTCATAAAATAAATTTTATCAGTGCGATCAGAGTTGCATTTTCTATGTTCAAGGCAGAAAAATAGCAACAATACCAAGCTTGTGTTTTGTTTATACAAACATTTAAGTTATTCTTCATTGTACATATTTGTAAAAAAGATATTTTGCGGCAAAGAAGAAAATGAATACTTTTAAAAGTATTAAGGTGAGTAAACATATGTTTTTGCATCTTTTTTTGTATAATAGTATGGCATAAAGTTCGCCATTTTAAAGCGATTTCTTCAAGTAGGACAGAATTTTGTCACACATTATTTTGACATAATCGTACGATGGTGTAGAATAGTGAGTCAGTACCTTAAATGGCATTCAAAATTGTATGTAACAACGAATACTATTTCTGGTTGTAATTCTGACATATTTCTATCAGCTCGATTAGCTCGCTCAAGTGTCTAAGTAAAATGAAATATTTTTGCATTAAATTGGTAAGAGAGAATTTTCGCAGAACTTAGTTCAAAATGGGAAATGAATTTTTCTTGAACTTCAATTTTAGTAAGTTTGCAAGGTTTCTGATTTTTGGATTTTAAAACTGTCGAAAGAAACATATATGGCAATAAAAGAAATGCTAATGACTTTTTTCATTCTGTAATGAAAATTGGAAAAATGAAATGAAAGAAGTATTCACACTAGAATAAGAGTAAAATATAAATTCAAAGAAATATACCTTCACTTAAGCCTTCATAATTTTTATAAAATTTTTGAACCGTTCTCCATTTTATCAGGTTAACTTTTGAAATACTTTTTCATAAAATGTGTCCCATGTTTTAGTTCCTGAAAAGCTTAGGTACATTGATAAAACATCTGATTTTAACAAATTAAAAATGAAGTTATCACTTGTGCTGAATATTGGAAATTTTTTTATAAAATCGTAAGTTGATGTCGATGTTGACTTCAACAAATTTTTGCCTTTCTTGTAAGTAATTACACCATTTCATAGAAAATTTTTCAGTAGGTGTAGAGTTAAACTGTACGTCATCTGAAATTTCCGTCTTTGTCTTCATACATTTCTCACCTGGAGCAGAAAAAAAATTAATAAAATGTATCTAAGCTGCATTACATATACACGTACCATCTCTATTAATTTCTTCATTATTTGCTTTCCCATTGCAAATTATTATAACAAGGGAACTTTCTTTTTTATATATCACATTCAATAGCAACACCATTTTTTAAAGTGAAACAAACATAAAAAATATTTGCACTAAATTTGTTTCCTATGCTAAAATTTATTCTCAGAATAAAATTACAATGCAGTGATCTCTTACCTGATTTTTGTTAATTTTTTTTTTTTCAATTGTATAACAATTTTGAAATTTTTAATGTTTTAAAATTATTAATTTTTTCATAAATGACAGAAAATTCATTTTTGTTCAAAATAAATTTTCGTTACTTAGTACTAATAATTAATAATTAATAATTAAATATGACAAGTTATTATTCGGTTGACAATCCCAATCAAGATTTTCGAATTTACTTTCTTTTATTGTAATCGAATTAATACTATACAATTGTTATATTAAATTACAATATATTTTTATTTTAAAATATTTTTGACAAAAAGGAATTTATTATTAGAAATACCAATTTTCAGTACGGTACCCTAATATATTAAATTTGAATTAGTTGTGTCTAACAATTTTTCAAATTAGTTATTATAAAGGAAGCCAATCGGTTACGATTACTCATATAAACATTATTGCAATCATATTTTTCTTGAAATTGATATTTTACACTAATAACTATAAATTTTTTATTGGAATTATAAAAAAATGATAGCAGCTATGGAAATACGAAGTTTATAATTGATTTTTCGAAAATGTAATCATTTTCCAACCAATATTTTTTCTGTGTGTAGGTTCGTTAATATTAAAAAAACCAAAAAGTGCCATTGAAATCAATAAAAAGTACTGGTTTACTTCTTAATAATTTTTTATTTTGCTTAAGAGCGTTAGACCCCAATCTCATAGTTCTAGTGTTGTTACGATGAAAAACTGAAAAAGTACCAAAAAAAAAAAACAATAAAAAGTAAAATTTTTTACAATTCTTGGTTTTCCACCTTACTTCAGATCATTTGAGCCAAATCCCGTACTTTTACATTCCTTAATAATAAAATACCAAAAACTACCAAAAAAAATAGAAAAAGTACCATTTGTCCTCTTAATGATTTTTCACTTTGCTTGGGACGATATGAGCCCAATATCGTACATGCAGGTTTGATTACATTAAAAAAAATCAAAATGTACCATTAAAATGTATAAAAAGTACAATTTGATTTTTCAATTTGGCCTGAACCGTTTAAGCCTAGTCTCGTAGTTCTAGGGTTACTACTAAAATATCAAAAAGTACTATTAAAATCAATAAAAAGTATAATTTTGTCCGCTTAATGATTTTTTATTTTGTTAAGGACCGTTTAATTCTACTGTGAAAACTTTAGGTTTGCACATAACATTAAAAATACCATTAAACTTGCTTAAATATCAAGTACAAGTCTTTCTTTTGTTACTTTTTTCTCCCTTGAAACAATATTTTTATCATTGATTTTTATTGGGTGCTACAAATTAGTAATAAAATGTTTATATGCTGCATCAATTTACATAAAAGTACATATTTAGAAATAGTAGCAAAAAGGGGCGCATATTTTACCCCTTATTTAATCGAATTTAAAAAAAGTGCCAATATACATTGGAGATCTTTTTAAAAAGAGAAGAATACAGGGTAGTTATTGTTGCTGTGATTGTTACTTTGAAAGATAAATGGGGTTACAAAAACGTACCAACATTAGTTTTTCTCCTTTTTATGTAACAAAAGTACAAATATTATTTTTTTAGTAGAATATAAGAAGTTCGATTTTACCCCCTTAATATTCGAATTTCGAAAAATCCCTTCTTATTCGTCCTACACATTGAGCCTTGCATTTGCTTACCGTTTGGGCTGGGCGATGATGATAAGTCAGTCAGCCAGTCAGTAACGTTACTCTTTTATACATGTGTATAGATTATAAGAAAAACCGCTTACGTATTTTCTTGCGACGCCATTGTACTGCGTGTTGCATTTATTTTGCATCTAATTTATTTTTGGATGCCTTGCATGCTTTTTTTTGCGTATTAAGTGCAACAGTGTTGCAAATGGAAACAAAATGCATTGTGAGCATTTTCAGGGTTACATTTAGGAATACGCTGCTTTGTATTATTACAAAGCAACATGCGTTTAAGAAGTCAGCCCAGCAAACAGTGGGGCAGAATCTAAATATTTTGGAAATGGCTGGTCCGAAGTGCATAAAATTTTACACAGAGGCATAGCAAAGGAGTATTGCAGCTTAAATTTAGACGTACGAGCGTCACTGTGAGCTGACGAGTAATTTTTTGCGTATGAGGAAATGGGCTGCAATGCCCATTTGGACTTCTTCCCGGGCAAGTTCGGCGTTGAACAAGGCAAACATTTTCACCAAGAAATAGTTGCAAAAAATAAAATAGAAATGATTTCAGAATATTTTAGTGCTGATGATCCTGAGTTAAAAAAAAAACTGTCAAGCAAACATTTTTAAGTGAAATGGTTAAATATTGTTTTTTTATGAAAACTTTAATAACTCATCAAATTTTTTACGGATTCAGAAAAATAAATACATTTTGAAAGTTAAATAAAAATTTGTACGGTTTCTTTGTAAAATATTATGTAAAAACGTCTCCAAAGTTTAAAAATGGCGAAAAAAATGTGTTTGGTTGAGAAATACAAACAGATTTCTAAATCCGCTGAGAAACTTAAAATCGGTTGATATTCAACAAAGTTACTGGTTATAAGTGCATAAAAGTACCTGTAACTCAAGGCAAATTCCAAAAGCAGATTCTTGTTGCGCTTGACGGTACCTACCAGAAAAATAATATCACTTTCCAGGTATTTTAGGGAGTACCCTAATTTAGGGGCCTATATTTTTGAGCCTAGTGAAGATATTGGACTCAAATTTTTTTCTTTTAATTGAATAATATCTTATCTAAATAAAATAATAACATTTAGACAAGATCAGTCAAAATATTTTCATACATCTGAAATTTACCTAAATTTTTTTTAAAAGTTCTTACTTTTGATAGACCTGATTAATAGTTTCCTCTACATTAGCAGCTTAAGTAAGGTTTTCTGAATTTTTAAAGTTCATTAAATTATTTTCACAACAACAAAAAAAGTCATAATTACTGCAGTATCCAACAAAGTATTAATCAAAAAGCAAATGAAAACCATTATAAATTAGTCACGAGAAATAAATACCGCAGACTTCTAAAAGAAATAAATAAATAGATTCGAAGTAGACCTGACGCATGATGGAAATTTACAATAGAACAAGGTATATAATAAAGAAGTTGATTTCATCTAATTATAATACTTAAGCAAAAGGTATATCAAATAAAAGGAAAATATCTCTATGTCCAGACTACATAAAAACTATTTACTTTCACTTTGATTGATATTTCTGTTCTGAGTTTAAAAGAAATTCAATTAGGCTGTGCCGAGTCTTATATACTAGACATCTGCAACAAATAATATTTTTGTATTTGTAAATACATTTGCCAAAATTAAATAGGAATACGTACTTGCTCACAGAGCTCAAATACGGAAGAATAGTGGTGTTGCTTTTCAAGTTCTTATCCGTAAGTGTTTGCAAAAACCTTGTTCTGACAATAGGAACAACAAAAAGCAAATGAAAGTAAAAATGAGTGCACTATGTGCGGAACACAAAATACTTTGCTTAGAAACACTAAGTTAATAATCTTCAAATTCAAGCAGAGCAAAGGCACCTACATTTGATGGTGGCAGACCATTTAATGTCTTCAAGTTCCAGTTTGCAACAGTAGTCGACAAAAATAAGAGAAACAACGAAAAAACGATCGAGCTGATTTTGGTCTTAAAGGGAACGGCTGAAGAAACTTTTGCTAGTGTTCCAGCCAGTTGTAGAAAGAACTATGATGACTTAAGCATAAAATATAAATCTACCGGTGAATCACTCCAAGATTTTGCTATGAGGATAGAACGATTTTCGCAGCCGACGTATCCTGAAGAAAATCACCCATTGGTGGACCAAATAAAAATTGAAACATTTGTGAATGGCCTTCATGATCTTGATGTGCTCCAGGCAGCGTGTGCTTTAACAAAGTCAACTTTTGCAGAAACAATACATTTGCGCTAGCGCAAGAAACTGCAAAATTTATATCGAAGCCGCAAACGTATAGTGCGAAATATTTAAATATGTGCAGACAAAGAAAGAAGCATCGTAGATGGCATGGTTGAGGCTTTTATGCACGTAATAAAAGAAGAAATTCAAAACAAGATGCTACAATTGTGGTAAGGTTGGCCAACTACAGTGAAACAATCACAAGGTGAATCATCGAGCATCTCACGAGCCTTGGGGCCAACACTAGCTCCTGCAATCGAAGGCTTCACAATCTCAATCTCCATTGTAGAGAACAATCTTACCACTAGAGAAAGGATCAGTGGAAGAAGTGACATTCTTAAAATAGACATAGGGGCAGCGCGGTCTATTATTAGGCCAGAGTCGAGCCTCGAAGAAATGTAAGACTGCGCTCTCCTACTAGGGAGACTGCTACAGTCTATGGCAAAGTAAAATTAAATTTTTCTATTGAAAACGTGAGTGTTAGTCACGAATTTATCCAGCAGCGAGAAAGTCCTAAGCCAACACTAAATTATTAGCTAATGTATACCAGTGAAAGTAGTCGTAAATTGTATAGGTGTAAAACCGACATCTGTCAATAAAAGGAGTTATTCACGTAACAGGTGGGAAAATGGGTAGTGGGACTAGCGTCAGAGAACAAAAGTAAAGTCAAGCAGCAGCTGAAAATAAGAAAAGCCAAGGTAGGACGGCTATAGTGAAACATTCGATCAATACTGGTGAAGCGAGGCCCATAAAATAAGCGCCTAGATTCATTCCTCTGGCAAAACGAAATGAGGTGAAAGTGCTAGTCAGCGAGATGGAGCGGGATGGCATAATCGACCCATCTTCAAGTCCCTGGAGCTCGGCTGTAGTACTGGTGAAGAAGAAAGATGGCAGCACCAGATTTTGTGTCGACTACAGGAAGCTTAATGATTTTACAAAAAATTATAGCTATCCGTTATCTAGGATTAGTGACACCCTGAACACTTGCCGGAACAAAATTATTTTCCACACTTAATTTGCAGAGCGGGTATTGGCAAGTGGAGATTGCAGTTTAAAGTGATGTTATTTGGACACTGTAACGAGTATATACTGAAGGGACTTAAGTGAAAGATTTGAATATTATACTTCGATGATATTTTCGTGAAGACATTCAACGAACATCTGAAAAATCTTAAAGATATCTTCAAACGCATATCAGCAGCTGGACCGTTCCAGAAAGAAAGTAAATATTTGATTCACCGCGTAACATCTCACTGAATACTTACCGATGAAGATAAAATACGACCAGAAAAAGACTTACCTTGCTCGCAAAATCTACATGAGTTACGCACTTTTCTCGGACTCTGCACATCCTATAGGCAATTCATTCCAAGCTTTGCCAATACCACTGCAAGTATTCATGAGCTGACTTAGAAATCAGAGGAATATCAATGGAATGTAGCTTAAGAAAAAGCGTTTCAAATCCTTAAAAAGTTATTGTGTAAAGCACCAGTTTTTCAATATCCGATTGCTGGCCAAAAGTTCATGCTATAAACCAACGCAAGTGGATCTGGAATAAAAGGTGACCTCTCACAGGTGACCTATGACAAGGAAAGAGAAACTTCTCGAATACTTCACATCCTCTATAATTAGCAGAATGTCTTCCACCGCAATTACTGCACTTTCTCACATTGGGGTCGTTTTTAGGTGCTGTACACTCCGTGGTTTTATGCTCGTTACCACACACTACGCAAAAAGGTGGTAGCTTGCAGTAAGATTTTGTGTGGCCAAACTCTTGGCAATTGGTGCATTGTGCAGGGCCATTACGCTTATGTGGCTCCTCTACTGTTATTCTTCGGTTAAGAAGATATCTCAAATTGTAAATAGGATGCGTTTGAGTCTTAAGAAGACCTGCATTAAAAGCAATCTCCACACGGTGCATTGGTTGGGGAATTTTACCTTTGTTGTGTATGTTGTGAACATTTCTCACATCGTAGCCTTCATTGTCAATAGCTTTTTTGATTTCTTCAGCAGGGACGGAACTGTCAATACCCTTTACCACAACTACCAGGCCCTTAACACTTTACAGTTGGTACGTGTAGTAATTCTTTTTTTCAGCGTTTAGGCTAATAACAATTAGAAGATAATTTTTTTCAGTATGGGTTTGGAATTTGGTGTTCTGTATCTGTCCCCTTCGTATAGAAGCTATGTAAAAATTATCCTTTTCCACAATCTTTGATAAAAGATTTACAATAGCGTTTGAAATTTGCTCGCGCAAATAGATAGGTGGAGGCTTGTGTTCCTTAGACGCAGGTTCTACTGATGCATTGTCTGTGGGTGCAAGGATGGAAAATCTATTTTCGGAGACTGGTATCGTAGCCGCCTGGCTGCCTTTGTACTGCTTAGTTGTGCGCACCCGTTGATTAGTTCTAGGACTAGCCTTACGTTTGGTAACAGTTACGTATCTGTGCATGCCGGTTTGTATTTCCTTACCTGCCGGAGTGGAATCTGTTTTTCATGTTGGTGTATCAACTTTAGTTTTCGGAATGGTTCCTGTTGGGCTAGTTGCCTTGTCAAACTTGCCCGTAAAAATTTGCGCGTTCACAATTGCATTTGGCGTTAAAGAGCGGGTCCTATTCTCAGGCCTGTTAAATATGCTCCGTCGTCCTTCTTATTATTCATACTATCCAAGAACACATAGTCATCTCTTCTATATGGGTCCCAACTAGAAGTCGTAATCTAAATCCGTAGTGCAGTTACTCCTATGATGACCCCGAGGGTCCCTTTGCATGCAGTGAGGTCCTCGCAAGGGTTGACACAAGACCTTATGGGCGCTTGTGTACAGAGCCAGGTCGGGCGTTAATTAGGATGTCGTATCAACTAAACCTGCACGGCCAACTTAACGGCAACGTGATTTAGAGCGTTCTCCAAGTCCTTGCCAAGGTTTTACCGGGACGGAAGTCAGCTGCGACATTAGCCTAAAAGCTGTTTCTACGCGGTGTCACTCTCGTATACTAAGGTAAGAGAATGATACAACTGTCAGCCCATTCTCAAACAAATCAAATAAATAATCAAAATCATATCAATGGTATTTGCCGGTTCGTCATCGTTGCAGCAGTAGCCTGAGTTGCACCGGTGTTCTCATGCCGTTCAGGCTACTCTACTGCATGGTCGCATACACACTTTAGCTACCGCCAGATCAGGTAATCCGGGCGGCATTACCAGGGACTACCACGCTTAGGTAGTGAGATGCTTGGGTAGTGCAGTGAAGGAATCACCTCTGGCTATTCCCAAGTGAATAGCGATCAGAAGGCTTTCAACCTCTATGAAATACCCCATCCACCTCTAACGAAATGGTCCATATAGATATGCTATCCCCTTCAGTACTTATTGTGCTGAATAAATAAGTCATGAGAATATCATGAGTAAAAGAAACACAATTCCAAAGCCAACACAATTTCTGCAATTAAGCACAAATAAAGATTAATATTTTGTTAAACTCCAAATAGCAATTATAACATATATTACAAAACTTTTAAAATTTTAATTTTACAAAAAGGTATATTTATTAAACCAACAGCTTTAGACTAATTAAACACAAAACAAATTTTTGTATTATAAAGGGTGTTTTTTATAGACGTATATAACTTTAAATTGCAATAAAACAACGATGGATTATTCGATTGACATGAATTTTATTTATCCGAAAATAATCTTGTGGCATTACATTTTAAATATGATTTCTGGCATATGACCGCCACGGCTGGCTCGGATGTAGTCCAATCTGGACGTCCAACTTTCGATGACTTTTTCCAACATTTGTGGCCGTATATCGGCAATAACACGGCGAATGTTGTCTTCCAAATGGTCAAGCGTTTGTGGCTTATCCGCATAGACCAATGACTTTACATAGCCCCACAGAAAGTAGTCTAGCGGTGTTAAATCACAAGATCTTGGAGGCCAATTCACAGGTCCAAAACGTGAAATTAGGCGGTCACCAAACGTGTACGGACCAATGATTCCACCAGCCCATAAAGCGCACCAAACAGTCAGTTTTTCTGGATGTAACGGTGTTTCGACATACATTTGAGGATTAGCTTCACTCCAAATGCGGCAGTTTTGTTTGTTGACGTAGCCATTCAACCAGAAGTGCGCTTCATCGCTAAACAAAATTCGCTTATGAAAATCGGGATACGTATTCCGCACAGAACCATTATTTTCGAAATAAAATTGCACTATTTGAAAGCGTTGTTCAGGCGTGAGTCTATTCATGATGAATTGCCAAGCCAAACTGAGAATAAATCACTTGACAGCTGTTAAATCGGTCGCCATCTTGAACAGTAATGCCAACTTAAAGTTCTATACGTCTATACAAAACACCCTCTATATTTTTTTTAATAATTTTACTTTATTTTTCATTGGCTGAATTACATGTTATATTTTTATTGTTTTTTATAATATACTCGAACATATGTTTAATAGAGAAGAAAATATTTTTCTCACAATTTTTTATGTGAAAGAAAAAGAAAAATATTTTCAATGAAAATATTTGAATTTTTAATCAAAAATTTTTTGTTACTCATTATTATTAATATTTATAATTTTCCTGCCGAAGCTTTTCACTTGAAAACAAAATATTGACAATTAATAAATAATTTATAAAAGACAGACTGAAGTTCAAAACATATTAATTATAAAAGATCTAAATAAATAATTGTATATTTTTGACAAACTTGGGATTCTCTTCCAAATCTAATTTACTAAATGAGAATTATCAAATTAAGAGTTAAACAAAATGTTTTAAAAATTGCCAATGCAAGCTTGTGAACAGGTATTCAGGTAACCATTTTTTCTATGATTGTTGATAGATATTATGAAATTGAAAATATAAAATTTTAAAAGCAGCACTAAAGTTCATTTTGAATTTTTTTAAATAAAAATATTTTAAACTATGATCGTTACTTTTAGTCACTGAATTGAATTTATTTCTAAATTTTAAGAAATTTGCTTAATTAATTTTTCCTTTTTTACTTTTATGATCTAAGCTACTCCTAATTTATTAACTGCGCTTGTTTTCTCTATTTCAGGATTATCTACAAATACTCTTCGAAAATAAATACGACAATTAAAATAAATTTAAATAATAAACAAACTCATTAATTAAGGAATATTTATCTATATAAACAATAAAACTAAACAATAGCATATACTGTGTATATAACCAAGAAAAAGTTAGAACTATAATTTTTTTTAGTTTAATTTATAACGAAACATTGAATGTGATATATGAAATTATTAATTTTTGTAAACGAAGAAAAGTTATCGTACAGCTGAACTAAGAAGAGCAATTTAAGAAAAAATAATACATTTTAGCATCATTTTTCATTTTATAACTTACACCAAAGAATTATAAATCTAAGAGATTTTTTTATTGTTCAAAAAGCAAATAGAAATAAATTTTAAGCAAAAAAACGAAACTCTTTAAAACGTAAATAATTAAAGAAAATGGCTGAAAAATTAGAACGATCTCATCAGGTGAACAGCAGTGATGGACGAAAAATTCGTAAATCGCCAGAATTTCAAACCCAACAAGGTGTTATACCAGCCAGCATAACAAGGGAAAGAAGTTTTGTGCGAACTTCAAATCATCAGGTAAATTAAATAAATTTAATTAAAAGTATATTTTTTAATGACTTGAATAACCTAGCATTTACACATGCAAATGCAAGTGCGAAAAAATTAATACACTCTCGCTGTTTTACTAACCCAATAACAATTTGCAAACTTGCAGTGAAATTCTCTTGCAAGTAAATTTTTAACACTTGCAGAGAGTTAAACGTCAAATAAATAACAGTGTTACCCAATAAAAAAACTTAAAAAAATTTCTGGAATATTAACATTTTTTTGTAAAATAAAAAGTAATTGTAATTTATTTTATTTCAAATACATTGGGCCATAATCATAGTCAAACAATAAAGTCGGTTCTTTTTAAAAACAACCTAAAAATAAAAAGCTGTTAATAAAAATTTTAGTACCATCGGCAAAACAAAAGTAGGTTTTAAGTTGAATCAACTTTAACAGGGTATCACCAATATTTCAACTAGCATTTGTATACAATATGCAGCAAAATATAAAAAAGTGACATTAAAACTAAATAAAACTGAAAAGTAAATTAAATTTTTTTAAAAATCGTTATTTGTATATTTTCAATTTTATTTATGATTTAAGTCCTCGAGATTTTCTAAATCTCTGTAGACGATTTGCAATACAAACATTTTTTAATTTGCTTATAAACATTTTTTTTATAATATATTTGGAATTTTTACTTATTTTATTTTTATTTATGACAGAATATTTTTTTGTTTTGTTTGTTTAATTTTCTGTTTCTAAATTATTTAAAAACAACTTTTTTTTCGCTAAAAATACATTTTAGCTTGTTTATAGTAGACCTAAAGTACATATTAAAGAAAAATATACTTAAGTACTCTTAAAGTATACTTTTTTTCTGACTATGATTATGGGCCATTTAAAAGACTTATTATATTGTTTTATTTTACAAATTTAATTTAAAAAAGCAAGAAATATTGTTGAGACCAACTTTTTCCATACAATTAAAAAGCAAACAAAGTGATCAATATGAAGTGCCACAACTTTTGCATAGACTTTTCTCGTCGCCGACAGATTCTTGTTTCATAATTTATTTATTTCAATTCGTCTGGCAACTTTGCTGAAGTACAAATTTCCCTTTGTTTACGAATTTTATATTTGTTGTTTATACAGATTTCGGCAAAGTTAACCGCTTACAATCTATGCATGTAAACACAAAAAATAAAGAAAAAAAATTAAATTAAATTAAACTGTAAACTGTGTGAAAAAATTGGCTAAGCCAATAAAAGAATTAAGGCGAAGCTAAAATTGAGGTTTTCATAAAAAATATAATTATACCCTTCACTGTAGGTAAGAAGTAGTTTTGAAATCACACTTTGTGCTGTGCTGTAAAGCTAGAATTAACCGAACTTCCCGTAAGATTTCGTTACCAGCTGATCCGTTTTGTTATATGAAAAGTAATGAAAGTGCTTATCGAAAACAAATGTCAAGTTGACGGTACAGCAAGTTTTGCATAAAATAGAATTTAGCAACGTTTTTACGGGACGTTTATGCACTCTCAGAGTAGTTTTTTATTAAAAAAAAGTGAAGCACGTATGAACAAAAGTTAAAAAAAAAAATAAAAATAACAAAAACCAAGTAAAAACAACAATATTTAATAATTAAACACTAGAACAAAATGTGCCATACAGTTTTTTGTAAAAAATTTTTTTTATTTGTTTTCTTATATGAAAAGCATATACAAACGTTTTAACGTCAACGGACGTTTTCAACAACGTTCAGCTAAACAAGCCTAAAGCCACACTACTTTTTTGTTTTTTGATGTGATTTTATGTTTTCGAAAACACAAAAAAAAACATTTTAATTTTTTTTAGTGCTGAAAAGAAAATAACGGGTGGCCCTAATGAGACCTAGTGAGGGTATTGTAGTCCTTGTTGGGGATCTTGCGGTAGAAGCTGTTGCACAATTAATTTGAGCTTTGTATGGATACATCTTAAGATCCAGCTTTAAAATTCTCTGTAATGTTGTTCTGGGTATACCCAATTGGCCGGGACGGCGACGAGTTGAGACAGATGGATCATTTGCAACACTCTGCTGCACAGCTTCCACGTTGTCTTCAGTACGAATATTTCGATGAACACCTCTTCCTGCACGGTCGGCAACTGAACCCAGTTCCTTAAAACGGCGAACTAAACTTGTAATCATGGCAGATGTGGGCGCTGATCTTACGTTAAAGAAAAACGGCAATAATTTCGCTGCGTCAGAACAATTGATCGTTGAAAAGAATAATAAAAATAGTTTTAATGTGTTGTTGTGGACTGTACGTATTCATTTTAAATTTCCAAGTTTGCAAAAAGAAAAAAAAAATTATGTTAAAAAATAAAAAAGTTATTTGTGTTTCACATCAGCTGGTGTTATTGGGCCACCCTGTATATGAGAAGAAAAAAAATTACAGCAAAAAAAGTCTATTTTTTAATTTTTCTTTTTAACACAGCTAATTGTTCAACAAAACTAATAACACATTGAATAATTTATTTTAACGTTCGTCGTATAATAGTGACGAAAATAACCAAGTGATTTAAAAACGTAAGTGCCTTAGGTGAACGTTTTGAAATCACAAATTATAATTTGCATATAATTATATGCACAGAACAGCTTCTTTGTACTTTCAAATCACATTGACAAAATGTGTTTTTCAGAATATGGGTCTATGATTTGTTAACTATAACAGCTAAAACAACCCTCGTAATTAACAGCATACATGCACCATCAGCGAACACACGATAATAATAACAAGAGACAGAAAGACAGAAAATATCTTATGCGTAATATATAATAAAAGTTAGGGGAGTTTGCCATAACCCACCTAAAGGCACTAATAGACGAGATGTTTTTTACATTTGCATTTTAATTTCAAAATACACATGTTTTCTTCATGTTTGTCAAAATTTGTTATATAACAGAAGGTTTACAATTTTTGGTCACATGTACAAATACATCTGACATACGAGTAGATTCTTTATAACAGCTCAAACGGTGCTCAGTAAATATAAAAGCAATAAACTGATAAATTGGTACTTTTTATATACTTTATTGAGACTTTTTGGTTTTATTTGTATTAAAAAAAACTAGAACTAAGATTAAATGGTCTACAACGAAAAAACAAATTACAATAGCGACTGTATGGCATTTCGCTGACGAAGTAGCGAGTTTAATGCTAGTATAATATATTTGTATATTCACTTATTCAAAATGGCGACATGAAAACATATTGTTACGAAAAATCATTGTTGAATCACTGTATTCATAAGAAATTATATTTATGTATGTATGTCAATCAGACATGTTCTGAAATCACGGTGATTTTAAACCACGAACGATTTTAAAATCACGTGAGTGATTTGGTGTTCTGGAAATCACGAGATTTTAGCTTTTGAATAGTGATTTTTACTGTTCTCAATCATGAGCTTAAAGCTCATTTATTTTGTTTACAATAAAATTTGCTCAGAAAAACAAGAACAAGAACTAAAAATCACGAAAAATATAAATACAAGAAATAAAATTCTCCACACAAAATAAAGCGCATTTTAAAATTAATAAATTTACGGTTCCGTTGTGAAAAATAATAAATTTTTTGACAAAAACTAATAAAAAACAATTCAAATTAAGTATATTTAATCATTTTGTTAAAGAATACAAAGGAAAATGCTTAAAATGCAGCAAGTGATTTGATATCGTACGGCAGTTTGCTGGCCGGTTTTAAATCACGAGATGTGAAATGATTTTTCGTGATTTTAAATCACTTTGAGCGGAAGTGATTTTCAGAACATGCCTGAATATAGCAATTTAGTATTTAAGTTAGTGCGTAGAATCTGTGAATGGAATGCTTGTGTGGGAGTTATAAAGTAACCCTGCAGGAATTGTCAATAGTGAATTTGTATTGAGTCAGTACTGACTATGTCAGTAGTACTACTGACACTGCCATGTACATGTCATTGGAACTACTGAGTACATACTGACTCTGTAGTTCCCTTGGGGACATATGTGAGAATGTCAATAGGGAATCTGTATTGACTCATTACTGACCATGTCACCACCCTGAAGGCAAAGTCAATAGCGAATCTCTATTGACTCACTACTGACCATGTCATCACAGCTTTTTAGTAAATTTTAAATAAAACTCGGACACGTAAATTCTATATTATAACATCATTTATTAAATAAAATTAAAAGAACCCATAAAAGTAAAAAGGTATGTCTAATGGAAGTAATATTTATATGTTAAATAACTTATACATGCGAGTATATTAAACAACATATATATTTAGTTATATTACTTAAACAAAAAACAATTCACAATCGTAAAAAGGTACGTTCGTTACAGTCTTTGTTCAGTTATAAATGTTACAACATACATATAAAGGACTTATTGTAATAACGTCATAAGCCACAAATTAACTATTTTGAGATGCTCAACTTTAAAGTAAAAAAAAATATTAAAAATAGGTCTTCCATGAAGCTATACTGTACACTTCTTTTGAATTTCTTCATATTTTGTAAGAATACTTTCAAGTTTTCTTAACTGATTTTCTATTCCAACATGACAGGAGCTACCAGGAAAAACCTTTCTAATAAATACATGTTTCTTTTTTCCTAGCAACGTTGCTGCTGAAAGTCGTACATCTAGACCTTCCCCTTGCAGTATAGCAAGCAGCTTTTATAAGGACTCTCGGGAAGGTCTTGTTTTAAAATACAAATTTTTCAATTTTTCCCTCAAAGTCATCTTTGGAGTAGTTAAATTTTCAAAACATTGCACAAAGTCTTCACACAAATGTATTTCATTCTGTTCACCATTTCTTTTTTTTATATAAAACTGTACCCATGTTCTGTAACTTTTGTGAGAACTTCTCGCATCGAAAAGTTGTGAAACAAAATATTCCATCGTTTCTCGAAAAGTGAGAAAAAACTTTGTCTGTAACTCAAGGCGGAAAACACCACAAAAGGAAACCGGCGGGGCCGCTAACCACATATGTTTTCGACGGTGGTTTAACGTATACTAAAACTGAAAAATGTTCAGCGGCGGCGTCCGAACTACATTCGTCGGCCTTAGTTTTTTGTTTTATTTATGTTAAATTTTTTCTTAAATTGTAAAAGTAAAATATTAATTTAACAATAATAAAACATTTAAGAACAAAATATTTACCTTTTCACTATTATTATTGTCCATTTTTTTAACTAAGACAAAAATAAATTTTATATTTATTATCACTACATAGTATAAAACAAAGTCGCTTTCTCTGTCCCTATATCCATATGTATGCTTAAATCTTTAAAACTACGCAACGGATTTTGATGCGGTTTTTTAATAGATAGAGTAATTCAACAGGAAGGTTTATATGTATAATCTTGGAAGGTTTAACGTCACAAATCCGCCTGGCAGGTAGCGCTATAGTCGGTATCAGGCTTATTTGCCTACTACCTGTTTTTACCCGGTCTCGCACGGTTCTTTACTCTATGAGTACGATTTCTTAGTGTAAGAAGATCGAATATATAAAAATTTTAAGGCAAGACAACGTTTGCCGGGTCAACTAGTATTTTATATTTTTGAATTCCAATTCACCGACTTTATATTTGTGAGTTTTTTTGACAGTTTAAAGTGAGAAATTCTTATAGACACACTTTTTCTTTAAATTTGCGAGTAATACGCTCACGTCACAGCTGTATCTCAGAAAAAAAGTTACAGACACAGCATAGTGAGAAAAAGTAGCAATTTATTTCAATTTCATGTATTTTGTTTGATTTTGCATGTTTCAAGTGAAAAGTTTCTCGCAGTGAGAGTTACAAAAACATGGGCACTGATTGGTTTTTTATCATACGTTTATAATTTCTTTTTCTCAAGATATTTACCAAAAGCATGTAATGTATTTTAACACTTTTTAAAATTTTTTTTTCACTTTTTCACAAAAAATTAAAATTCGAAAAGTTAACGTCAACAGAGGGCGAAGCCGATTAGAAAGAAAGGCGGCGGCGGCGGCTAAGAAAATTATGTGTATAAAAAAAATTAAATGATTGATATCTTGTTGACAAAGTCAACAATAAGACAGTATATATACAGACAATAGTGTTGACTTGGAGACATATAACCCACATGCTTCCTTCAGGGAAGATATGTAGTATTCGTATCTGTATTAGTATATAGGTTTCATGTTAGTTTTAAGTGTTCTAGAATTAGCTAGATACAAAATTTTCGTTTATCTTTGATGCACCTAGAAGTATGCAGTAATATCTAGCTGTTTGCATAAGATTCTAGACTAAAGGTGGGATCACACGATTGCCACAATGTACCAATTTTCTTCATTTTTGTATACCAATCGTGTGAATGCACAATAAATATTGTGTTGGTTGTAATCAATTAAATGCAACCCTGATGCGGCAACCGTGTGACCACTTTAAATACAATCGCGCGGCAATAAAAATGTCAAAAGTGTACCAATATTTATTGTGTTCTTTAGCGGCAATCAAAGTTTATAATACGCGGCAATATCTTAATTTTTTTGCGGGCAGTCATTTATTTTCGTTTTAATTCGATTTAATTATTTATAATAAATTTTTTTAAATTATTTTTATATACATAATGTGTTCTGACCGGCCAGTTAAGTTTCTGACCCATATCTTTTTTTCTTCTTTTGATTTGCTTACATAATATACAAAGCTGACGAAATTTTCTTATTTTTTTAAAGTCGGAACCATTTTTACCTAAAAATTGAGATTGATTTATTCAAGTTTTTAATTCACAAAATAAATGTACACAATTGATTGCAGCTACAAAATAAGCACAACAGCTGTTTTTAAAGTTTACTGAACAAGAGCAATCGTGTGACGGGGTTAGGTCAATTTTTGACGCTTAATAGTTGTGGCCCAAGTTGTAAATATAAAACTTTTAGAAATTGAGACAATCGTGTGATTGCATAGGATTTGATTGGGCCAATTTCAATATTGTGCGGCACATTAAATACAATAAAAATTGTGCCAGATTGGTGCATTTGCGGCAATCGTGTGATCCCATCTTGTTGAAGCACATTGTTGCTGCATGAATCTAGATGGCTCTAGACTAAAGGGCTGCACAAGCGTACTTGAAATCCACACATCACTACAAACATGTGTAATATTTTATAATAAAATGTGCTTCTAAGCCCTTTCAAGTATGCTTGTGCAGCCCTTTACTCTAGACTTAAGTGAAACAGTATATAAGGCAATGCTGAGATTGTCAGACGAGTTCAGTTCTACTTAAGACATTAAACTGTAAACAAGGTGTGTCATAAAAAATAAAGCGTCATTGTGACGATTAAAGTAAAAGTGTGTTTCTCCAATAAGAGTTGAGAAAATAAAAATTCTTGTTTCATTTTACAATACGAACGTTAATTACCTAATAATTTTTATGATAGTATAAAAACGTAACAATTAGTGTCAGAAGTGAAATTGTAAAATAAAATTTAAATATATAAAATTGGAATAAATTGCAATCATGAAATTTGTTCAGGTAAAAATAAACCAGCTGAAGAACGAGTTGAATAAGCTGAATCTTCCAATGGCAGGTAATAAAGTGGAACTCCAGAAGAAACTATTTGAAGAATTTGAGCAGGCTGCATGGATACTGGATACCAATACTCATGAATTCGAAGAAATGGAAGACCTAGAAATAAGTATACGCATGTCATTACTAGCAGCAAGCAACTCAACTCAATGTTCTCGGCTATGATGCAGAAACTACAGAAAATAAGTGAAGTAAAAGAAGAGACTAGAGCCAACAACGAAGAATCTAGAATAAGTTACAAGAAACTTCTAGAAAAAATTAAAAAAGAGTCTAGAGGCAATAAAATGAGTGAGAGAATATAAGAGCCACCGAGAAACTTCTACAAACGAAAAAGTTCAAGAAGAATAAACGAGTAAACGGCATTGAAAAAGATTTTAGCGAAAAATTACAAAACCTGGATAGAGGTGTTGGCGCAAAAGTACAAAACTTTTTTGACGAAGAATTGCACGATTTAGAACATAAAGCGAATAATCTTTAAATCAGACGGACTTGTGAGAATAGTTCCAGAAAGTGCAAGCAGAGCAAAGGCACCTACGTTTGATAGTGGCATGCCATTTAATGTCTTCAAGTTCCAGTTTGCAACAGTGGCGGACAAAAATATGTGGAGCAACGAGGAAAAAGCTATCGACCTGATTTTGGCTTTGAAAAGAGCGGCAACAGAATTTTTGGAATGTAACTATCTGGCATACATTCCACGAACAACTATAATGACCTAATGGTGACACTTCAACGTAAGCACGGTGGCGAACATAAAAAAGAGATCTACTGAATGGAGGTGAATCACACCATGATTTTACCATATAGATTGGCGCAGCTGACGTACCCTGAAGAAAATCACCCATTGGTGGACCAAATAAAAATTGAAGCATTTGTGAACGGTAATCGCGATCTCGATGTGCGGCAAGCAGTGTGTGCTTCACCTAAGGCAACTTTCGCAGAAACAATGTCGTTTGCGCTTGCACAAGAAACTGTAAAAGTTATATCTAACCGCAAACGTACAAGGTACGAAATGTTGAAGTATGTGCAGACAAAGAAAGAAGCACTGTAGATGACAGGGTTGAGGCTGTTTTTGCGCGAAATAAGGGAGGAGAGATAAAAAAAATGCTACAATTGTGGTAAGGCTGGCCATCTACAGCGAATCTACAAGGCACCAATAAAATGTAGTAGATCCATTTCTCCAGCATTAACAACAACAATAACAGGATGAACCGTTAAGGCTCTCAGAAGTCACCGTTAAACTAACCAAGCACTAGCTTCTACAATCCAGAGCCCCACTATCTCGATGTATGTTATGCAACAGAAAAACAACAATCTTACAGCTAGGAGAAGTATCAGTGGAAGAAGTGATATCCTTGCAATAGACACAGCGGTGTCGCGGTCTATTATTAGGCCCTACTTATTTAAGACCAGAGTTGAGCTTCTAGGTGTAAGATTGCTAATGGGGAGTAAAATTAAAGCTTTCTAGTGCCAACGTGAGTGTTAGCAACGAATTTATTGTTGCCGATATAGTGGATGAAGTGATTATTGATGCAGATTTTATGATAAGTCACGGCATTATCCTGCACATGGGATACAAAAATAATGGTTTGGATATTGGCTATGAAAATAGAACAGAGGTAAGAAAGCTTACTGTAGCAGAACGCCAAACACTACTAACGGAACAGGTGGAAAAATGAACAAAAGTAAAGCCAAGTATCTACTTAGGAGGCTCGCTTTTGTTTTTGCCGTAAGTAAGAAAAGTCAAGGTAGGACGGCTATAGTGACACAGTCGATCAACACTCGTGAAGTGAGCTCCATAAAGCAAGCGAATAAAAGCATTTCTCTGGCAAAACAAAATGAGGTGAAAGAGCTAGTCACTTTAAATGCTTGAAGTTAACGTTAACAGTTATGAGCAACACAAACCTATCTTTAGCTAATCATACACTTTTTAGTTAATCAAAAATCATTTATCTGTCCGATAATATCCTACTTTTAGTTACCGTTTAGTTGTAATAATAGCCCTAAATGTAAAATAGTCTTAGATAAGTTCCTGTACATTAAAAAAATTATCATAAGAATGTTGCGTGTAAGACACGATTTGTAATAATTATTTATTTGGAAAAAACAATATTTTCATTTTTAATCTAACATTTTTTTTTTGTTTTATTGTTAATATTTATAATTTTCTTGACGAAGCTTTCCACAGGAAAGGGATATATTGAAAATTTATAAATAGAAGAACTTTTTCACAAAAAGAGCTAAACGCAATAATTATTTAATATTAGTAAAAAAATTCAATTAAAAATGTTTTTTTCTCATTTTGTTTTCAGAATATTAATAAAAGACGCAGCTTGGCCTTTAATTTGCAAAATTGTGCTAACACCCAAACAGTACAAATGCGTGGCAAACCAACAATGGACATTTATAAACCACCCAGTAAGCGCTATTTTTGCTTTACTACTCGTAATTAATTTTTAATTAATATGTTTTTCATAATTTGGTGTTTGTAAGAAAGCTTATAAGAATGAGATGATTTTTTTTAATTACAGTATGAAACACATAAAATGCAAATCCCACTTCGTGCTGAATTTCTTTAAGTACTTATTGATAGTAAGAAAACTCTTTATCGGTTTTCCTAGTTTAGTTGTGGGTGCGGTTTTATTGCCCTACGAACCTTTTCGCTAAACCCTAGATCATGCAATTTTTTTCATGGCTCTGAATATGTGTATGAGTTGAGTTAGTGTGCAAAAACAAAACCATACCATATTTGTTATAGTCATTTTCTCCCTTACACCAGCAGTAACAAATACTTATTTGTAGGTACACTCGTACACGTCTTTAATAGGCATTGCTTGCAGATAAGGACAAAGGAAAAGATTAGATACGAGGTCTTTACTGTATAAATGGCGTTTTCTTTCTTGACAAAAATGTTGCTATATTCTGTCATCCAAGAATATTTGCATTCTATTGTCAAAAAAATTTAATAGATAAAATCAAAATCGCGTTCTGCTCTCATCATTCGGCATAGAAAAGATGCAAAAATGGTACATGTTTTGCACTCAATTCATAACTGAGAGCGAGAATGCCATTTTTATACAATTATTATAAGTAAACTATTTAATTTATATTTATATGAAATAGGAGATTCAACATGTTCTTCGTCAAAATATTCTTCATAAAAATCCATTATTGGGCACTTTTGAAGCAAAATAAACTAATAGCGTTAAACATATAAAACGCTAAATATACATTAGCGTTAAATGTTGCCTATAGACTTATTTTTGTTCTATTGAAACCACAAAAGAGCATTTTTTGGCAACCTGCTTAAAATATTACATAACACAGTGAAACAAAAGGTCTGTTCAGTAACTAACAATTGTTATGTTCATTAACTCAAAAAATTTTGCAAGGAGAGACAAAATCTTCTTGCAAATTTTTACTGGAAAAATTTGTACTTGCAAAACATATTTAAACAGATGTTTTTTGTTTATGTTTACAAGTTTTCTAAAAGAAGTTTAAAATAAAAATATTTTGTAAAATTTAAAAAATTTTAAGCAAATATAAACTTTTAAGACTTTAAAAAGTGTTAAAACAATAAGAAATCAATTTTAGTTTAACTTAGGATCAACAGCACCAAAGTAAAATATCGAAAGCAGTTGAACTAAGTAAGACAGAATCTGGTACATCAAGGTTAGAAGATGATGCATATATATGTATATACGAGCATATTCATATATATATTACAATACTACCTCAACTTGCAACTTTTTACTCTCTCGTTGCTAGTTTTTGTTGTAAAGTAAATGAACACACATAAAATGAACAAAGTCCAAATACCTGTCAGGAGATATTATTTTTCTGGAAGGTGCTGTTGAGTAGAACAAGAATCTGTTTTTTAAATTTGCGAAACACCTCCAAAATCTTGAGTTACGAGTAAAAAAACCGGTTCCTCATGCACTTAACTTAATTTTATATCAACCTACTTTAAATTGCTCAACGTATTTAGAATTCTGTGCGTATTTCTCAACCAAACAAATTTTTTTTTTAATTTTTTTCGCCATTTTTAAACTTTGGAGACGTTTTTACACAGTATTTTATAAAGAAACCGTAAAATTTTTTAATTACATTTTAAAATAGGTGAGTAAAACAAAACTTTTTTTTTTAAATCCGTTAAACATTTTATGAGATATTAAGCTTTTTATTAAAAAAATGTTCGTAAATAAATTTTTTGGTCATTTCACTCAGAAATGTTTGTTTGACAGTTTTTTTTTTAACTCAGCATCATCAGTAAAGTGACCAAAAACAGTATGAAATCATTTTTACTCGTATTTTATTTTTGCAACCATTTCTTGGTGAAAATGTTTACCTTTGTCAACGCTGAACTGGCCAAGTTGTCTGGAAAAAAGTCCAAATGTGACTGCAGTAAATACATTTTTATGGACATTAACATCCGTGCTTTCGTCTAAGCAAATTGAAAAAAATTCACAATTTATAATAATTTTTGTTTAATCAAAAATTTTAAAGAGTCTAAACTTCGGCGGGACAAGGAAATAGATTTTATAAAATAAATTTTACAATTTATGATTTAAAAACCGGGTAAAGACGCTACTCAAATTACGTCATACAGACCTATCAGCTTATTATCCATCCTATCAAAGCTGGTCGAAAAGGTCTTCCTCCAGAAAATAACGTCCCATCTAGCAGAGCGAAATATTATTGCAGAATATCAGTTCGGCTTCTGGGCTGGTCATGGAACTACAGAGCAGGTTCACAGAATTGTTATTGCTCTCAGGTCGTCCTTCGAAAAAAAGCTGTTTTGTTCAGCATTGTTTATTGATGTCTCCCAAGCATTTGACAAAGTTTGGCATGATGGTCTCCTCACAAAAGTAACACGACTTCTTCCTGCTAACACCCACAAGCTAATTAAAAGTTACTTGACTGATAGAACATTTAAGGTACGGTCAAAAAATGTATTTTCACCAGTTAAGAAGATTTCTGCAGGCGTCCCCCAAGGAAGTATACTTGGCCCGCTATTATACATCGTCTATACATCTGATTTGCCTACAAATCGAAATATTATCACGTCAACATTTGAAGGTGACACGGCATTTTTAGTGTGAACAAAGATCTAGGAACTGCATCTGAGCACTTCCAAGCTCATATAAACAAGCTGAAAGATTGGCTAAATAAATGGAAAATCAAAGTAAATCCATCAAAATGTGCCCTTGTGACATTCACACTAAGAAAGGAAAACTGTCCGCCAATAAAAATAAATAATGTCATTGTTCCGGTAGAAACCCAAACTAAATATCTAGGAATCCATCTAGACAGACGCCTAACATGGTCACGTCACATTGAGGCCAAAATCTCAGCTATAAAACTAAAAACAGCTCGACTAATGTGGCTAATAGGTCCATTTTCATCTCTATATTTGGAATATAAAGTTCTGTTATATAAAGCCATTATTAAACCAATCTGGACATATGGCATTCAGCTTTGGGGAATTGCGTGTGCTTCTAACATCCAAAAGTTACAAAGAAGACAGTCGAATATTTTACGAACAATAGTCTGCGCCCCCTGGTATATAAGAAATGAGAATATCCACAGAGATTTAGAAATTCCAACGGTTCGGGAGGAAATTGAAAAATATTGTGCTAAGAACGTTCACAAATTGACGACCCATCCAAACGCCCTCGCCAGGGGCCTGTTACAGTTCGTGAAACACAGGAATCTTAAGAGAAGTGATACCTTGCGCCTAATGAGAAGAAGGATATAACTTTTTTATTTAAACGTAGAATATTCCTTTTATTTTAAGATTTGAGTACAAGTAACTAGTTATTACATTGGTAATAATTATTTAAGTTTCTTTATATATTTTTACAGTTAAGATTTGAATACTTATTGTAATTTTCTTATAGAAAGATTCAATAATAATAAATAATTCAAAAAAAAAAAAAGTTCAACTTGTGCAAGAAGTAAAATATTTTGGCGATAATTACAATTATGAAGTCAAATTTTTAAATAAAATAGCGGATTTTATGATAATGCGGATTCAAAACTTTTTTTTTGTAAAGTTTAGCAGCTTGGCGTATAGTATTATAAAACTTTTACTTCGTAGGATTTCCACTCTCCCAAAAAACGTTATCTATAGGAAGTTTATTTCCAAAACGTGTTTAAATTAAAAAAATTAGTCCATTATCTAAAAATTTGTTAAGAAGAAGGTAAAATAACTCATATTTATTGAAGAATCCCCAGGATATCGTTATCCTTCCTGTAATGGGTATGCCATTCATTTTTATTTAAGCTTTAAAATAAAAAATTATAAAATTTTTTTGTTTGTTCTACAATCTTAGAGGTAATACAATTTTGATACACAATTCATGGAGAAGTTATTCAAATATAATTTAAATTTTTTTTAATTTGTAGCTACACTTCCATACAAACAATTCGGAAAATTGCAATTTTTAGATATCTTAGAACGTTATTCGATTTCGCTTAAATTTGGAACATATGTTGGTGTGGCTCAAACGCAATATCCCATATAATAAACGAATGGGAACTTTGTAGTCCATGTAAAGCGGATGACATAGATTATAGATTATACTCGTAAATTGCCATTTAAAGTTACACCCCCTGTATACGTAACAAGGGAAAAATATGTGACAGATTTTTGGGAATGGGATAAAGAATATTATTTGACTTGCATAGATCTTTATTTAAAATTTGCTACAGCCGATCCAGTGAAAGCCTTAAATTGGATCGAAACGAAAAAGGCTCTTTTTGAGAGTGTTTAACACTATGTGTCCTCCAAAGGTTTTAAAAATAGACCAAGATCAGGGCATGAATAACATTAATATTAAAAAGTGGTGTAAGGAATTAGAAATAACAACAGCAAAACTGGAATAGGAGATATAGAAATTAAATGAGAAATTAAGAATTATAAACACATCAAACGATAAAGAATTGGATTACATGAAAATAGAACAAACAGTATTTGCTTACAATCATAATATAGTTCATTCCACTACAGGTGAAATCCGTTATAATATTTTCTTCAACGAACTTAAGCCTAAAAACAACGTTAAAGAGAACAGAATAAATAATATAAATAGATTTAATAAAGAAAAACCCATAGATACAAATTTTGTTAATGCAGAAGTTAAGAGAAAAAGGTTAAACAAATCAGATAACCCTTTTAAGAAAGCAGAAGTGCTAAGGACTGATGAAGACGGTGAACACTATATAGTTAAGTTTAGAGACAGTAATATCAGGAAGTACAAAAATCAGTTCAAAAGAAAGAAGAATTAAGTAACCTGTTATACAAGAAAAATTTACCCTACATTGAATCCTGAACAGCAAATCAGAGTAGAATTATCTATAATTTCAGAATTAAATATAACCAAAAAAACAAAGGCAATTGAGGAGCATTAGAGTCTTTTGGATTATAATCTCTATAATGTTTATCTTGACGGCAACAGTCAAATAATGGAAATAAACTCAATAGACCATGGAGCAGGGAATCGGCAATCAACCTACTAAATTTAAGTATAATGTATTAACTATTAATAAAACTTATCTGGATTTTACTTATAACATTCTTCTCGAAAAATATAACAAAAACAAATGTTATCAAACTGATATGATCAAAAATTATCTTTCGTTGGCAAACAAAGAGAGGAACATATTTTCGAACAGACACAGAAGAGGACTTGCCAATTGTGTAGGAAACGGATTAAAATTCTTGTTTGGTACTATGGACAGCCAGGACAGAGAAGAAATACAACTTGCAATAGAAGATTTTAGGAAAAATACGATTTCGACTAATGAATTCAATGAAATTATTGACCTTATTAACAACGAAACAAAATTAATATCAAAATTTGAAGCTGAAACTTCTAAACTTCAAAACAAATTAACTAAAAAAGTACTTTCGGATCTTTTCCTTGACAATGTAAAACTATATTTAGAACATATTCAGGATATTCAATTAGCAATACAACTGGCACAAATAGGCATAATAAATCCAAAAATAATGGATTTACGCACTATTACTAGCCTTACCGACATAGAGTTCAAAAATATTAGAGCAACTGTTTGGCTGGATGAAGAACTAATTTTCTTTGTACTGTCAATATCTACAGCATTCGATTCGTTTAAAAAAATTAAAATCATACCAATACCAGACAAAAATAAAGAAGAATTGGTATTGAATGATACAGACTATGTTAGAAAAAATAATATTATATTTGAAATTACAAATAATAAAATTGAGTATTAGAAATCTTTTAAATAAGAATAAGACCGGGTGTCAATTCAAAAGAAATGTTGAATCTCTTATAGAATTTGTTCAACCTAATATCATTGTAATGAAAAATTTAGAGCTAACTCAAATAAAACAAAATTGCAATGAACTTAATATATGTAACAATTAAAGGAAATAATATAATAAATATATACAACTGTAGAATTTATCTTTGCCGGATTTGAAAAAACATATTGAATACGTAAATGTGAAAAATGGGAATTATTCAGTGGGTCTTCTTATCTAAATTGCATTAATATTGTTGTTAATTATTGCTTTATTTGTAAAAAATAAAGAAAAGAACAATGAGGACATTGTTTCTTCTAAAGAGGGGAGGAGTTACATACACGAATCCGATCTTAACATTCCATAATTTTGTAAACTATAATTGTTCCCACTGAATCAAGTAAAGTAAATAATACAAACCAAATCAACTTAAATAAAATAAACACAAAGTTTATTTTAAAGTTTTTTTTGTTGCTAACTCAATGAGAATCAGCAAAAGGGTTTCAAGTAGCTTTAAGTAGAATAAGTAAATTTTCAATAATAAAGAATCAGTTCATTTTTAACTCCAAATTGAAACGAAACATTTCAATTTGTTACTTATAAATTCAAGTTTTATATAAATCTTACATTTTATTGCAATAGTCATATCGTCCAAATGGCCAACGCGACCTCGGCGGCACACCTCCATCCAATGGTCCAAGTTTTCGATGACGCTGAGGCATAATTTTTGGCGAAAAATATTTTTTTCGCACTATCTGCAAAAACCAAAATTCAAACTAAAGCCAATACGGTTCTCTATTCGACACAGTAGAATTCAAGTCGATATCTACAACAGTAAGCTAGTTATGACCAAAAAGGTAAGCCGTTCTACTACTGAATCTTTCCGGCCACTTTTTAGTAGAACTGGTTACCTTTTTGGTCATAACTTGCTAAGTTTCCAATATATCGACTTGATTTCTTTTGCGTTGGATAGCTAGCCGTATTGGCCTTAATTAAAAATTTTTTTCTGGTGGATAGTGCCAGAAATTTTTTTATCATTTTTTCGAAAAAAAGCAAAGGGGGTAGTCCATGGTTCTATGCCGTTAATGTGCCGAATTATCTCATCTATTAACTCTTGAATTGTTGCTGGCTTATCGACGTACACCTTTTCTTTCAAATAACCCCAAAGAGAGAAGCCCATCGCCACCACGTGAGATAACACGGCCATTGAATTTGTCACGCAAAAGAGCCATTGTTTCGTGTGGCAAGTGGTACCATCATGTTGAAACCACACATCGGCCACATCCATATCTTCCAATTCGGGCCATAAAAAGTTCGTTATCATCTCACAATGGCGAACACCATTCACAGTAACTGCCTGACCGGCCTCATTTTGGAAAAAATACGGCCCGATGATGCCGCCAGCCCATAAGTGCATTGGTTTTTCGACAATCACTCTTGGATTATCATTCGCCCAAATGCAGCAATTCTGCTTATTGACGAATCCACTGAGGTAAAAATGTGCCTCATCACTGAAGATGATTTTCTTTGAAAATTCATCATCCACTGTTGCCATTTCTTGCCACCATTCTGACCATTGACGACGTTTGGAATGATCAAGATGCTTTAGTTCCTGAGTCAATTGCACCTTGTAAGCGTGTAAATACAAGTCTATATGCATAATGTTCATCAACGACGAGCGTGAGAGGTGCAATTGTTGAGGTGGACGGCTCTTTAGCCACACTATCTCGAACAGCAGCAATATTTTCTGCAGTACGAGCATGCACTGGTGTTTTCACATCTCCTACAGACCCAGTTTGCTCAAATTTTTGCACGATTTTTCCGATTATACGCACATTTGTACAATTAAATTGACCGAAAAAAAAAATCACGAAGTGCATTATATGCATTTTGATTTGAACGCCCATTTTCATAATAAGTATGAATAACTTTAACGCGTTGCTCGATTGTGTATCTTTCCATGATTCAAATTGCGTTAGTCTGAAATTAAGAAATGTCATGAAATGCAGAAAAAACTTGACGTTTAAGTGTGGTTCACATTCTACATCGGCCCTTAAAACTTAACCACCCTTTATATCTCCAAAAAGTGTAGAGTTGTTGTTATGTCCTAAATAACCACTGTGGTAACACTAATAGTCATTAAATGAACTGTCATTTTGCCTTCCTTTATATAGATATTAGTTCGTAGATATTACTCACTTGAAATAAAAAAAATGAAGTAAGAAAAAACGTGTGCTTTTCAATTCACGGATAGAACAAATTGGCGACGAGGTGAAAAAAAAAAAAGGGAAAAAATAGAAAGAAGGAAAACTTATCAAATTATAGGTATACTAAATCCGAAATAAAAGAAAAAAAAATCAAAATGGACGCAAAACAATTTCAACAACTTCTGGAAGTATTTAATAAAAGCCAGCGGGATTTGGTACAACAGTTAAACGCACATGCCGCTATTCAACAGCCCCAAGAACAACAACAAAATCCGCCATTACAGATAATGATACCGCCATTTGAAAATTTTGATGGCAATAAAGAAAGTTTCAAATTGTATCGACAAAGGTTCGAAAATTATCTTACTATGAAAGGCGTATTCGATAATAAAACTACATGTCAACAAATGCTTGTTAACTCTATTGGTGCCATACATTTTAAGTTGCTTGTTTCCTTAGTTTCCCCGAAAAGTCTATCGGAGATGAAATACGAAGAATTGATGGAAAAACTTGAAACTTATTTGTGCCCCAAGAAAAATGTATTGGTACTTCAGCATCGATTCCTTTCTACATATCAAAATGACGACCAAACATTAGCTGATTATGTAGCATTACTCCGGCAAGATATAAATGGAAGTGATTTTAAGTCACCGTGTGTTGTAATGCTGACATTTCCACCGTTTTCCTACGAGCCCAATTTATACGAGGGTTGAAAGATAATACCATCAGGGAACAACTTTTGCAATCTGAAGAGTCAGATTTTGAAAAAATTGTGACAAAAGCATTATCATTAGAAGCGTCCAAAATTGATAGCCGTGAACTCAATTTAACCAAACAAACAAGCGGAAATGAAATCAACAAAATACATTCCAAATCGTTCAATGCACATCGTCAAAGAAATCGCCCTCATCACCGGTCATCGTCGAAATCATCAATTCGCATGAAATCAAAAATTAATTTCAGTCAACTGGGGATTGAAAATCAATGTATAAGATGTGGAAGGGATAACCACAAGGCAAAGGAGTGTCGTACAAACCCCAATAAACTCAAATGCAAATCTTGTGGTAAGACAGGTCATGTAAAGCAGGTATGTCTCAAAACACTTATAAAAACAAATAACAATTCAGTTAATGCAAACGATGATTGTGAGGAAAAAATATATAAATTACACGGGATTAATAAAATTGTTAATATCAATCACAATCAAGTACATAAAAAAGAAGATGATAAATATGTCGTAGCCGTTCAAATTAATGGTCGGCGGCAAATATTTGAAGTCGACTCAGGGGTTAAATATACATTAATAAAAAAAAGTCAGTATGATCAGCTGCACATAAAAGCTAAATTAAAACCTTCTTCGATAGCTTTTAGGTCATATACGAAAAATATAGTAATCCCCTATGGGAAAGTAATGGTAGAGGTGAAATACAATGATAGACACTCAAAGGAAGAAATGTATGTTGTGCCTAATGAATATGATACGCTACTCGGACGTGTTTGGATTCGCAAATTGAATATCATTCTTCAAGAAATTGACAGTCAACGTTATACTCAGATCCAGTCTGTTAAAATGGATCATTCGTATTCGTTAACTGAAATAATAAATAGTTTCCCACAAGTTTTTACGGAGAAGGTGGGGTCTGTACCAAATTACGAAGTTACGCTTCAATTACGCAAAGACGCTAAACCCGTTTTTTATAAGGAACGAGAAGTTCCATTCGCTCTTCGTGACCGTGTCGAACACGAATTAAACGCCTTAGAAAAATCTGAAATTATTTCAAGAGTAGAAAGAAGTGATTGGGGGTCACCACTAGTTATCATACCTAAATCGGACGGTGGTGTACGACTTTGCGTCGATTATAAAATGGGGGTCAATCCACAACTCGTATCAGCAAATTACCCAATACGTAGTATTCAGGAAATCTTAAACAGCCTAAAAGGGTCAAGGTACTTCTGTCGTTTGGATTTATACAAAGCCTATTTACATCTTAAGGTTAGCGAAGAATCTAGTGAAATTCAGACCATATCAACACATAGAGGCACATATAGAGTCAATAGACTCTCATTTGGTATTAAAACCGCACCTGCAGAATTCAATCGAATCATAGAACAAATTTTAGCGGGATTGACTAAAACGATATCGTATTTCGATGACATCATTGTCCACGGTGCAACAGAAACCGAATGTAAAAATAATTTAGTCGAATGCCTTCAGCGCCTAAATCAGCATGATCTGCATCTTAATCAAAAGAAATGCTCATTTTTCCAAACCAAAATTGAATACCTGGGCCACATAATATAATTTAATAAAATTTCAAAGTCTCCAGCTAAAATACAAGCCATTGTCAAAATGTCACGTCCATCTACAACTGATGACGTTAGAAGATTCTTAGGGATGATAACCTATTATTCCCGTTTTATTCCAGAAATGTCCTCCATTACATACCCACTACGCCAATTATTGCAAAAAAATAGAAGATTCCATTGGTCAGCAAATTGTGAAGCTGCCTTTCTAAAACTCAAGAACATTATGTCCAGTGAACAAGTACTAATGCCTTTCGACCCTGAACTTCCAGTGGTCGTTGCATGTGATGCCAGTCCAACAGGAGTAGCAGGAGTATTATCACACATGGTAAATGACAGTGAGCATCCAGTCGCATTCGCATCGAGGTCTTTAACGTCTGCCGAAATGAATTATAGTCAATTAGACCGTGAAGCACTTGCAATTATTTTTACAATAAATCATTTTTTTTATGTACCTATATGGTAGAAAATTTCAACTCATAACAGACAATCGTCCATTGACGCGGATTTTACATCAGCATAACAAAATGCCAGCAATGACATCTTCAAGATTATTACGTTACGCTGAATTCTTGTCAAATTTCGATTATGAAATAATTTACAAGAAAGGGTCTGAACACTCAAATGTTGATTTTTTTTCTCGCGCAACACAGCCGTTAGAAAAGCCCTCTACAGATAAGGTAATTAACGAAGAGGTGAATCAATTATGTACCAGTTCAATTTTCCAAATTTCAAGCGAAGTTATTAACGCAGAGATTTTAGCAGCAGAAACAGCAAAAGATTCAGATCTATCTAGACTTATAAAAAATTTACAGGATAACAGCAGTGAACATGAAAATTATACAATAAATAATGGAATCGTATTCAAAGGCCAACGGGTAACAATCCCCAAAATCCTTCAGCCCAAAATATTACAAGAACTTCACCATACACATACTGGTATTACGAAGATGAAACAGCTCGCAAGAAGATATTGTTACTGGAAAGGTATCGACCGTGATATTGAAAGGATGGTAAGGTCATGTGAAGCTTGCGTACAAGTTCAATCAAAACCGGCAAAAGCGCCACTTCACAAATGGGACGAACCAGCAGAAAACTGGGATAGGATACACATCGACTATGCGGGGCCGTTCCAAAATCATTTTTTTCTTATCGTAGTTGACGCAAAATCCAGATGGGCAGAGGTAAAAGTTGTAAACGATGCCCCAAGTACGCAAACGTCAATTAAACTTCTATCCGAGATTTTTTCTAGCCATGGATTCCCTATTGTAATGGTGTCCGATAATGCTACTATTTTTGTTAGTAGTGCATTTAAAACTTATTGCAGCAACAACGGAATATTTCAAAAATTGATTGCCCCAGGACATCCTAGCACAAATGGGCTTGCAGAACGCAATGTACAAACTCTTAAGCGTAAGCTAAAGGCTATGTCAAAAGAACTTGGATCGATACAAAACAAGGTAAATGAAATCTTACAAAGATATCGCGCAACACCTCTCGCATGCGGTAAAAGTCCTGCAGAACTTTACTACAACAGACGTATTCGAATTCGGCTTGATGCGTTAAAACCGGTAATCAAGTTTCATCCAACAAAACCCATTCCGGGCGTTCGTCAAGTAAGCGTGGGAGAAAGGGTACAAGTTTTACATATGAAAAACAACAAGTCTGAATGGAAAACTGGTGTTGTGCTACAAAAATTTGGTCAACTTCATTACCTCATACAACTCGATGACGGTTACAAATTAAAACGTCACATAGATCAAATAAGGATCACTAAAGTTCAATTTCGTAAAGTTCATTTTTCACCAACCATAGATACAAATTCACCAAGTACAACAAGCAACTACAACCAACATTACTTGGATCCAGCATGTATGCAATATATAACTAGTCCAGTAGTTTCAGAATGTCCTCAAGCGTCCCCAAGAGAACATATTCTTCAAGAAAATCAACAAGTTCAGGAAGGGGAACAGCCAATCTTCAGAAGAATAACATACTTGAATTGTAATGTATATAATTATTAGAAAAATGCCTAATTGTATTTTGTTAAGAAAAACTTGTACAACTTAATCCAATTATTTTAGTCTATCAATTTCCATTAAGTGTGGGAGATTGTTATGTCCTAAATAACCACTGTGGTAACACTAATAGTCATTAAATGAACTGTCATTTTGCCTTCCTTTATATAGATATTAGTTCGTAGATATTACTCACTTGAAATAAAAAAAATGAAGTAAGAAAAAACGTGTGCTTTTCAATTCACGGATAGAATGGCGGTAACACCTGGTTTTTCGGGATTTTCTTAATCCCGCTTTAGTTTTATTGTTATAAACATAAATTTTTCTGTGTCTAGTTATTAAAAACTTGTTATTTGAAACGCCCTTACGTCAACATGAAACAACTAATTATGGTTTAACGAAGGCCTATTATTTAAGCCATCTTGGGGTTAATTCTCGTTTTGTGAAACGATGAAATGAAAAGTTTTTTAACGTTTGCATAGCTGTACTGATTCTCGCTTAGTGAAAAAAATTTAACTTTTTCATAGTATTTTCAAATGAAACGAAATCTTTTCACAGTTATTTAAAGGTATTAAATAGACCGTGTGTGCTTAATTTTCAAATGAGACTGAAGTCTCCTTTATTCAAATGTTCTTATCTTACTCTACTTCTTAATTCTATCTTTTATAACGTGCAGTGCTGCCAATAAGCAGCGTTGCATATTATGTTATTATCGGGGATGGGTATAGTGTTAACATGCACTACAGTTACACGTGAATGCTGATTCTTGTTCTATATAACAGTGCAACCAACTGTGAAAAAAATTAACACAAAAAATTTAGGCTTGCAAATATACATATTTAAGTAAATACCAATAAATTATGTACTTAAATATGTATGAAAAAAATTTTTAAAGCAATTTCATACCTATGTTAATTCTGTTTTATTTGCAATAAATCAAATAAAACCATTATTCTAGCCATTTCGCAATTAATATTATAAAGGGTGTCCCAACAAGAATGCAAGATTTAAATTTGGCGACATTCGAAGTGTCATTGTTTGACATTTGAACAATTGTTATTGTTTACTAGTAAAAGGTACGAGGTTAGTAAAATATGACCATGGACACCGAAGTGAGTTCGTTAATTGGGTATTGGAGAGACAACATGAAAATGCTGATTTTGCCGATAAAATCATCTTCAGTGACGAGGCCCATATCCATCTTTATGGCTTCGTCAATAGGCGGAATTGTCGCATTTGGGATGAGGAAAATCCTCGAGTGATTCAAGAGAAGCAAATGCATCCTCAACGTGTCACTGTGTAGTGTGGTTTTTGGGCTGGAGGAATCTCTGGACCTTTTTTTTATGAAAATGAGGCAGGTCAAGCGCAAACAGTCAATGGTGTTCGGTATCGTGAAATGATAACCAGTTTTTTCTTGCCTAGAATTGAAGAAATGAATGTGGAGGGCTTGTGGTTTCAACAAGACGGCGCCACATGTCATACAGCCAGATAAACAATTCAATTGCTGCATCAGTCATTTATTTAAATCTTGCGTTCTTGTTGGGACACCCTTTATGTATATAATTTTATGCTTTTCTTTATTTGATGGCACACAATGTTTCTTTGTTTACAATTTTAGCAGAGAACAAAGTTAATTACATATAGCCGGCGGCGGTGCCGACTGTAAACAAAATGTATCAGTGACTAATAAATTTAAAACTAATTTGTAGTAAAAAACTTTAAAAAAATACTCTTATTGAAATGCTATATAATAAAAAAATTTATAAGAAAAGCTTGTCGCGAGATTTACTTATGTAGAATACAATAATATTTAATATCATCTTGACAAGACTAAATATTTTTTAAAGTAGATACATATATATGTACATCCACACAAGTAAGCCTTGCGTTAAGCTTTTATTATTATTTTTTACATTTTAGAACATTTCAATAAAATTGTTGTTTTGAAATTTTTTTTTTCTAGAAATTTGTCATGTGCAGTTTGTCTATGTATGCTATTTAGATATATGTTGGTTTAATATAAACCAACAATTGGAAATATATATATACTTTGTATATATATATAAATTTAAATTTTTAAAATTTTTGTGTTTATTTTATTGTCACTTTTAATTTAACAATGAAATAAACAAAATACGTGAATTTTGTATCTACTCGTAACTACATAAACACAACATAAAAGCGCACACAACATGACATAAAAAGCGTTATACGGATAATATGACTAAGAAAAACATAATTAAACTCTATATTATTATAGCATATTAAAACTGATAATATATTTCAGAAACAATTTTTTTTAAAGTATTTATAGCACATGAATAAAAAATTTGTGGCGGATAAGACTTGAATATCATTCGATCGGCTTCGTTCTCTAGTTTTGACATTTGCATATAACCCTCCAACCACACGAGGCAATATGTTTAGCAATTATTGCCGTAGGAACTGTCAAATTTGATTGCCGTTAAATGTCAATGTTTAAGCTTCTATTTTGAGGGCACGTATCTTACAACATAAAATTAAAATTATTTAAAAACATTAAATAAGAGGTGAAAATAAGAACGTTGAACTATTTATTGCTTTAAAGAAATTAATAAATATTATTAATGTGGTGAGTTTATATCGTTAAAGACTTATTTAATTTTTTATTACCTTGGTTTTTTTAGTTTCACACGTTTTTAATTTTTCACAAAAAATGACAATTCAATGTGACGGCATATCTCCAAGATAATTGCTGAGCAATATGTTATAATAACTATTGCTCAACGAATGTTTCAACATATATTCATGCGGTCTACACGTTAATATTTGGTGTTGGCAATAAAATTTGACAGTTGCCACGGCAATTATTGCCAAAAATATTGCTCGTGTGGTTGGAGGGTAATGTTGCAATAACATAAATGCAAAAGTTTCACTGCTACAATTGGAATGAAAAAAAATTTTCATAATATAAACGAGAATCGCAAAATAGAGTGCAAAGTGCTTGTGATAACGAAAATGAAAATAAACTTTTCATTTCACCGTTTCACAGAACTAGAATTGATCCCCTTAACGGGGTATGAAAAATGTAAAACAATCACGTGGCAGCAATTATTGGTATATTTTATATGTCAATCGTGATTCATATGGCAATCCATACCAATATTCACCCCTATCGTGAATATTTTTTCCCTCGAAATATCTCCCTTTTCCCTAAATTTGCAATCGTGAATTATTTTCATGGGAAAAAATTCGCATGTTCGAAAAAAAATTGGTATTGCCGATTTTGATTCCCGTGAGTTTTTTCCCAAAAGTATTGTGACATTTTTCACAAACATTTTGTTTGGGAATAAAATTTAGAATTGTCGCAGCGGCAAATAAAATTAGAGAAACTGAAAATCAAGCAATCTAAAAGCAATGATGGACTGTAAACATGTAAGAATATGATAATTTTTTAGTTTTAAAAACGTATATAAATTATGAATTAGAATTTTTGTTGCCTTTTTATTAAAAATTTTTTTATGTGATACATGAAGTACAACCAAAAATAACACAAATGTGATTTATTGTTTTTTAGATTTAAGATTTCGTACCTTTCTAAAGAATATTTCTTTTTTAATTTTTTGTATCCTATAAAAACCGTAGACATGTTATAAGCTACACAACACGACGACTTTCTAGTAGGCAGTTCTGGTTCAATATATCTAAAAGGCATTTAAAAGCTGCTTTGTTAGCTAGAATTTATTTATATGTACATATAGTATGTACATAATGTTAACAATTCTTCATGTTTTCATTTACATTGTTTCTGCTAAGCACAATGGATTTGATGATTCTCTTAAATTCCGTCTTTTTATTTTCTCCAATAATTTCTTCTCTTCTTCTAATAACATAAATCGGAGCGAAATACTATGCATTTTATTGAATAATAACAATTTATTAAGAAAATTACAAAAAAAAAAAAAACAAGCAATTAAACAACATCAATTCACAATAGTATGTTCGAATTGCCACATATGTTTCGAAAATATATTTTATTCCCTAACAATTGACGATACCAAATTATTGTTCATGGGAATAAACCAATTATTCCCTAGAATTTATTCCCTTGAGATTCGCGATAAGGGTGATTGTGTTTATTTTTCCAATTCAAATGCAACTCTGGTGCGGCAATCATGTTTGATAAGCAACCACACGCCGATACAACCAATATTTATTGTTTTCTTATGTGGCAAATGCAGAAGACACTACATGGCAATATTTTGTATTTTTTGTTTCTTAGTTAATTTTTTTTGGATGACCGTTCTACATTTCTTTTCGTAAGGAAAGTTAATGTTAATTGCTGTAAATGTTATAATTACAATTTACTTGTAGTTTAATATGGAGTTACACATATGCATAGAAATTGATAATTTCATGGCCCATGAGTGTAGAGTTTGATACTGTCTGCAGAAAAGCACCCATGTGTATAGCTCTTCAAACTACAAAGATCGGTTAAAACAGGAAATATAAGAAAGCTGTATATGTGTCTCGCTAAAAATTGAATTGTCCATTCTAATAAAATTTTTGAATAAAAAGTTTTTGTTCTAGATTTCCCGAGATTCCATAAGTGTTTTTTTCGTTTTTCTTTTTGTGACCCACTTTGATCAATGTACTTCTTTCAACACTTTAATTAAAGACCATGAAAAACAAAAATCGAAGGTTTATCTATGTGTACAGTGGCTTAATTATATTTCTGTAATACCCAAAGGCATTCATATGCAAAAGAGAAGAGAGGAATAAAAATATAATATTTTTATTAATTTGTAATATGTATGTATGTATGTATGGGAAATTTTGTTTATTTAGTTTAATGATTACTCTGTTGATTTTTTATTTTTTGTTTGAATTTTTTAAAACTTTTTGGTTGCCTATTGACTGAAATTCTCATTTAGTTGGTTGGTGTAACAAAATAAGTGTTCAAATAGAAGGCCACGAATTTAGCTAGACTTGGGAGTAATCCACTTGAATCATCAGTAGCGTCTGATGAAATACTTATATGGATATGCTTTCCTTCTTATTGTACTAAGTACACAATTTTTCGTACATTTGCCGTGAGAATATTAAGTAAATCACAAGTAAATATTATATTTTCTTAAGCTATATGATTCCAAATAATTTGATATATTAATGAAAATCTAAAATATCGGTTGTATTTTCGATTTTTCTCGGCCATTTGTGGACCGATTGCTCTGATTTTTGGCAGAGATATTACGACGACGGGACTTTAGAAAGTTGATTTCAAAAACTAAAAGGACAAAAAAACAGACAGATACAAGGTGGCCCAAATGAGACCTACTGATGTTAAACACGTATAACTCTTGTAATAACGGTTTTTTTAAATGATTTATTTTTATATGTTAAATACATTTTATGGAAATTTAACGTGAAATATGACATCAGGCAAATGACCACCATTTTGCTCTTTTTAGCGCATTTTGCATTACACGGCGTAATGTTTCTGGTTGCAGGCGCCGTATTTCGTCTCCAATATTCTGCTTGAGCTGTTCAAGTGTCTGTCGTTTGTTAACATACACTTTGTCTTTTAAATAACCCCATAAAAAAAATCGGCCGCAGTTAAATCTGGTGAACGAGGAGGCCAAGGGAAATCTTAATTTTTTGAAATTATGCGTTCACCAAAAATTTCACGCAACATGTCCATAGTTTGCCTAGCAGTATGCGCAGTGGCTCCATCTTGTTGAAACCACAAATTAGGATGTTGCTCCACCACTGGCCGATCATTGTTCTGTAAGAAGCCCCGGAGACCGTTTCTGGCGTTTCATCCTCATTCTCGAAGATATATGGGCCGATGATTTTTGTGGCCATAACGCCGCACCAAACAGTGCATCTGATTGGGTGTGACTGATGCTGATGTATTACCCTTGGATTTTCGGTGCCACAAAAATCATTTTGTGTGGCTAATTCTGTAAAGCGAATAGCGTATTGAAGTCGTTGATGGGGGTCTTGCGGTAGAAGCTGTTGCAAAATTCGAACTTTGTATGGACACATCTTAAGATCCAGCTTTAAAATTCTCTGTAATGTTGTTCTGGGTATACCTAATTGGTCGGGACGGCGACGAGTTGAGACAGATGGATCATTTGCAACACTCTGCTGCACAGTTTCCACGTTGTCTTCAGTACGAATATTTCGATGAACACCTCTTCCTGGACGGTCGGCAACTGAACCCAGTTCCTTAAAACGGCGAAATAAACTTGTAATCATGGCAGATGTGGGCGCTGATTTTACGTTAAAGAAAAACGGCAATAATTTCGCTGCGTCAGAACAATTAATCGTTGAGAAGAATAATAAAAATTGATAATTTTAATGCGTTGTTGTGGACTGTACGTATTCATTTTATATTTCCAAGAGTTCAGTTATAATCTGCAAAAAAAAAATTAATTATCTTAAAGAATAAAAAAGTTATTTGTGTTTCACATCAGCTGGTCTTATTTGGGCCTCCCGTTATTTAAGAAGAATGTTAAAAGCTAAAAATTTTAATATTTGGCTAACACAGTAAGACTCGTCACAGCCGAACTTAAGTTATTAATCCTAAAAAAAAAAATCCGATCTGGGATCCATATTTTCAAATGCAATAAAATGTCTGTAGATATTAAATTTTTAAATAAAAAAAAAGACATACCTTGGAAGTGATATTTTTTTTCTGGTAGGTATGTGCGTATATCATTTAAGTAAACTTGAGAAATCTGTGTTTTCCAATTCGAAATTTTTTAATGTATTTTCAAAATCTGTTTATTAATGAGTAAAACCCAATTTTTATTTTAAATTCTATAAAAATTTGTGATTGTTGCTCTATGTGATATTTTTCTTGGCAATCACTGAAGCTATGACTATGTCGCGGTTGTTAATGAATTTTTAAGTGTGCATGGTGACTGCAATATGTCCATAAAACTTCATTTCCTGCACTTACATTTGAACTTCTTCCCAGACAATCAGCATTTTCACCAAGAAATGGTTGCCATCTAAAAACGTTTTGAAGGAAAATATAAAATAAAAATGATTTCAGAATATCAACGGGATACTGATGATGCTGAGTTAAAAAAAACGGCTAAGTGAGGTTTTACTCATAAATAAACATATTTTAAAAATAAATCCAAAAAACGCCTTCAAACTTGAAAAAATTAAAAAACTTTTTTTGATGCAGAAATACACACAGATTTCTTAAGTTTATTTACATAATAAAGGGTGTTTTTATAGACGTATAGAACTTAAGATGGCGACCGATTTAACAGCTGTCAAGTGATTTATTCTCAGTTTGGTTTGGCAATTTATCATGACAGACTCACGCCTGAACAACGCTTGCAAATAGTGCAATTTTATTTCGAACGAGATTGCCGTTGTTCCCGATTTTCATAAGCGAATTATGTTTAGCGATGAAGCGCACTTCTGGTTGAATGGCTACGTCAACAAACAAAACTGGCGCATTTGGAGTGAAGCTAATCCTCAAGTGTATGTCGAAACACCGTTACATCCAGAAAAACTGACTGTTTGGTGCGCTTTATGGGCTGGTGGAATCATTGGTCCGTACTTCTTCAAAAACGATGATGGCCAGAACGTTACAGTCAATGGTGATCGGTATAGAGCCATGATTACTAACTTTTTCATTCCTGAATTGAACAACCATGATGTCCAGGAGCTGTGGTTCCAACAAGACGGCACAACATGTCACACAGCTCGTGCCACAATCGATTTATTGAAAGACACGTTTGGTGAGCGCCTAATTTCACGTTTTGGACCTGTGAATTGGCCTCCAAGATCTTGTGATTTAACACCGCTAGACTACTTTCTGTGGGGCTATGTAAACGCTTGACCATTTGGAAGACAACATTCGCCGTGTTATTGCCGATATACGGCCATAAATGTTGGAAAAAGTCATCGAAAATTGGACGCCGTGCCGTGGCGGTCATATGCCAGAAATCATATTTAAAATGTAATGCCACAAGATTACCTTTCGGATAAATAAAATTCATGTCAATCGAATAATCCATCGTTGTTTTATTGCAATTTAAAGTTCTATAAGTCTATAAAAAACACCCTTTACATATTCTATTCAAACGGCCTCAATGGTTTCTTTCAAAATTTGCTGAGAAACTTATAATCAGTTGATATTAAATTAAGCTACAGGTTTATAACAGCATAAAGGTACGAAAAAATCGATTTTTTTGCCCGTAACTCCAGATTTTGGAAGTGTTTGACAAATTCCAAAAACAGATTCTTATTGTACTTGACAGTAAGTATTAGACAAATAATATCACTTGCCAGGTACTTGCATTTGATTCTTTTTTGTTTCACTGCGTACTTAAAAATATGTAATTTTTATTTACAGAACTAAACTACAATCTACAACATTCTTCTAGTTCATCCATGGTTTTCTCCGTTAGTTCACCAACTGGCGTACAACCACAAATGCAGTATGTGGCCACAAACAATGCAATGATGAATCGTCGTCAAGCCGGACTATCTTTAGGTAGTATGCCTTTAGGAAATATAAATCATAATAAACATATGACGGGTGCACATCGTCCAATACTTGTGACAAACTCACATCCCATTCAAATTGGTCACATGACGCATGGAGTTTCACAGCAGGTGCCATTGATTAATTCACCATCAAGTGGAAACATTTTACACGTAAGTTGATTTTTGAGCTCATTTATGCAGAAATTAAACAAAATTGCATTTAGAACAAAATGCGGTATTTCTCTGTTTGGGAAAAATGCTTGACGCAATATTTTTGAAGCTGCTCGCTTGTTAGAACTTTGTTTTAATCACGGAGAAACTAAACTTTCGTTTATGAGAATTATATATTTTTTTATGCAATTAAGTTCAATTGCGATAATTAATTTTTTTTTTGTTGCAAAAATTAATCTTTTTGGTGCATAATTTCCATTATGTTGGTGTGCTAAATGCATTAATTTTCATGATATTCTCATAGAAAATCCAAAAAATTATTTACTCAGCACAATAATTACTTAGAGGGACAGCATCATCATATAAATCCTCAGTGGATTACTCCCAAGTTTGTTAAAATTTTGCCCAAACATGGAGTCAATAGGCAAAAAAAAAAGTTTAAAAAAATTTATACAAGATAATAAAAAACAAACAAATTAGGCATTGAACTAAATAAACAAAATTCTAAGCCCCTTCCCCTTAAACTGCTGAGTTTACTAATCTGGAAGTTGTCGGTTTAATTCCTGCATAGACCCTATATTTGGCTGCATAAAAGATACCTTTTGTCATGGTACATATGGGCTTTAAAAAAAAGAAACAGATTTGAAGTCAGCATTCTAAAATAATTTTTAGTTGCTCTGGTCCAACACCATATACATACGTGTGTAATTAAAATGCTCTAAATGATTATCCTGTAAGGAATGTGTTCATATTATTTCGAATCAAAAGAAAACTGCTACATTCTGATGAAAGTTCCATTTAAATTCAATTCAAATTAGATGCTGTAGTTTAGCACTTTTGTAAACTTTTATTACTCAATAAAATTTTAAAATCATTTTAGCAAGCTGCCACAAATCGAGTAAAATTTGCCCCAGAACCACAAAAACACCACCATAATAACTGTCAAGTGAACATGGTGCAAATGAACAACAATTTAAATCAAAACTATCAAAAACATCAACAAATGAACGCCATAAACACAATAAATCCCTATATTTTGGTTAACAATCAAACAGGAAATGAACCTATGGATAGGTATATGAATATACCGCCATTACAGCGATCAAAATCATTGTCATCGGCTGATGCTTTGACGCGTGGTATAGCCGGTCTTGGTTTGGGGCTGGGCAGTGAAGTTACTGATATTGGACAATTTACACCCGAAATACAAACTTTAATGGATACTGCTTTAGAAGATCCAAATAAATTGAATTCTCGCAGTTTAATGGAATTGACTTCACACTTTATTAAACGTGCTGTTGAGGGTCGGCGTTTTGCATTGCCAATATCGAGACTTTGCCTCAATATTATTGCCAAAGAGCAAAAAGAAACATTTTTGGAAGCATTGTTGAACACATGTCGCCAGTGGTATCAAGAAAGGGAAAAGGTTAGTCTTACATTTTAAATACTATTTGTGATTGTAGGCTTGCTCTCTATCCTTTTCTCACTTTCTTATAGCTTCTGTTTACAATTCAAGGCATGAAATCACCCTCTAGGGCTCGTTTTACAGCTTTCATGGCATTTCTTACTGAAATGTTTTGTCAATTAAAGCGTCGTCAATTACAATTGCGCACCCAATGCGAAGGGGCACCTCCTCCACTGGTGCTCCTTACACTTTTATCTAAATGTTGTGAGGACTGTGTAAAGCCGCCAGTTAGATCCTTATCTGAGGTAAATACGACAATATTATTCTAGGGTTATAATTTTATATGAACTTTTATTTATACCCTTTTGCAGATTGAATGTCTCTTTTATGTGTTGACCTGTATTGGTCAAGATCTGGAATTGCAATTACCACTACAGTTAGAACTACTCTTGTCTATGATTCGTGATGCCTTTTTAAATGCTAGCGACTCGGCACCAGCTATACGACGTACTCTTCTGCAGTTGATTGAATTACAGGCGTCCCATTGGCAATTAGCGGGTAATACGGTTCTTTACTATTATCCCTCAAATAAATAAGCTAAAAAATCGATTGATCTACCCTTTGTTAGATAAGTTATATAAGTACATAATTCTTCGTACAGCTTAAATTGTTGTTCTTGTTTTTAAAAACAAAATAACAACAACAAAAATATTAACAATTAACATACATTTATTGCATTTATTAAAGATGCAAACGTTTTGTTGGAGTTGTAATCCCTCATATAAATTCCTAGAGTTCATTAAATCATTTTCTGCTAGGCTCCCTATTTCGATGCGAAGCGAAGGCGAAAGAAAACCAGTCACTCATTTTCGACTGAAACGGTGCTCACTAACTTTTGACTTATCGTTCGCTTGGCCTTACATTGTTTACCGCAAACCACAACAACAGTTTCATAAACTAATCGCCAGTTTCAAAAAAAAAACCGCTGTAAACTAGAAATGTACTTTAAAAAACACTACATGATACTCTATTTAAACTCTTAACCAAAAAGAGCAGAAAGAAAAATATAAAACACAGACACATACAATCACAAAAATAAATTGTAAACAAAAAAATTTATTTTTTAATTAAAAAGAAAAGTTCATGTTGTTTGTTAAAAAATCAATATTAGAAGATAGAAAAACAATTTTTATTTCTAATGATTTTTGCATTTGTATTCGTACAACGAGAACGAATATTTTTTAGTGAGCCGCAATTTCATACAGAAAGGCTTACGTAATTGTTCGATTTCCTTTTCATAAGAATTTTCTTGTAAAAATGTTTTAGGGAGCCTGGCCGTTTGTTTTATTTTAGTTGCACATACATAATATATAGGGTTGCCGTATTTTAAATTAAGAAAATGTACTGTTTTTCTGAAGTAAAAAAAACTGTACTTTTAATAAAAAGAAGTACGAATGGCACTCTTACTAACATCTCTCATTTGCTGCAACAGCGTCATAACTTGAAAAGCATAACAAATAACTGAAGTTTGTATGTAGGCCCATGTCACAATGCAAAACTTGATAAATTATTGTTACGCGAAAAGCCAAGTTTTTATGAGCGGTGCAAAATCGATTGCACATTTTCATAAATATGCTTTTGTAACTTTATTGTATTTTTGAAAGCTTTTATTATTACTTCAGTAAGCAAAACATTGCTTCCAATTGCTCTTAGTGTTACTATTTTGCAAGTTTTTATTTTTCGGTACTTTTAGGAAGCAAAATAATATCCAAAATGTTTCTATTTATTAGAATTAGTAAATATGTAAATTGATAGATTTAAATGTGTTTTGTTGTTTTTTTATGAATCTTGTTAGGTTCTGACATTGTTGCAGCAATTGAACTACATCTATGTCATATCATATTAAGTTTATACTTAAATATTTATTTTTTGATAACTATAATCACTATTTAACTATTATATTTTATTATTAACTACTTATGTATTTGTATTTTAATTTTAATTAAATAATTTATGTATGCTTATCATGGTAGGAACTACTTATTGTTAATATGCATTCAAAATAGTATAAGGGACTGTACACAAATTCCATAACGCTCTTTTAACTCTGCACCACCGCCATATATCGCTAAACAACGAAATTTTAGCGACCGCTTTACTAAAACGTTAAATTATTTGTGAACAGAACAGCCCCTAACAAACAAGAAATACCTACAAGTATAATAAAGTAGATGAAGTGCTCTCCGTAATAAACACTATTTTAATTAAAAAAAGAATATTTGAGCTCAGAAATACTTTTTCTATCAATATATTTTTAAGCTCTACAAAATAGCATCAGAAAAATATATTAACTATTAGTCTAAAACTTTTTCATATCTAATACTAGTCACAAACAGTTTGTAACACACAAAAAATCAATAAACTAATTTTCAAAATGATTAAAATTTTTTAATTATTTAATATTTAAGGATAGATGGTTGAATTAAATTTGGTAGCGCTAGGAGGCCAACGAACTCTAATTCCTAACAGAAGAATTATGAAACTGAAGCGGGTATCTGTGATGCGGAAGTTCAGAACAATTATACCTAAAGATCTGTCAGACGTAGGTTTACATTATCCTATTTTCAGTTAGACACTATTGCAATGATTATGAGTATCGGGCTTATGATACTTGTGTTTTATATTTGTGTTTTCCACTATGACAACAACGCGTGTTTTTGTAAAATATAAAATAATTGAAGAGTTTTTTGTCTTTTCTATTCAAATGATATTTTATTACTCTAAGAATTTGATTTTTGACTTTGAATAAAAAGTAAGCTTTAAAAAAAATTTATTTCTGTTAAGGTCCCTATACACGACATGTTTTTCACACTGTATTTGTCAATTTTTACAATGTGAAACAAAAACATGTCGTGTGTGCCCTCAAAAACATTGCTTCTCTAAAAAAACATGAGGAAAACTTCTGACAAAATTTCAATTAGAGCATGCTCTATTTTCTCATGTATAGTCATGTTTTTTAAATGTCTACGCTTTGTGGAAATATTTGTCACCGTATAATAATTTTCTGTATCGTTAGCCGCCTGAATAAAAAATTTTACAAGAAAAATAAATTAAATTTTCTTATCTAGTTTTGCTTTTTCAAAACAAATTTTTTTGTACAAGCTTATCATTTTGTAGCTTAAAAAGAAAACAAAATAGCTGTCTCGCCACCACTACAATAACGCAATGAAAAATATTTTCAGCGGCTATAAGCCATTTTTCAAACGAAGGACGTGGGTATTTATGTAGTAAAAAGAAGAAACACAGTAATAAAAATAAATATTGTTTTTATAAAATTTGATATTACAAATTGGTATTTATTATTAATTATATTAAAATTAATAACAATTGTATTTAAATATGGAAAAAGATTTGATAAAAGTGAGTAATATTTTTGAGAAGATCAGCTGTTATAAAAAACAGAGTCTATGTTAGACGTGTTTGTACATGTCGTTTGTGACCAAAAATTATAAGCCTTCTGTAAAATAACAAATTTTGACAGACATGAAGAAAACACGTGTATTTTAAAACATGTCGTGTATAGGGACCTTTAATAAAAAATACATATATAAAAATAATCAGCCTAATCACGGTTGTCGAAGTCGTGCTAAAAATATGTAGTTTTTGAATAATGGTACCACGATTGTCGGAAATTATGAAAATACAACTATGTTGGTAAATCTATTACTTTTTACCGTACTATGTTTGTCGATTTCGAGTGTCAAAGTTGAAAAAATAGTCGCTTACAATAAATGAAAGTTTCTAAAGTGTAAGTTACTTATTTTACTGTTATTATATTTTAAATATTGACTTTATGCTTTTCAGAATAAAAATCACTACCGCAAAACAATTTGCAATGTTGGTAGACTTATTGAAAAAAACAACCCGAATTGGCCCAATCTTACCACAATAGGCTGCACAAAGTTAACACGTTGACGGACAGTAGAAACAAGTGAAATTCGAAAATTGACACTATATGTTTTTGTAATTTTTAGAATATTAGAAGTATAGTTTTACTCTTTCTGCTTAAATACACTTAATTTTGATTAATTCAGCACCTTTAATTAGGTTGCGGCTACAACCGTCATGGCGCCAGCGGACTCTAGACACTATGTAATGGGACGATGGCGGCTATAACAGCAAAAATTTAAAAACTTGACGGCTATAGACGCAACTGTCCGTCAACGTGTTAATACTAAAGAAGAATGGGAAGAAATTTCTATTAAACTTAATTCTATGGGACAACCTTTTCGTGCAGGACCGGAGTGGATGAAAGTGTGGGCAGACTACAAATGCAACATAAAAAGAAGTTGTTGCACAACAAATCTGAATGCCGCGCCACAGGAGGTGGCTCAAATAAGCAATATATTTTGTCACCAACCGAAAAAGTGCGTCTGCCTTATTACAATTAAACAGCATTATTAATCGTGATGGAGAGAAAATAGGTTTACAAAATGCTACTTCTAAGGAACCCAATCATACCATATCAAGTGATATCGATATGAGTGAAAATTTAGAAAATGTTGGACCTATTTCAACAAAACGTGCTAGGAAGCAAGTGACACAAAATTCAGCAACAAAAAAAGATATAATTGAACAGCAGCTTCAAGTTCAAGTTGATTTATATAATGAAGTCAAAGAGTCCCTAAAGCAAATAGAAAGATATAGTCGTAAACAGAGTAAGTTAGAGGAGGAAAACATGAAATTGTACAAAAACGAAATTAAAAGACAAAAAGAAAAATTGGAGCTATACAAAAATGAAGTTAAGAAAAAGGATGAACACAGAAGACTTATGTTGAAGCTAGGAGCGACGAATTCAACTCGAAGAATATAAACACGGCTTTAAAATTCAGTTTTAAATTTCAATTATATATGATTGCAATATTCTTTTTTAATCAAACAAAGTACAATATTTAATTTTTTTCCTGTAAATATGAAGTAAATTACTATTTTTTTAAATAATATGTATATTAAAAACTTTTTCAAACAAATGAAAAAGTAACCTTAAGTTGCGTAACATAAATATAAATGAATTGTGATTTGATTTTAAGTTTTTATTAAAACTAACCTTTTTTAAATATATGTACATAAACACAATGAAATTGAATTGTTTTTAGTTTCTTGGTGAATAAAAGAATTGTTTAATTTAAATATATTTAATTGCTAAAAGAGTTATTAAATGTTCATTGCTTGCAGTTAAATCTTCATTTGCTTCAATATCCAAATTTTCGTTGGCATAGTTGGTGCTATTAACTTCAGGTGTATCGATTTTGTAAGTAATACAAATGTTATGTAAGGCAGCGCAAACATTTGTTATTTTTGAAGCCATATGTGGAGAGTAATGCAGCTGCCTCGCGCCTAATAAACAACTAAACTTGTTTTTGAGTACTCCTATAGAGCGCTCAACCACATTTCGAGCCTGTAAGTGGATTTTGTTAAATCGACTTTCAGGACTACCATCCGCAACTGATCTAAATGGTGTGATTAAATAAGGTTCTAGTGGTTCTATAGGGTCCGCCATCGAACCTTTTTTTTCAACTAGTGCTTATTTCGTGAATGGCAACACTTAACTCATGTCTGATTTGACAGATAATTAGTTTTATCCTTCCGCTGAGAGAATATGGCTGTGTTTTCGCTTCGCTAACTGGGCCTGCGATCGACATACAGAAGATGCCGATTTTGCCAAAAAAAAATCATCTTTTCAGATGAAGCTCATTTTGATCTTGGCGGGTATGTAAACAAGCAAAATTATCGCATTTGGGGCACAGAAAACCCGCACGCATGCATTGAAAAGCCGACGCACCCAAAACGAGTCACTGTTTGGTGTGGATTTTGGTCCAGAGGTATAATTGGGACAATTTTTTTCGAAAATGAGCAAGGAGTGGCCGTTAGTCAATGGCGATCGTTATCGGGCCATGTTGAACGAATTTTTGTTCACAAAAATTGAAGAGTAGGATATTGGCAACATTTGGTTTCAACAGGACGGCGCTACGTGCCACACAGCCGAAGCTACACTCGATGTTTTTATAGCATTTTCAAAAAAAAAGTTATATGGCGGACCCTATATATACTTTTTTAGTTGAAATAACTCTTACCCAACCCAACAACCAAGTATTTTTTTCGCCATTAAGGTAATTTGCTTTTAACCTCTGTTTTAATTCACTGCTATTCCATACTAATGCATCATGAACTGATCCAGGAAAATGGAAGGAAATATACCTAATTTGTAGTTTATGGTCACACACCTGTAACGGTAATTGAAAATGCAATTTGTTTATATTTCCAATATATAAAATTTAAAAAAATAGTTACCATTGCTATAAAATCCTTTTCTATTATAATATTTAAATTTTTCTTGTATTACTAGAGCAATAATTTTTATGTGGGTTCCATCGATGCAGCCTATAACACCAGGGAAACCAGTTTTGGTATAAAAATGTTGCTTTACTTGATTTTTTTTTCATTTTCAGTCATATGAAAAGAGATCCAGCTATGACAGAGTTTGCTATGCATTGCAGAAACACATTCTTTAAAAACTTTGCTAACTGTAGATTGTGATAGTCCAACACAGTAATCATTACCAGCTCCTTTTTGATAACTGCCTTCAGCAAATATCCGCATTGTTACTGCTAAATTTAAAATATTAGGCACCGATGATGACCGCTTTGCTTCCTCTAATTTAGGTATTATTTTCTCCAACACATATTTATTTGAACGCTGCTTTATTTAATCTGAAATACTTAACAGCTCTACAAAGAAAACTAATAGAACCTTACCCATACAAGTATATGTTAGTTCTTATTTTGTACTTACTGTGAACTTGGAATAGAAAATATATTTTATGTTTTCCTTATTTCTCTTCGCAAGGCGTTCATTTCCATCATTGTGCATTCACTATCGTCATAAGAAGATGAAAATAAGGCTACACTCAACATTTTATCTAGCACTTATTTAAAGAACAAATTTAAATATATTTTTGTTATTTTTAAATTCGCTACTTTATTTGTTTGACAGATTCTAACAGAGAGCTTCGAGAATTAAAAAAAATAAATGAAATTGGTAAACACTCTGTTATTTTACTCTATTACAAAATCTTTGTAGTCGAAAAAGTTACATAGTGCCAAAATTAACCGATGAGAAGAAAACAAACTTTTTTTCTACTACTTTTTAAGGTTTTATACAACTTTTTTACATGGTTGAAAAAAAAGGTACATGAGATGCACGTGGCGGCCATTCGCCATGTAAAAAACCATAACAAATCGTGCAAAAAATAGTGCATTTTCAACTGCATTAAAAAAAGGTGAAACGTGTTAATTAAAGGGTGCTAGATCTAATTTTACAGATGTCATCATTTTCATTGTTACATTCAGCTTGCAATAGTGGCCGGAAAATGTACTTCCTGGACAAGGTTTTTGGGCTATAAAATCTGAACTATTTGTTGTAGAGACTACCACCAATCGATAGGGTATAAAAATTCATTTCAGAAATTGCATAAGTCATTTTTTGAAATGTTTTAGTTCAGAAGTTATAGCATAAAATGTGTCAAAATTAGGGTCACAATTTTTATAGGGCTATTACTCGAGAACTAAACGATGTACATATATGGCACTATCCTCATTGGAAAGGGCATTGAAATAGGAATTATTAGAAATATGGCTCAATATCGTACACCGCTTCTGAAAACAGCTATAAACTATCAAACTTTTTCAAAATGCACATATTGCTTCTATATTGATATACAAATTATGTAGATGTTTAGCATAGTTGCCAATACACCTAAAATTTCATAGTTATTAGCACAATTTTCAACACATGTTAAAAAGAAGAAGAATTAAAATGAAAAAAATGCAAAAAAAATTTAATAATTAAAAATAAAATATCTTATTAATTCTAATTATGGTAAGAATGTCATACTGGTCAACAAGCAGCTGCTGTGGCAAAAACACATTTTCAAAGTCGGAGTACGGGAGCAAACTTCCTTCCAGTATAAGCTGCTTTTATTATTGTAGAGGTACTCGGGGTCATAAACGCGCAATAATAGTTCATCCGTTTAGAGGTAATGTATTGAAGAAATGACAATGTCGGCAGCCACAACTTATGCAGTGCTGAAAAATAACAGGCCAGTATGTGATTAAAATATACATTTGGTGTTAATGCCTGGAATGAATGAAGTACAATGGAAATTTTCGGTGCTTTGTAGTGATTCACGTAAGCTTGATAATAATTAATACTAAGAAAAACTTAATAATTTTTTTTAAATTCTTTATTTGTCTTAGAATATTTTTTTACCTGTGTGGAAGAAGAACAAACAATTTGGCCACTGTTGTCAGGGTTCGTTCGAAAGCATACGTGCGATAGCTTCTTAACGGAACCAAACAATACTTGCGACCAGACTGAGGTCATTCCAGACCTCCCCTGTCTCTCTGGACATTGATTCAGCTGCCAAATTTATTGATGCTGGAGCTGCAACAGTCGGTGTAGGTGATTCCGGTGCCGGTATCGGAACAGTATTCGGTTCCCTTATCATGGATTATCCCAGAAATCCATCATTTTCGCTTTCTAAAGTGTGTATTTATGTCTTAGGACGAAGTTTATCTTATAACAAATTTAACTGATAACATCTGTACTACAACAACCGCAGCTTCATTGTCTATATTGTTTTTAAAAAACATCAAAGAAAGAAAAGTAACTCTTTTTATTTAAGTTTAAAACGCAAAAAAAGTGGTGCACAATCGGCTCACCACAAATAAATTTATTAGCTACAGGTACAATTCCACATAAAAAAAGTATATATAGACAAAGAAAATGAAAAGAATCGCTTCCTCTACCTCTGTACGAATTCTGTTTGTCAATATGTGAAATAAAAAATTAAAAAAGTGATTTATTTAACAATTCATTAATCATTTTATTTTTCGTTGTAATAATTTTATACATATATTTAAATACAAACTAAAATTTAGTTTTAAAGATAGAAATAAGAGAAAACACTATTTTTAACAAAAACTTTAATACATAAAATTTTAAAAAAGTGTACAATACACACAAATATTATAAATCACTGAATTGAAATACATATTTTGAATAAAAATTTTACAATAAAAATTTTGTTTTTAATTAATTGTAAGAAAAAAATAATATTAACACCGTTTGAAAATTAATGTTAGTACAAGATAATTATAGGGGTAATAAATATATGTAAATAATATTGTTGTTTTTTGTTCAATTATAAAGACGTAACTGATGGTAGCAAATGTAGCATTATTAACAAATTAATCATCTAAAAATAAAAAGAAAACACACACAACCCTTGCCATTGGGTAAATCTTCAAAAGTGCAGCAAGTAGCTAAGAATATATGGAAATTTACATTTTTGGCAAATTGATCTCTTACAAAATTTTTTAATATTTACGAAGACTCGATGTTGATAACTAACAAATTTATATGATAACTTTATCATGTGGGAGTTCGTTAATTGGGTATTGGAGAGACAACATGAAAATGCTGATTTTGCCAATAAAATCATCTTCAGTGACGAGGCCCATTTCCATCTTGATGGTTTCGTCAATAGGCAGAATTGTCGCAATTGATGTGAGGAAAATCCTCGAGAATCAAATGCATCCTCAACGTTTCACTGTGTGGTGTGGTTTTTAGGCTGGAGGAATCATTGGACCATTTTTTATGAAAATGAGGCAGTTCAAACGCAAACAGTCAATGGTGTTCGGTATCGTGAAATGATAACCAGTTTTTTCTTGCCTAGAATTGAAGAAATGAATGTGGATTGCCTGTGGTTTCAACAAGACGGCGCCACATATCATACAGCCAGAGAAACAATTCAATTGCTGCATCAGTCATTTATTTAAAATTTAAATCTTGCGTTCTTGTTGGGACACCCTACATTTGCAAAAAATTTTCAATGATGTAAAAATTTGACAAAAATTCCTAACACTGCAATTTAAATTTAAAATTTTTTTTACAACTCTAAAATATTAGCCAATTGCAATGGAAATTTCTTTCCGGCTAATAAACAAGAAGAGAATAGATATTTCTGGGGTCAAATTTGCGCAAAACAAATTTAAAAGACATAAATTTTATGTATACTATTTATTTTTATTATATTAATTATATAAATAAAAATGTACATAAAAAAGCTAAGAAAAAGAAAATAATAATTTTATTATATCGGTTGTTCTGCTGGTTGTGTAAGTGGTGGCTGTTGTTGTAGTGTTGGAGGTAGTTGCTGTTGTGCTGGCGGTGATTCTGGTAGCTGTTGTTCTTCTGGGGTTGGTGGCTGTTGTTGGTGATCTGGTGTTAATGGCTGTTGTTGTTTTAGAGGTGTTGATTTTATATGTTGCTGTACTGTCGTAGCTGTTGTTGTTGCTGATGTTTATTTTGTTGTCTCTAAAAGTAAAAAATTATTTTATTAATAATACAATAAATTAATTAATATGGTATAATACCTTTTCTTTGTTGGGGTTTGGGCGCCTCCTTCCTTCGCCCCTCTGAGGCCGACTGTTTGATACAATAAATTGTAAAATGTCCTAAAAAGAAAAAAGAAATTCTAATTATTTAGAAATTATTAGAAGTTACCAATAGTTAAAATTTCGATTCTATACAAAAATTGACTTAATCATATTTAACAATTGGTAAAATCATAAACTACAAAATTTAATCTTTATTCTTGCTTAAATAATTTAAAATTATCCACGAGAATATCATGGAAAATAATGCATTATGCACACCAATAAAAATTGCAATTAAGCACGAATAATTTTGATATAATTAAAATGGTTATAAAATAAAAAATTAAAATTACTTGCCTGGGCTTCCATCGTTCGATCGGTTATTAACAAAAAAAAAATTTCAATGAAATTTAAATGCACCACACGCTTCAGTTAATTTCACCACTATATACAAAATGTGGCAACATTAGTAATAGTTAATTGGGCTACCATATTATTAGACATTTAAGCTGTAGGTGCACAGCAACGCGTCAACGCGTTTTACGCTTCTGTCAAAAAAGTTAAAACAATATATTTATATGAAGCAAGCTAAGCAACTTTTAACTTTTCACGAGTTACAAGCATGTTTACATCCAATTTTATTAAAAATATTTATAATATTTGAAAAATAAAATACATATTGTAAATAATAGAGAAAAAATTAATAGAAGAAGTTAAAACAACAAAGTTTTCTGTTCAAAATCCAGCCTTGAATACAAAAATTAAAAAAGTGTCATAAGCGTTGTGTGTAACTCATCGCGTTAAAAGCGTAAAAAGCTTAAGAAGTATGAAACGCGTTGCGCGTGACCGCTTGCTGTGTACCTTCACCTTTAGGAATTCAAATAATAATTATTTAACTCTATATATATACAAATTGGAGCAAAATATCGATATTAAAATAAATTTTTTAAAAATTTTATTATTATTATTTATTTATCATTATTTAATTACAATGTATCTGTTCATACTATGATAATAAGCAAATTTGATCAAACTTATTTCAGCATATGAAGTTTTACATTTAAAAATAAATACAACTACAAAATAAAAATAAAAATCTATTTAACCATTTACAATATTTATTTCTAACTTTTTAAATTTCTGGCAGCCCTTTTGTTCCATACCCTGGATAAGAGGTAGCGCCGTTTAATAATACTGATATGGTAATCTTTTTTTTTCATAACTTTAAAAGTTCATTGTGCTTTATTTTTATTTATTGGCTACTAAAATATGAAAAATTTACTAAAATTAAAAAAAATTATAGAGAATAATCTCAAGGATGTCTCGCATCCCATTACGAGGAAAATGTTGGATAGCATCGTGGTGGCATATAATAAAAATGTGCCTCAGAATACTAAAATGGGGAAAACATTGAAAAATAGGAATACGTTTCTCATTAACGTAAGTATTTATAAATTTTAAAACAAAGTAAATTAAGACATTAATTATATATTCAATTATAGGTTAATAGATATTTGAAAAAAACGTCAAATGACGATGAAGGAAGACAAATATGACCTTAAGCCCATTGAGGTAATTTTGATAAATTTGTTATTAAATTTATATAATTATTATTTAAGACTTTTTATTGATATACAATTAATTAATTTGAGCTTAGTCTTGATATTTAAAAATGTTTTTTGCTTTATTATTTATTATTTTCAATATTTCGCTTTCCTGTGGAAAGCTTCTTCAGGAAAATTATAAATATTAATCATTGTACAGAAGTGTTAACGTTTTTTTTTACTCATTATATAAATATAAATAATAATATAATGAATATACTCTCTCTCTCTCTCTCTATAAGTATATGTAATTGAATAAATACGTTAATATAAATTTAATATATATAAAATATATTTGGTAATAAATAAATTTAAAAAATAAAAATAAAATATTGAAATAAATATATAAGTATAAATAAATAATTTCGGCTTTTTGGCATTTTTACACACTTCTGAAACTTAAAATGTTGTTGGTACACACTGTACATGTACATGCACAAAGTTATTGTTATAAATATTTATTAGTTATGCAGTCATAACAAACATGGTAGTTACAACAAGAGCATTTCTTTTTGTTTTTTGATTTTTTTTTGCACTGGAGCAGTGACAACAAGGGTTAAAGGTGTTATCAGCATATTTAATTAAAATAGATTTTATATTGTCTCTGAACATATTGGGACAACCAAGGTTCGTCAATGGCATGTTTTTAAAAAAGCTAATTATATATAAAATAACAAAAACGCCACAGCTACTTCTATCTTCCTGCTTTGTTCTTTGCGCAATACTAACAAATTTCCATTTTTTATTTTTGTTAGAACTTGCTCTGAATTTTTTGTAATGATCCATTCCATTGTTATCAACGAAGCAATCGATAAACAAATTTTCCATTGTGTCCAGTTTTAAGACACAAAGATTGAAATGATTATTACTTAATATTGGTATGAAAATCATTTCAGGCTTAAGTGAAATAAGTTTTTGAAGCCTTTCAAAATTAATATTATTAATTTGACATGGTAAGCTTAAAGCATTTTTGCTATGTTCTTCTAAGCAACACAGAATTGCACAGTCTAAAACCAGATTCGTTAAACAGCTTCCAACTTTTAAAGATTCCCAATCTGAAAGATCTAAGAAATTGTAAAATCCCACTTCAATCTGTTTAAATTTTGGATACAATGATTGCAATATATCATTAAACCTAAACAGGTAGTATATGGTTTCATTCTTTATTTTTGCTCTTGTTTACTTTTAACGATGTCATCGTCTTTAATTATAACTATGTTTTCTTCTTTTATAAACATTTTTGTTTTTTTTTTTGGACATATTAATTGCTTTGTATTTATAAATTTACGTTTTTTGGGATATTTTTTATTCCATTGTTCTTCTGGTGTAAGATCCTCTAATAATTTTGTTATTTGATTTTTCGATAATTGGGAATAACCATGTTCTTCCAAAATTTGTATCAATGTTTGCGATTCTTCTGGCGTTTTTAAATACAATTTTTTAGGTTCTTCATCATCGCCCTGTATTTCGTCAAACATGTTGTACCGATATCTAAGATCTTTCAATGAACTTATATTTTCCTTTCGATCGAGCCTTATAAAATCTGCAGGTCTTAATGATTTTTGTTTTAGAAGTATATGCTTTTGGAGAAAGAAGCTGAATTCAACTGGTGCATTTCTGATGTGGTCTCCACTGGGATCTACTAAAATTCCCATTATATTTGTCCACATTGGAAGAAACGGACAATATTTATTGATGATAAAGTTACATATATCATCGTTTTTAAATTCATTTATTTCACCATTCATTGGAACATTAATTACCTAATGCCTTATATTGTCACATATTTTGGTGAACAATTTTTTGAAAGGACTTTGTGAAGCAATAGATTCCAAGTTATTTAGATCTTCTTCATCGCTGGAATCATCATTTTCAAAATTCTTATCGTTAGTCGATAATATATTTTTACGTATTATGTTGTAACTTTCTCTAAATTTGTGATTTTTCTTTGTATACAGCAGTATAGTGAATAGGTGACTAAAACAAATTTTGCAATGGCTTAGTGTTTTGATGTCAAAAGCCATAACTAAAGCATGCTTTATCAAGTGGCGGAGAGCACTATTTTTACCAATTCTACTGTTTAAGTCTTTACACATAATATGTATATAATGCGCTTTGCACCACTGCACAATTACTTTAGATTTCTTATTAAAGAGCGGAGTTTTTAAACAATTATAACAGTTTCTTAGATATTCTGATATATTTTCATTATTGCATGATTTTAAAACCGCTCCAAATAATCCATAACTTACATCTGTACAGACTCTTTTGAAGAATGGCCATTTAAACTTATTTTGCATGCAATAAAGTTTTAGTTTTTCCAAAATTGAATATATATCATTAAGAGTATGACGTGAGAGAATAGCGGTTATAATAGGAATAATAATTTTATGTTTTTCAACTCTTATAACCATTTTGTAAATCAATACTCTCTTCTCAGCGCAATTAATTTGTCGCACACTTTGTCCAGATGCATCAAAATGAAGGGTATATTTGGCATCTTTAAGGATTTGGGGATTGACAGCCAGTGTTATAAAAGTGGCTTTTCCCCAACAATACACGGTCAAAGGAGATACAACATGCTGAATGTAATCTTTGTACTTTTCCTGCTGCATTAAAAAAAGTTCAATAAAAGGATCTTTGTGAAGCCATTAATCTGAATTTCCTTCAAATTTACACTTGCGAAATGTAGCAAGATTTTGAACATTTTGCAAATTTCCACATTTGGCAACGTCATCTGCGCACTTAAGAATTTGTTCCTTTCTGTATAAGTATGCACTATTATTTTTTAATGCTTTTTTTACTAATTTACGAGATACACCTCGAATTTGAGATACTCATTTTTCTCCTTCTGCATGGCAAATTTCACCAGATTTGATAACAGAAACTTTTCCGTTAAAATCTATTTTAAATCTATATTTTGCACAATCTTTAAAATAGCAATAGGCATAAATTAGTAAGCCAGATTTAAGTTTTTTGGTGCTATAAAAGCTTAGTAAGCATGCGTTGTTAATTTTTAAATATTCCTGTCGGATTACATCTATTACAAACTTATTTTTACTTAATTGCAACTTTTCGTCGTCTTTCGCATTAAAAATTAGTTCCCGACTTACTTAGAAATCGGAATCGTAAATTTTTGTAACTAGTAATCGCGACTGCTTTGTTTCCATGCCTTTTACGAGATTAACATCTCGATTAAGTTTTTCGTTTTGGCTAGTAACCTTTCTATATGATTGAAATTTCGAAAGATTCAAACTTTTATCAGATGTTTCGAATAGCCCGAGAACTTTATTGCTGTCATTCGCAACTTCTACATTTTCATTTTTTGTTTTTTCGTGCGTTATTATTTTATTACAATTAGTATTCGAACTTTTCTTTGAAATATTGTTAGGGTCGATATCATTAATGTTTGTGCTATTGGTAATAGCATTAAAACTAGTTTCGCAATTTTCATTGAAAATTGTATCAAATTTTGTGAAGGTCTCTGAAATGTGATTTAAAGTATTTTCTTTTTTATCTAATACTTTATTAACAACAATTTCGCTACATTTATGGCAGTGACTTCTTCTAATATTAATTGTATTTCTAAGCAATTCTTCATACTTCTCATTGTGTTTGTTCATGCAACACAATATTTTATCAGAAGCATTATTAAACATACTTCCTAATCTATTACATACCATATTTAGGAGATTTTCCCAATCTAAATCATTTTCTTTTTGCTTACCAACTGTGTGTAGCGTCTCTAGGCTTTCAAAATTTCCTTCCTTGTCTTCTTTCCGACTTCCTTCTCCTATTTTTTCCAAATTAGATGTTTGTAGTCCCGATTTTTCTGTTTCGTCATGTAAATCCAGTAAAGCATCCAAAGCTCGCTGCTCATCTTCAGTTAAATGCCAGTCTTCAGCATTACGATTTGCTAATAATGAATCGCTTGCAGCACTTTGGCAACCTTCTGTTCGTTTTTGTTGTGCTGATTCAACATCATCACATAATGCGATTAAGGCATCTAAAGCACTTAATTCGTCCTTTGGTATATCGAAGTTTTCTGCAAGCATTAATTCATTATGACTGTTTGCAATATAATCTGAAAATGCTGGTTCTTCATGCTACAAATAATATTAATAATAAAAATTTTTATAACATTCGAAATTTGGCCTTAAATTTATTTTACAACAGTTTTTCTGATTAAAATTTACAAAGAGGTAGGTAGTGTATCAACCAACTGTGTAATTTAATCAAGTTAAATTCGGCTGTGCCGAGTTAATACCAATACATACTCAATTTCAATATCATAACCAAAAGGGACAAAGGTTCATCATCGTTAAGCAGTAAAGAACTAATAAAATAAACAAACAAAACATTTTTCTTTTAATGACAAGAAAATACTAATAATGAACAAAGGACACCAGAACTAATCATGTAAATTTGGGAAAAATCCTTAATTTAGATAAAGATATGTCTGTTCCATTACTATAACAAAGAAATTTCTAAACACATATTAATAAGTAAAAGAACAAATCATTGTAAGTAGAATAATTATTATAAATAGATGTTAAGTCTTATTAAATAAAGAAGTGCACGTTTCGGTGCGACAAAAAAATAATATATTTTTTTTGATTCATTCCTGTAAGAAGGAATTAACTCTCGCGAGAATAAAAATAATACTCATATTCGTGAGTTTTATTTGCTGCTTGTGGTTACGAGCACAATTTAAAATTTTTATTTAGTATGCTCGCTCGTAAGCACGACACAAAATAAAACTCATAAGCATGAGCACTATTTTATGGTTGGATATTTGCTACTTAATTAGGCAAGAGCGTCATGACGGATTTTTCCAAAATTTGGTATATACGAAAGAAAGCTGCCATTTCATTTTTTATTGTACACGCCCACTTTTTGTATATCTGCACTATTTTACAACGGATTTTCACTATTCCTTACTATTCATTCAGTACTGTTAAGTTCTTAATTTTATACATGACATAAAAAATATTATTAAACTTTGCTAAATATAAAGTAACAATCATATCTCCTTTTTGGTACTTTTTTTCACCCTTGAAAAAAGAAATTTAACATTGATTTTTATTGGGTGTTACAAAATAGTAATAATGTTTACATGCTGCATCTATTTACCATACATAAAAGTACATGTTAAGAAAAAGGGTACATATTTTACCCCTTATTTGCTCGAATTTAAAAAAAAGTGCCAATATACATTGGAGACCTTTTTAAGAAGAGAAGTATACAATTTAGTATTTTTTTGTTGTTGTTGTTACTTTGAAAGGTAAGCTGGGTAAAAAAAAACGTACCAACATTAGTTTTTACCCTTTTTATGCCACAGAAGTACAAATATCGAAAAAGTACCAAATACCCATCCGCTTATTTTTTAGTAGAATATTTTGTAGTTTGAACTTTGGCTCTATCTGTAGAAGTTGCGGAGATATAAGAAATGAGATTTTACCCGTTTTTACCCTTTTCGAATTTCCAAAAATCCCTTCTTATTCGTCCTATAAATTGGGACATGCACCTGCTTACCGAATTTCAAGTACGTAGCTTTAGCTACGATGATGATAAGTCAGCCAGTCAGTCAGTGACGTTACTCTTTTATATGTATAGATAGATATATAGAATTACATTGTAAGCTTAATATTTTGTTATTATTACAAAAATTTATTGTTTATCTCTTTAAAATTTAATTTCTTCTTTATTATACATTCACTCTGTGAACACAATTTCACATAAGATTCCCGATAGCAATTTCAAATGAACAAGAATTTCACTTTTATTAGAGATATGTTTACGGAAAAAACTTTATTATAACAAATTTATCAAAATTACCTCAATGGGCTTAAGGTCATATTTGTCTTCCTTCATCGTCATTTGACGTTTTTTCAAATATCTATTAACCTATAATTGAATATATAATTAATGTCTTAATTTACTTTGTTTTAAAATTTATAAATACTTACGTTAATGAGAAACGTATTCCTATTTTTCAATGTTTTCCCTATTTTAGCATTCTGAGGCACATTTTTATTATATGCCACCAGGATGCTATCCAACATTTTCCTCGTAATGGGATGCGAGACATCTTTGAGATTATTCTCTATAATTTCTTTTAATTTTAGTGAACTTTTAAAGTTATGAAAAAAAGATTACCATATGAGTATTATTAAACAGCGCTACCTATTATCCAGGGTATGGAACAAAAGGGCTGCCAGAAATTTAAAAAGTTAGAAATAAATATTGTAAATGGTTAAATAGATTTTTATTTTTATTTTGTAGTTGTATTTATTTTTAAATGTAAAACTTCATATGCTGAAATAAGTTTGATCAAATTTGCTTATTATCATAGTATGAACAGATACATTGTAATTAAATAATGATAAATAAATAATAATAATAAAAATTTTAAAAAATTTATTATAATATCGATATTTTGCTTCAATTTGTATATATATATAGAGTTAAATAATTATTATTTGAATTCCTAAAGGTGAAGGTACACAGCAAGCGGTCACGCGCAACGCGTTTCATACTTCTTAAGCTTTTTACGCTTTTAACGCGATGAGTTACACACAACGCTTATGACACTTTTTTAATTTTTGTATTCAAGGCTGGATTTTGAACAGAAAACTTTGTTGTTTTAACTTCTTCTATTAATTTTTTCTCTATTATTTACAATATGTATTTTATTTTTCAAATATTATAAATATTTTTAATAAAATTGGATGTAAACATGCTTGTAACTCGTGAAAAGTTAAAAGTTGCTTAGCTTGCTTCATATAAATATATTGTTTTAACTTTTTTGACAGAAGCGTAAAACGCGTTGACGCGTTGCTGTGCACCTACAGCTTAAATGTCTAATAATATGGTAGCCCAATTAACTATTACTAATGTTGCCACATTTTGTATATAGTGGTGAAATTAACTGAAGCGTGTGGTGCATTTAAATTTCATTGAAATTTTTTTTTGTCAATAACCGATCGAACGATGGAAGCCCAGGCAAGTAATTTTAATTTTTTATTTTATAACCATTTTAATTATATCAAAATTTAATATTTATTCGTGCTTAATTGCAATTTTTATTGGTGTGCATAATGCATTATTTTCCATGATATTCTCGTGGACAATTTTAAATTATTTAAGCAAGAATAAAGATTATATTTTGTAGTTTATGATTTTACCAATTGTTAAATATGATTAAGTCAATTTTTGTATAGAATCGAAATTTTAACTATTGGTAACTTCTAATAATTTCTAAATAATTAGAATTTCTTTTTTCTTTTTAGGACATTTTACAATTTATTGTATCAAATAGTCGGCCTCAGAGGGGCGAAGGAAGGAGGCGCCCAAACCCCAACAAAGAAAAGGTATTATACCATATTAATTAATTTATTGTATTATTAATAAAATAATTTTTTACTTTTAGAGACAACAAAATAAACATCAGCAACAACAACAGCTACGACAGTACAGCAACATATAAAATCAACACCTCTAAAACAACAACAGCCATTAACACCAGATCACCAACAACAGCCACCATCACCAGAAGAACAACAGCTACCAGAAACACCGCCAGCACAACAGCAACTACCTCCAACACTACAACAACAGCCACCACTTACACAACCAGCAGAACAACCGATATAATAAAATTATTATTTTCTTTTTCTTAGCTTTTTTATGTACATTTTTATTTATATAATTAATATAATAAAAATAAATAGTATACATAAAATTTATGTCTTTTAAATTTGTTTTGCGCAAATTTGACCCCAGAAATATCTATTCTCTTCTTGTTTATTAGCCGGAAAGAAATTTCCATTGCAATTGGCTAATATTTTAGAGTTGTAAAAAAATTTTAAATTTAAATTGCAGTGTTAGGAATTTTTGTCAAATTTTTACATCATTGAAAAATTTTTGCAAATGTAGGGTGTCCCAACAAGAACGCAAGATTTAAATTTTAAATAAATGACTGATGCAGCAATTGAATTGTTTCTCTGGCTGTATGACATGTGGCGCCGTCTTGTTGAAACCACAAGCCCTCCACATTCATTTCTTCAATTCTAGCCAAGAAAAAACTGGTTATCATTTCACGATACCGAACACCATTGACTGTTTGCGCTTGACCTGCCTCATTTTCATAAAAAATGGTCCAATGATTCCTCCAGCCCAAAAACCACACCACACAGTGAAACGTTGAGGATGCATTTGATTCTCGAGGATTTTCCTCACCCCAAATGCGACAATTCTGCCTATTGACGAAGCCATCAAAATGGAAATGGGCCTCTTCACTGAAGATGATTTTATTGGCAAAATCAGCATTTTCATGTTGTCTCTATAAAACCCAATTAACGAACTCCCTTCGCTGTCCATGGTCATTTTTTACTAACCTCGTACCTTCTACTAGCAAACAATAACAATTGTTCAAATGTCAAACAATGACACTTCGAATGGCGCCAAATTTAAATCTTGCGTTCTTGTTCGAACACCCTTTATAATCTCAATATATTTTGTATATGAAATAAGGGATGGTTTTTTATGTTAGAACCATAGTGTAATTATATTAAGTGGACGCAAGTCGTCAGCTGATTTTTATTTACATTTGTTTTTCGTTAGACTTGAATAATAAAATTTTTTTCATTTTGCTTTGCTTGTTTACGAAATAATATTTTTGTAGTACATAGTATAACTCATAGCAATATAAATTTTATTGAAAAGTGGTTTTGAATGTAAAATTTTATTTATTAATTTTTATGCCAAATTTTGTGAAAAATCTTATAAGAAAGTGGGAAGCAACTTTATTTAAGTGCTTATAAGAAAATTTATTATAAGAAACGTGTTGATTCTGTGCCGCCAAAGCTGTTAATGTTTTTTTTAAACATTGCGGTAAACAATTTTATTGCTTGCCCAATTATTTTCGTGTGCAGTGCAAACTCTAAATAAATAAAATTGTGAATATATTTATAAAAAGCAATGTCTTACTGTATATTATGTAAGAAAAGGGTGGAAAAGGGTCTAAGCACTTTTCAAGTGCCCACAGATCCAAATAGAAAAAGGAAATGGGAAGAAATTTGTGGAAAAAATTTCGCCAAAAAGACCCGTATATGTGCTCAACATTTTCCAAAAAGGAGCATAATAGAAGTCAGAGGCAAAATGTTGCTTTTGCCAAATGCTGAACCTTTTATAAATCAAGCGGACGAGGTCGTATGTAACAACAGCAGCAAACTTTTAAATAATCAGTAAGTGCCTTTTCTTATTTGAAATATTGTATTCATATATATAAATTTGTGTTTGTGTTAACTATAGGCCCCATTGCTTAGAAAAAACAGAAGTGCAGGCACATAGCTGGGAAGAGCTTGTGTGCACAGCATCTTTAATATTTGAAAAAAATAATTTATGTAATAATAAAAATACTCAGACGGAGTAAGTATACAATACAAATTAAAATAAAGTTAATATTAATAAATTATTAAATTCTTAAACGATATATTTCAGATTCTCAATTGGTACTGAAAAGTATTATAAAAGAATTGTGGAATTAGAGTCGGAGGTGAAAAGCTTAAAGCTGCAGCTACTACAAGCTAACAAAGCTAATGCTGAGCTAAAAAAGCTTTTCACAGAAGGGCAAATCCGAAAGCTGATGTCACCAGAACCTGTATTGTGGAAGTGGGAAGATATTTCAAGCGCAATATGCTTGCATGCTGCTGGTCCCAGAGCGTACAACCACCTAAACCAGAAAGGCTTCCCACTTCCACATAAAGCAACACTAAACAGATGGTGTGCGAAAGAAAGTCTACATGAAGGCATTCTGGAGAATTCCATTCAATTTATGAAACAGACCACGTACCTGAGCTCAGATGACAGGATTTGTCTACTCGCTTTCGATGAGATGAAGGTGGCCGAAACATTTGAGTACGACCCAGTAGGAGATCACGTGAGGAAACCTGCAAATTACGTTCAAGTGGTTATGGCTCGAGGCATTAGAAGTTCGTGGAAGCAACCTGTCTTTTACGACTTCGATTGCCAAATGAGCCCAGCCATACTTAACAACTTAATTTGCAAACTCAGTGGCGCTGGTTTCACCGTGGTGGCTATAGCCTGTGACATGGGTCCAAGCAACCGTAAGTTGTGGAGAGATTTAGGTGCTACTGCAGGTGAGTAAATTAAAATTTATATAACATATACATTCTAACTACACACACTTTTTATTAACTACAACACTGAGCTACACTAAGGGCGTCTTATACTTGCATTCTTTACAATGTTAGTATATATATATGGAAGAAATAGAGATTTGGAGCTCCATTCTTTTATAAAAAAGGGTAAATATAATTTCATATTTTATAAACTTAGTTTAACAATAACTTAGTTGTTAAATGCTTAAATTAAATTTAAGAGTAACGCGGTGGTTGGTTTTTTCCCCTTTTTTGTTTCTTAAATTTTTTTTGTTGTCTGGTATTTTCAGACTTAAATTTTTAAAAGTTATTTTAGTTATAGTTTTATTTGTGAAAATTGGTATAAAGGTTTTAATTTTTCTTAAAGGCAATTTTACACATTATAAATATATTTACTTTACTATTTTTTGATCAATTTTAAATAATTTTACAATGTTCTTTAGATAAACCATGGTTTCCCAGTCCTGCATGTCCAGAGGACAAAGTTTTTTGTTTCGCGGATGTGCCTCACTTGCTCAAGTAGTGGGCTACTCGTCAACAACGAACTATTGACGTGCCGTACCCTAGAGGATCTGCTGAAACTAAGTTCTGCCTCGGATATTTCAATTACATATAAATTGACTGAGGAGCACCTTTCGGTTAAAGGTCCTGCTAAGCAAAAAGTGAAGTTAGCAGCGCAAGTGTTTTCCAACACTACTGCTAATGCCATTAGACGATGCTATAGCATGGGAATGGAGCTATATAAACCAATCGAAACCGCTGATTTTGTTCAACTGGTTAACGATTGGTTTGATGTCCATAACTCAAAATTAAGTAACTTCAATTATCCCGGAAAGGTTAGTTTCCTTATTAATATATATATATATAATTAAATATTTATTAATTCATTTTTATAATCATTTTCTTACAGCAACCATATCCTTGGCTACCCAGAATGAAGTGTTGCAAAAAATGACTGCAATAATGTCATTGCTGGTACCCTTCCAAAAAGGTATAATTGCATCTAATAATGCCCTCACGATGCTGCAGCAGTACGTGAAGAGGTACAACATGCATTATTTGGTTACCAACCGATTGAACCAAGATGTGTTGGAACATTTTTTTGGTGCTATTAGGAGTAAAGGTGATCTAAATGATCATCCGTCACCAAGAGAATTTAAATTTAGACTCCGAAAATATATTCTTGGTAAGTTATCAAAACATTAAATATGTACTCTACACTAAAACTAATTAATTTAATTGAAACTTTTACAGCAAGAAATACAGAGCATTTAAATGGCACTGGAAACACTGAAGTCGACAACACTGACTGGCTTGGTAGATTCAACACGAAATATTTTCCAATCGCCCAAAATAAAATTGACTGTGCAGAAGACGACACACCTCAAGAGCGATGTGAGGAACAAGAATTTGTCGATACATATGAATCGAATGGCGATGACATTGGTATACTTCAAAAGGTATATTATCAAAAAGCTGAATCTTGAAGAATACCAATGTCAAGAAACTTCATTCACATGGATCGACCAAGTTTCAAAGTTTGCCCTCAAAAAGCCGTCGCAAAGTTTTTTGCATGAGGTGAAGAAGCTTGAGATTATTTTTGAAAACTTAAATGGTAAAGAAATTTCTCATTGCCAAAATTTAAAACGACGTCTGCTGGAGAACAGTAAAGCCATTGAATTGCCAAACAATATAAAAGAACTTTTCTTCAAGTGCAGAATTTATTTTCGAATTAAGCACCTGAACCGAAGACTTAAAATTAAAACGTCTCGACAGAAACTTATAGTGTTCAGCAAAATGCTAAAAATTAAATTATTGAGGTAAGTATTATTTTTTTTTTTTTGTAGATTTTTATATATTTCATTTCTTTTTACATTTTCTTTTCAGTCTAAATGGTTCTATACATGCATTTCTGGTATAAAATGAAAAATATCCACTTATGCGTCTCAGTTTGCAAACGTCCATACATAAAGACTTGCATAAGAATTATTTGTGCTATCCTTGATACAAGCCGACACAACAACTTCCGTCATTGATTTGTAAGTATAAATTCCTATTTCTATAAATTGAGCAAAATAAAAAATAATTTATTATCTATTTACTCGTATTTCAGAAATGCTAATTAGTGGCAGACAGACAATCAAAACAAATTAAGAATTTTATATGGAGTATCAACTTTTGAAAAGCCGCAAGCAAGAAGTGCAAAAGCAGAACCAGCAAATGGAAGAAAGTAATCCATCGTCGTTTAGAGAAAGGGATTTGAATACAAATGCCAATGCTAATGAATATAATAATGTCCGTTTCTTTTCTTTTTTCATGTAACTACTAATTATAATATATAATTTAAATATGAAAAATTTTAATACATAAATAAAATTATATAAATATAAAATTATTTTAAAAAATTGTAGTATTTTTTATATAGCATGTAATGAAGGACCGGTGTAGGTATACTTTTCAGAGGTGAATTCAAATCTTTTTCAGTTGGTTCGGGCATTGCACATTACTGTAATGAGGTGCCTATTCGATTCTGCAAAGTTTGTGGATGGTTCCATTGACCCATTGTGAGTTGCATGGCATTATGAGTGACTGTGGACGACCTTATAGTAATTTGTTGGAAACATGTCCGAGAAAGATAAAACAAACACATCTTTAAGTGTTGTTCGGTATGTGCTGTATGAAACGCACGTACAAACTATTTTAAATATATATTACAACTGTATTATTTATTTATGTGGGAGAACTATTTGCAGAACATGTTTTTTAAATTGTTAAAGTTATCACAATAACTTTATCATATGCCTTGCTACATTTTCTAGTCAGGTAAATAATCATTCATCAAACAGTGCAATTCCACCATTTACTCATATGTCCAAAAATAAATGTAACACAATGCACTGCAAAAATACTGGCCACAAAATTACTTTGTCTTATGAAATTAATTAAATTTATTGCACTATTTTTATTATTTTATTTATTTATTAAAATTTTTTTGCATTACGAGTATAAGCTATGTTGTTTATGTTGAAATATTTTCTTTCAACCCTATTTTTTGTTTCTTCTCTTTCTTCATTTTGACATTATACTATGAATAATTACACTAACAAAATACATGGTGCGCCTACTTGGTATAATTATACTATGGTTAGAACTATGTTTACGTACACTATCGCACATTGTAGTCACTTCATCATCATCTAGTAAGCCACATGATAAAGTTATCATATAAATTTGTTAGTTATCAACATCGAGTCTTCGTAAATATTAAAAAATTTTGTAAGAGATCAATTTGCCAAAAATGTAAATTTCCATATATTCTTAGCTACTTGCTGCACTTTTGAAGATTTACCCAATGGCAAGGGTTGTGTGTGTTTTCTTTTTATTTTTAGATGATTAATTTGTTAATAATGCTACATTTGCTACCACCAGTTACGTCTTTATAATTGAACAAAAAACAACAATATTATTTACAAATATTTATTACCCCTATAATTATCTTGTACTAACATCAATTTTCAAACGGTGTTAATATTATTTTTTTCTTACAATTAATTAAAAACAAAATTTTTATTCAAAATATGTATTTCAATTCAGTGATTTATAATATTTGTGTGTATTGTACACTTTTTTTAAAATTTTATGTATTAAAGTTTTTGTTAAAAATAGTGTTTTCTCTTATTTCTATCTTTAAAACTAAATTTTAGTTTGTATTTAAATATATGTATAAAATTATTACAACGAAAAATAAAATGATTAATGAATTGTTAAATAAATCACTTTTTTAATTTTTTATTTCACATATTGACAAACAGAATTCGTACAGAGGTAGAGGAAGCGATTCTTTTCATTTTCTTTGTCTATATATACTTTTTTTATGTGGAATTGTACCTGTAGCTAATAAATTTATTTGTGGTGAGCCGATTGTGCACCACTTTTTTTGCGTTTTAAACTTAAATAAAAAGAGTTACTTTTCTTTCTTTGATGTTTTTTAAAAACAATATAGACAATGAAGCTGCGGTTGTTGCAATCAGTTAAATTTGTTATAAGATAAACTTCGTCCTAGGACATAAATACACACTTTAGAAAGCGAAAATGATGGATTTCTGGGATAATCGATGATAATGGAACCGAATACTGTTCCGATACCGGCACCGGAATCACCTACACCGACTGTTGCAGCTCCAGCATCAATAAATTTGGCAGCTGAATCAATGTCCAGAGAGACAGGGGAGGTCTTGAATGACCTCAGTCTGGTCGCAAGTATTGTTTGGTTCCGTTAAGAAGTTAGCGCACGTATGCTTTCGAACGAACCCTGACAACAGTGGCCAAATTGTTTGTTCTTCTTCCACACAGGTAAAAAAATATTCTAAGACAAATAAAGAATTAAAAAAAAATTATTAAGTTTTTCTTAGTATTAATTATTATCAAGCTTACGTGAATCACTACAAAGCACCGAAAATTTCCATTGTACTTCATTCATTCCAGGCATTAACACCAAATGTATATTTTAATCACATACTGGCCTGTTATTTTTCAGCACTGCATAAGTTGTGGCTGCCGACATTGTCATTTCTTCAATACATTACCTCTAAACGGATGAACTATTATTGCGCGTTTATGACCCCGAGTACCTCTACAATAATAAAAGCAGCTTATACTGGAAGGAAGTTTGCTCCCGTACTCCGACTTTGAAAATGTGTTTTTGCCACAGCAGCTGCTTGTTGACCAGTATGACATTCTTACCATAATTAGAATTAATAAGATATTTTATTTTTAATTATTAAATCTTTTTTGCATTTTTTTCATTTTAATTCTTCTTCTTTTTAACATGTGTTGAAAATTGTGCTAATAACTATGAAATTTTAGGTGTATTGGCAACTATGCTAAACATCTACATAATTTGTATATCAATATAGAAGCAATATGTGCATTTTGAAAAAGTTTGATAGTTTATAGCTGTTCTCAGAAGCGGTGTACGATATTGAGCCATATTTCTAATAATTCCTATTTCAATGCCCTTTCCAATGAGGATAGTGCCATATATGTACATCGTTTAGTTCTCGAGTAATAGCCCTATAAAAATTGTGACCCTAATTTTGACACATTTTATGCTATAACTTCTGAACTAAAACATTTCAGAAAATGATCTGTAAAATTAGATCTAGCACCCTTTAATTGACAGGTTTCACCTTTTTTTAATGCAGTTGAAAATGCACTATTTTTTGCACGATTTGTTATGGTTTTTTACATGGCGAATGCGGCCACGTGCATCTCATGTACCTTTTTTTTCAACCATGTAAAAAAGTTTTATAAAACCTTAAAAAGTTTGTTTTCTTCTCATCGGTCCAAAATTATACATTACTTCGACAACAACTACGAGTGTAGTTGAAGTACAAATTCGACAACCATAATAAGGCTGAATAATTTTGAAAATATATATAAAATAAAATCAATATCATCCATTTATTGATAATGGACAATCCTTATGATATAACAGATGGTCAAAAAAAATTCCGGAAGATATAAATCTGAACAAAAAGAATAAAGAAAATCCTATTTAAATTTTTGCGATGTCACAAAATGCACATGATTTGGAATTTAAGAAAGTTGTGTATGGTAAAAGACAAAGAAAAACTTGGAAACTTGGAAATAATAATATTGATACAAACAGATTTGCTATTTTAGGTCAGATTTACATAGAGCAAGAAACAAATAATTTAAATAAATTAAATTATAATGCGTCGTCAACATCCAAATACTAAGAGCCTATTTCACCAACTTTATTTAACTATCAATTCACACTTAAAAGTCGTTTTTCATTATCACCAACATATACTCATTGAATATTTAAATATATTTTAAATGGTCGACATTCTCTGTTTAAATATTGATTTTTCAACTCTGTAAAAACAGCTGTGTCTAATATAATAAAATATTAAACTTCCAGCTCTGTAAAAAAAATTTAACAAAAGTAAAACAATGTTTTGTTAACAATTTCAAGAAATAAAATGGAAAGTGAAGAAAGTGATTGCGACTATGAAGTTATTGTTAAAGTTTTAATAGAACGAAGGCCACGAATCATCAGAGAACGACGTAATTTTTTCACCTTTTATGATGAAGAGGATTTCAGATGTAGATTCCGCATACCCAAGAAAGCAGCATGGACAATTTTGGAACTAATACGTCATAAAATAAAACATAACAGCAAAAGGTATGCACATCAAAATTTTTAATTGCTTGCAAATGAGTTCATTTTATTATTATAATTGCATATGCATATTTTTATGTTGTAGAAACCGTCCAATGTCCCCAGAAGAAATGTTTTTATTGACATTGCGTTTTTATGCAACTGGATGTATGCAAAGAACGAGTGGTGATTTATGTGGCGTTTCAAATAGTTCTGCGTCAAGAGCTGTAAGAAGGGTTTCTCACAACATTGCTCTGCTTAGAGAAAAGTTTATTAACATCCCTTCAAATCCAGAAAAACGAATTGAAATTCAAGCAAATTTCTATAAAATTGCCAAATTCCCACGTGTAATAGCTGCCATTGATTGCACACATATAAAAATTAAATCACCAGGCTAGTATAAAAATTGCAATGCGAATATACTTTTATATTAAAAAGAAATTTGTAGGTGGCGAAGATGCAGAACTTTATAGAAACAGAAAAGGATTTTTTTCCTTTAATGTTCAAACATTATGCAGTAGTGAATTAGATATAGTGGACATTGTTGCTCGTTGGCCAGGCTCTACACATGATGCTACAATTTTTCGTAATTCCCGTATATGCAGCAGATTTGAATCAAACGAATTTGGAAGCGCAGTTATTGTAGCCGATGGCGGATATCCATGTACCAAGCACTTGATGACACCTCTTTCAAAAATAAACACGCAATCTGAGTCACTTTATAATGAGTCTCTTATAAGAACACGGAATTGTGCAGAACGAACATATGGTGTTTGGAAAAATCGCTTTCCTGTTCTATCTCTTGGAATTCGTATGAATGTGAAAGCTGTGGAAGCAGTAATTATATCAACAGCTATTTTACATAATGTTTGTAACTTATTTAATGATAAAAACGCGCCCCCATTATCCGAAAGAATGGAGAATGAAATTCGTGTTGCACTGAATGTTCCCGTCTCACAACATTCTCAAAACAAAAACACTTATCGGCAAGATATTATAAATAATCATTTTCAAAACTTGTAAATTTATGTTATCAACAAAAGAACATATTTATTTAATAATTTTTAATAAACTCAAAAAATAATCATTTTCATTTCTAATAAACTAAAAAAAAAAAAGGAACTTCATGTTATGTTACATCTACTGCTTCAAGGTACTTGAGATCTGTTATTTTATAAAATAAATATCAAATGCGATTTATAGAATTTTTTTAAATTGTACGAGTTCTGTTTCATGCTTCTCAGCCAATAAGCGCATTTGAAGCCCATGTAGCTCTTTCATTTGCGCAACTCGAAGTTCGTGCTCACTTTGTATTATCTCGATTTCTTTCTTTAGCTTCACTTCCGTCCACTTAGCCTTTACATCGGCCAGTTTCTTCCAGCTGCATTTCTTATCATTTGGTGACTTTGGCAAACTTAGTTTCTCGTTTTTTTTACTTTTTAGCATACCTGGAGTATAGCTTTCCCAACAGGTTGAGTCCTTTATGGTACATTCCCGTTCTGTAAAGGATTTATTATGTATATTTCTTAGAAGAGTAGTTATCAAAGCTTATTTAAAATACATACCTTCAACAGAAACATCTTCAATAAATTCTGGTTCGATGGCCACAGAATCACTGTCGTATTGTGATACAATTCCATCGATCTGTTTGGGTGGAATAATATTTTTTAAAATGTTATCAAAGGCATTATATTCCTGTTTTTGTGGTGGTCCTCCACCTGTTTCATAGAGCGCACGTTTTTCGATCGATGAACGTTTTTTCAAGTTGCTTTTTAAATTTAAGTATTTTGTCTTCAGGACTTTTAAGGTTCGGCTATGGCCTGTAGTCGTTGAATTAAACTGTATTTCCACTTCTTTCCAAGCTCTATCTTTTTCTACGCTAGTTATATTATCTGTTTTCTTGTTTTCTATTACGGAAGCTCGAGCGTCTACAATATTTAATAATAATTCTATTTCTTCCGCAGAAAAATTTTTTGTGCGCGCTTCCATTTTAATTTGTTTGTTTTTCAATAAACAGCTGTATATTCCGGCTTCCATATATAATAGCAAAGCGCTACCAGACTTATTTATGTTTTAATAATTCAGTTGGTGAAAATAAAAGTTTTTTAAATAAACTTTAAATAAAGATTGTTAATTAACTTAAAATTTGTTTAAATAAATTTGGTGAAAGAGACTCTAAGAGTAAATCAGATGTAACAGGTAAGAGTTTAAAAAAAATCTTTTTGCCCCCCTATTATGTTATATAAAGTTAATGTTGAAAAACTAGTCGATCAGTTAAAAGAAAAAAAAATATTTTATAAAATTGTTAATAGAGGAAAAAACAAAAGTAAACTCTTTTTTGAAGTATTACAAGCTCATTTAGAGACGGTGGACTTATTAAGAAGTCAAGGCTTTTACACCACCACAATTAAGACAAATTGCTTTGGTGGTAAGAGGTATTTATTATACAACTGATATTACAGATATTAAAAGTACTTTAGATAGTTTAGTACCAAACACTGTAGATAAAGCTATTAAATTTAGAACTTCCGCTTCAATTATAGGAGATTATGATACTGGTCTTTTTTTAGTTAAATTATTTCCGGGTAAAAAAAGATGATTTAATTAAAATTAAATCTTTATAATTGAATTTCATCAATCCATAACTTGGGGTTCTCATAAATCAAAAGATAAGGAAATTCAATGCTACCGTTGTCAAAAATGAGGACACAGGATTTGTTGTGTAAAGTGTGATAAAGATCATGCTCCTGGAGAGTGTTCTATAGGAAAAGAAAAGGATTCTATTCCTGTATGTGTAAATTGCAAAATTATTGGACATACTGCTAATTTTAAAGGTTTTATTTATTTAATTATTAGTCTATGGAAAATTTTCCTTACAGACATTTTTAATACAATGTTATTCAGTACTTGAACTCTTATTTATAACAGTATAAAGAATATAACAAAAAGTATACAGAAACAAAGATTCATAGCAATATAAATACCAGGTATATTATGAATTTAGAAAACCAATTATTAATTTTTTAATAACATTACGACTTGTGAAAAATCAATGAATCTACACATTTGGTTAAATGTGTTGCACATTCTTCTGAGCGGATCGGCATCGGCAAAATTAGCTCTATAAAACGAAACTGATAGCGGTACATAATAACGAAGTAGTCGCTGTGGTACGTTAAATAAAATTTCATTTATTGAAAATCCTATAAGTGCTTTTAATAACATCCAAAATAAATGACACATTCAGCATCGTTCTACGGCTCTTTAAAGTTGGAAGTTTTATAAGAGCAAGTCGTGCAGAATATGATGGCAGATTGAGAGGATCAAAATGTAGACTTCTTATACAAAACAACAGAAACTGTTTTTGCACCGACTCGATTGAATTGGAATGCACTTGGTACATGGGATCCCAGATAACAAACCCAAATTCCAAAATTGGGCGTACTAAAGCAGTATACAAAGATTTAGTGATATATGGATCATCAAATTCTCTAGACCAGCGCTTTATAAATCCCAGCATGACCCTAGCCCTGTTAACATTACTTGTAATATGCGGGGTGAAAGTCAGTTTTGTGTCAAATAATATTCCAAGATCCTGGAAAGTGTTCACAGCAACCACTTGAAAACTACCAAGCACATAATTTACGGCTTTTGCGTTATATCTTGCAAATCGCATGAGCTTACATTTTTTTTACATTGAGTTCCATTAAATTTACATTGCACCATTCGTAAAAAGAATTCAAGTCAATTTGAAGACGCTGTTGTTCAATTTGATTGTCATGTGAAATGAAAATTTTTACATCATCAGCATACATTAAGATATTTGAAAACTTTATTATCTGAGGTAGGTCATTAATAAATAACGAAAATAATAAAGGACTCAGGTGGCTACCTTGTGGAACTCCAGATGTCACCTTAATACTTTTTGAAAACACGTTTTTAAAGCAAACCTTCTGTATTCTATTTGATATATATGACTGAACCCAATTGACTGCACCATCGGTAAAACCCAACTTACGTAATTTATGAATCAGAAGTATATGATTAATTTTATCAAAGGCCTTACTAAAGTCAGTATATATAACATCAGTCTGCTTCTTTTGTAAAAATCCACGACTAATTATAGTTGTCAGTTGAAGAAGATTAGTTGTTATAGAACAACTCTTTTGAAATCCGTGTTGAAAATACGATATAAGATTTGAGATTTTATAATATAACTGATCCATTATTAATTTTTTCATATAATTTAGGTATAATGCTTAGATATTCCATGATAATTTTCGATTTCAGATTTATTACCGAATTTAAACAAAGGAACAATATATGATTTTTTCCAAATTTGTGGTAGATAACCATATTTAATTGATGTATTGAACAAAATTGTTAAAGGAATATATAAGGCTTCAGCACAATTAATCTAAATACTGCTTGGGCCATACTTATACAAAAATTTAAGCTTTTTGACTTCATTCGAAACCATACTAACATCAAAATATGGTAATGATATCGACTGGTTCCCATATAGATTATGCGGATAGTCCACAGAATCATTGTACTTCTTAGTAGAGTATGTAGTAAAAAAAAAGTCGGCAAACATGTTAGATATGATTGTATCGTCACTTGATTCGATCTGTTGAAATGACAACATCATAGGAAAGTCCGTAGTTTTTTTTTTCAAATTTACGAATTTATAAAATGATCTAGGGTTATGTTTTAAATTAAATTTAGTTTCATTTAAAAAGCAGTCATAACACTGTTTATTTATCTTATTATATTCAGCTCGGCTCACTGAATATTTGAGATAATCAAAAGCAGATCCCGTTAGCTTATCGGAAATTTGAAAAAAAAACACATAAAATTCAGAAAAATGCATGAAATATTTATTTGGATCGATAGTTGGGTCGATATAATTTAATGTTTGAAGATTATTTCATGCAAATGTTGGCCGCGGCTGCGCCTCAAATGGTCCATCCGCTTAGTCCAATTTTGGCATACTCTTTCCAACATTTCGGCCGGTATCTCACGAATAATGTTGGCAATGTTGGCTTCCAGTGCGTCAATCGAAGCGGGCTTGTCCCTATAGACATTAGCCTTAACATAGCCCCACAAAAAATAGTCTAGAGGCGTTAAATCGCACGATCTGGGCGGCCAATTGACTGGTCCCAAGCGTGAAATAAACTGTTCACCGAACTCGCCTCTCAATTGGTCCATTGTTTCGCGTGCTGTGTGGCATGTGGCACCGTCTTGTTGAAACCACATGTCATGCAAGTCAAGCTCTTCCATTTTGGGCAAAAAAAAGTTTGTTATCATCGCACGGTAGCGCTCACCATTCACAGTAACGTTGTGATTCGCATCATCTTTGAAGAAATACGGCCCAATGATGCCGCCAGCCCATAATCCGCACCAAACGGTTGTTTTTTGTGGATGCATTGGTAGCTCTTGCAATGCTTCTGGCTGCTCTTCACTCCAAATACGGCAGTTTTGCTTGTTCACGTATCCATTCAACCAGAAATGAGCCTCGTCGCTGAACACAATTCTTCGATAAAAAAGTGGATCTTCATCTAACTTTTCAAGAGCCCATTCACCAAAAATTTGGCGTTGTGGTAGGTCGTTTGGCTTCAATTCTTGCACCAGTTGTATCTTATAAGGCTTCACACCCAAATCCTTCCGCAAAATTTTCCACGTAGTGGAGTAACAGAGGCCCAATTGCTGCGAACGGCGCCGAATCGATAATTCACGGTCATCACCAACACTGGCCGATACGGCTGCGATATTTTCTTCAGTTCGCACTCTACGTAAGCGTGTTGGTGGTTTAATGTCCAACAATGTAAATTTGGTGCGAAATTTTGTTACAATAGCCCGAATAGAAGCCTCAGTAGGTCGATTAAACTGACCATAAAATGGAAGAAGCGCGCGATGAACTTTCTTAACAGAGCACGCATTTTGGTAATAAAATTCAATAATTTGCAAGCGTTGTTCGTTTGTAAGACGATTCATGATTAAATTATAGACCAAACTGAAGATGTTTGACAGTGACACAAGATACAAAACGTGCGTGAGCTGTCAAAACTAGTGTTGCCAAAAAGATAATAGCAAAAAAATCACTCTTTACTTTTTATAACATTTATTTTTTTATTTTTGGCATAAGAAAAAACTCTATTGCACCATGGCGGCCCAGAAGAAGTTTTAATTTATGCTTTGGAATACATATGTTCATAAATGAAGATATTTTATCATAGAAAACAGAAAAAGACTGATCCATAGCCTTGACAGAATTCCATGGAAATGACAAAATATTGCTCCAATTTGTATTCAGAATATATTCATTTAAAGCAAAATAATCAGTTTTTTTAAAAGAAAAAACTTTCTCAGTATTGATAGATGACGATATTTTTCTTTTCGGTGTATAATATATTAGCACTTCTATAGCAGGATGATACCGGTCTTCAGGAACAATAATGGGATCAGAGCGTTTAACATGGCAATCTTCTTTTTGATTTACAAATATCAGGTCTAAAATTGTATCATGATCATTGAGTATTCCATTTATCTGAAAAAGACTCATATCATAAATCAAGTTTAAAAAATGTTTAACGATTTCATTATTTGAAATTTGCATATAGTAACAATCATCAGCCAGATACTTCCAAATTACTGTTGGCATATTAAAATCACCCATTACTAAAATCAAATCATTTTCTTTAACTGATTGTGCAACAGTTCTCACAGCTTCGCCATGTTGCAAATATAAAGACTGCGGCGATGATGGTGGTATATATGAGCACATTAAAAATACTTTCTTAAGCTTTAATGTTATGATGACTGATATAAATTCAATACCAAAGTCCATAACATAGGCCTCCGAACACAACTTAGTGGACACGGCAATGAGAACACCTCCACCATAAGAACCACGATCGCGACGATAAATGTTATATCTCCCACAAAGAATCTCAGAATTAAGATGTGTGTTGTTTAGCCATGTTTCAGTTAAAAACCAATACATCGTGATTACAGCTAAAGCTCTCCAAATATAAATTAGATAGTTTTTTCCTAAGAACACGAACATTTTGGTAACATAAAGATAATGAATCTTCTTGAATGATACTTAGTTTTTTGAATCATTCGGCATACGTTGAGGTAGAACCCCTACATTAGTTTTTCTTTTTTTTTATCGTCGTATATATATTCCCGAACTAAAGTATTTTCAGGCCAGAATTTCGGATCATTGACACATTGATAATATTCAACAGGAACAGATATTCTAAATGACGATATAGTCCTTGGACTTGAGAATGTAAATTTATGTACATTAATAACCGTGAGCTGTGTGAGCTTAGATTTTATGTAATACTCAACATCATCAACAGAAGTATCACCTTCCAAGCGCGACCGCTTTAAGAGGTTTTCGAGAGGTTTTCAAACTTGGTGAAGCAATTACATTTCCATTACTGGAATCCGTCTCAATTGGGGCAACATTTAAATTTGCTGAGCATAATGCACTTAATGAGGTGGAGGACACTGGCTCACTGTTGATTTTAGTCACAGGATTTAATGCCACAGGCACATTAAGGTTATTTTTTTGGGCATTTAAAGGTGAACGATTTGGTATTTTTTTCTTTTTCGGAGAAGATGCATCATCTGCATTAACAAATTTCTCCAAGTTAGGAAATTTATCAAATAGCTCCCCAAACTTTACCAGCTTCGACTGTGCCGACAAAAATTCCTTATTAACCTTATCAAATTCGCTTCTATAGCTTTTAAAAAATTTATAAAATTCCGTGTTAGTATTTTTGCAACGTGAGCAAGTCCATTGAAGAGATTTACCCGTATCTGCAAGGGAATCAGCATCACGAGCTTTGAGTAAAGTGCACTTCAAATGGCAGTTACCCAAACATAACCAACATGAAATCATTCTCTCAGTTCCTGTAACAGCACAGTTTGTATTTAAACACTCCATATTCAAATAAAATAAACAATTGTCTGTTTTTAAATAATATTTACCAAGAAACTAAAAAGGCAATTTTAAATTCTTATTTGGAAAGAAAGGCAATTCAACAAAATAATATTAGTTCATCCATATTACAAAATAATGTGGTTCAGAAAAGGTCATATGCTAGCAATTTTTATAATTCTCAAAATGATATCCTTAGGCCAGATATAATTAAAAAATTCTTTGAAATAGGAGATTATTTTGGTGAAGAATGTTTAGAATATAAACTTTCAAAATTTCTTCGTACATATAAATCAATGCCTAGAGATACTGCTAAGGAAAAGTACGGTAAACTACTAAAAGAAGTTCTTGCACAATATGGCCCGTAATTCTTTAATTATCATGTCTTTTAATGTTAGGTCTTTAATAGACATGAACAGAAAATTAGAATTGAATAAGTTGTTACTGGACAATAGTATAGATGTAGCCTTTATTCAAGGATCTAGAATTTCCATTTATCTCAACTTAAGTTTATATAATTATAACACTGTAAGAGATAACTCTGCATTGGGCACTGTAATTTTTATTTAAAAAAATATAGATTTCAATATTATTAACATTACTGATATAAAATTTTTAGGATGCTTTATTGAAATAAAATTGATATCTTCCACTATACATGGGAAACTTCTCTTTGGATGTTTATATATTCCCTCTAATTTTTCTACTAATGATTTATTTTCTGGTCTTAATAATATTAAAAATTATTCCTCTTCTTATTTATATACAAATAAATGTGCCCATGTACAAATATATAATTTTATATAATGGGTGATTCAAGTAGAGATACTTTTTTCAATAGCCTTTTTTTTGACAGATCACGTGTGAGCCGTGTCATGCTGTTAGTATTGTTTGGCATTTCATAATGGAAAGACTTACGCCTGAACAACGTTTACAAATCGTTCAACTAACTTTATTACGAAAATTCACGTTCTGTGAGGAATGTGTTTCGTGTACTTCGCTCAACTTATGGTCAACATAATCGGCCTACTGAGTGTATTATTCGCAACACCATCACCCATTTTGAGATCTAGCATTCATTATTAGATAATATTCGACCGAATAGACTACGTCCAGCACGCTGTGAAGAAAATATACACGAAGACCGTAACCGTCAAGGGCATCCGTTATCGTGCCATGATAACCGACTATTTGATACCTGAAATTGAAGCTCGTGATCTCCACTTCCCACACATCGCATCAGTCAATGGATTTATTGAGAGAACATTTCGGTGAGCACATAATTTCATGTTTTGGGCCGGTCGATTGGCCACCAAGATCGTATGATATCACACCGTTAGACTTTTTCCTATGGGGATATGTAAAGTCTAAAGTTTATGCGGACAAACCCGCTTCGATTCAGGACTTGGAGGAAAACATCACGTGTGTCATTTGCCAGTTACCAGTCGAAATTGGACTCAGCGGATGGACCGTCTGCGACGTAGCAACGGTAAACATTTGATAGACATAATCTTCAAAAAATAAATGCCAAAGAATGTTTTTTCAAATGATAATAAACATTCTCCATTAAATTTGAATTTTCTGTGTTTTTTCTTTAAAAAAGTAGGGAACCTCGAAATGGATCACGCTTTATTTATTTGAGCATATTAACAGCATTATGTTATTATTTAATATTTTTATTATAAAAAAAAATTGTTAATTGTTACATACATACATAATTCATTTAACACATACATTGCTGCGGGGGTACATAGTAGGCATAAATTAATAAATAAATTTTCTTTTAAATATTGATATTTTTTTGTTTTGATCAAAGTAAAAATTTTTTTTTTTTGGAATGAATGTGTTGTGTTTAGTTGTCATATGCTTTTGACAAGTGACACCAATTCATTCACAGGAACCATAAAGATCATTGTGAATAAAAGGACAGAGTTGCAATATATAAAGAAGACCGGAAATAACGGACTATTAAGAGTGCTTTAGTAAGGAGGCCATCAAACTTTAGATCATTTAGGCATTTCAAATTTTTAAAGGAAAAGCAGGCAGAAAAGCTAGAAAAATTGGAAGGTTAGGCTGGAAGGAAAATTAGGATATAAATAGAAGTAAAACAGTAGAAGAGGTCTTTTTTTGGGATAATACAAGTGCTGGTCATAATAATAAAAAGTGAACAAGTTTCAAGTTAGTGAATAAGGACATTACAGAATAAAGACTATAAGTAATATCCTGAAAAAGGAAAAACCATAGGACTAGAATGTCCTTTCTTTTTGAACATTAACTGGTTAAAAAAAAATAGTTAAAGAAGGGAAAACCGTAAGACTTTATGAACCCGAATGTCCTTATAAAGGAAACAGAGGAAAAACTTTAAGAGAAGCAAGTAACCATATATGAGCCATCTGGAAAAAATCAAGTTGCCGAAGAAGATAAATCGGTTTGGTTGATGTAGGGGTATGGTATAGGTAAGTGTGTGTGGTTAAGTGGGGGATATGTAACAAAGAAAGGTAGAATTCATGTCCCAGGATGGGTGGGCAATTATGGGGAGAGTTACCATCAGAACTCTCCATAGATATGTCCCCTGGCTGAAAGCTGTTTCAATTTTTTTTATTATTTTCATTTCATTATTTTAATTTTTGGTTCACTTCCTTTTAATTTATTTTATTATGATTTAATTTTATTTATTTTTTTATTGTTACTGACTCTGGCTACGGTTGCGGGTTGGAACCTACCCTGATAGTGTGCTCGAAATTGCTAGTCGGTGGCACAGCAACTGTGGTGCACGATAGTTAAGGGTCACGTAACAACATAATTATAACAATTGTTTATATATACATTTTTAACATATTACTTTTATTATTATTAATTGTATAATTTTTTTGATTATTTTATGTATATAAACACATAATTTTAAATATTTTTAGAATTTTGTATATAAAATTTTGTTTGGTTTAATCTTATTATTGTACACCCTAATTTAATTTCGTCAAGAAATTTTTTGAAATATGTAGTTTTAATAATTTGATTAATTTATAATTATATCCTGAAGAAGCTACACAAATTGGAGCGAAATATCGATATAAAAATTAGACCTTAAGCTTAATGAAATAATCATATATTTTGTTATTGCTTTTGAGGCTCCTGTCAAAAACTATTTCCGGTGGTTGATATCAAGAAGTGTGCTAGCTAGAGTGAAACAAAAAATTTGTTTATAAATGAGTATTGTTTAAATTAATATAAATATTTATGTTATATGTAATTATAGATATATTCAATACGTGTAACAAGGTTGTATAAATAGTCGTACTCGATGTCGGTTAACTCTTTTCGGGCCGGTGACATACCAATTTTTAAAATATTTTTTATAAGTAAAGTGTGAGCTGGTTTGGGATGTATACCGTTCTACAGTATCGACTTAAGCTTATATTGTATGAAATAAATAAATTCTATTTAGTAGAGAGCGAACAACATTTGCAGCAACAGTTGTATAAAAAATTATAAAAAATAACGTTATAGTGATCATGGAAGTTTTATAGGACAACATTTACGCTAGTGAACATTAAATATAAAGGGTGTTTTTTGTAGACGTATAGAACTTTAAATTGCAATAAAACAACGATGGATTATTCGATTGACATGAATTTTATTTATCCGAAAGATAATCTTGTGGCATTACATTTTAAATATGATTTCTGGCATATGACCGCCACGGCTGGCTCGGATGTAGTCCAAACTGGACGTCCAATTTTCGATGACTTTTTTAAACATTTGTGGTCGTATATCGGCAATAACACGGCGAATGTTGTCTTCCAAATGGTCAAGCGTTTACATAGCCCCACAGAAATTAGTCTAGCGGCGTTAAATCACAAGATCTTGGAAGCCAATTCACAGGCCCAAAACGTGAAATTAGGCGGTCACCAAACATGTCTTTCAATAAATCGATTGTCGCACGAGCTGTGTGACATGTTGCGCCGTCTTGTTGGAACCACAGCTCCTGGACATCATGGTTGTTCAATTCAGGAATGAAAAGGTTAGTAATCATGTGTTTTTATAGACGTATAGAGCTTTAAATTGCAATAAAACAACGATGGATTATTCGATTGACATGAATTTTATTTATCCGAAAGGTAATCTTGTGGCATTACATTTTAAATATGATTTCTGGCATATGACCGCCACGGCTGGCTCGGATGTAGTCCAATCTGGACGTCCAACTTTCAATGACTTTCCAACATTTGTGGCCGTATATCGGCAATAACACGGCGAATGTTGTCTTCCAAATGGTCAAGCGTTTGTGGCTTATCCGCATAGACCAATAACTTTACATAGCCCCACAGAAATTAGTCTAGCGGTGTTAAATCACAAGATCTTGGAGGCCAATTCAGAGGCCCAAAACGTGAAATTAGGCGGTCACCAAACATGTCTTTCAATAAATCGATTGTGGCACGAGCTGTGTGACATTTTGCGCCGTCTTGTTGGAACCACAGCTCCTGGACATCATAGTTGTTCAATTCAGGAATGAAAAAGTTAGTAATCATGGCTCTATACCGATCATCATTGACTGTAACGTTCTGGCCATCATCGTTTTTGAAGAAGTACGGACCAATGATTCCACCAGCCCATTAAGTGCACCAAACAGTCGGTTTTTCTGGATGTAACGGTGTTTCGACGTACACTTGAGGATTGGCTTCACTCCAAATGCGGCAGTTTTGTTTGTTGACGTAGCCATTCAACCAGAAGTGCGCTTCATCGCTAAACAAAATTCGCTTATGAAAATCGGGAACAACGGCAATCTCGTTCGAAATAAAATTGCACTATTTGCAAGCGTTGTTCAGGCGTGAGTCTATTCATGATGAATTGCCAAACCAAACTGAGAATAAATCACTTGACAGCTGTTAAATCGGTCGCCATCTTGAACAGTAATGCCAACTTAAAGTTCTATACGTCTATAAAAACACCCTTTATGTGATAATGTCAAAAAATGTAAAAAGTGTGAAATTTCCTACATTTTGGAAGCAATCAACGATATTGACTTGACGAAAATACCGCTAAATACAAAATCAGCAGATAACAATATCGAGATTTTCGATGAGGAAATCGAAATTTAAGAAATTTTTAATTGTAATTTTGACAATGATCTTGGAAACTATAATATACGAGGGCAGATCAATAACTCCGTGACTTTTTGAATGAAACACAGTTCTCTTTGCAAAACAAAAATTTATTTTTCAACATAATCTCTTTTTAACTCTATACACTTAGTCCAATATAGGATTTTTCGAGGTCCTTAAAATAGGCATTTGTTTGGTCAATAATTTCATCGTTGGGGCTGTAAAATCTTTCCACCGAGCCATTTTTTTAAGTTTGGAAATAGGAAGTAGTCACTAGGGGCTAAATCCGGGAATATGGTGGATGAGGTACCAATTCGTAGCCCAATTCATAGAGTTTTGAAATTGAGACTGCAAACGTCACACGTTTATGGTCAATTTAGAGCAAACGCGGCACCCATCTTGTAGACAACTTTCTTAAGCCCAGCTGATCACTTAAAATCGAAACCAAACTGCTGTATGAAATGCCTATGGCATAAATTTGTCATTATGCCCGGTTTGGAGACAAAAAATGATGCTTTATAATTAGAAAAATATATTAGTTGAGGTACATAATATTCATTGAAACTGATGTGCATAATGGGTGTAATGGTATAGACAGTTTTGCTTCTCAAGACGCTATGGTCTGGACAGCTTAAAACTTCCGCTCTAGTAATAAACATTTTTTTAATTCTTTTTTTATGTACCCGTATTTATTTCCTTACACATTTTCATTTGACGTTGAGATGTTGATATACGCTTATATTGGGAGCTGTCATCGTCGTCATCAGTACTGTGGAGGAGAAACGATATGTACAGAAATTCTTTTCATGATCTACATCGGGCCACAATATTATTTATAGTAAAAATAAAGAAAAAAAATTTAAAATTCTGTAAATATATTAAAAATTCATTTAAAATTATAGATCATACCTTCAAAATATCACTAGAACAGAATACCAATACCTTCGTAGCACATTTGATTGCCAAAACCATATTTATCATTGTAGTCTACCTTTTTTATATACAAAGTAGAGTTTTCACTGATAATGCCAGTGTTTACATCAGCCAACAGAATAAGCACAACACAAACAAAATTATTTAATATAAAACTTCGCATTCAATAAATCTGTAATCCTCTACTGTAAACCGTAATACCACTACGATCATCTTCATTTTGTCCTGCAAGCTTAAACTGAAGCTGTAATAACACTAGGTATTTAGTATAATTTTAAGAAATGTTGATTCAACGAGTGTATCAAACTTAAGGCCTTTGAATACAGTTAATTAAGTTCCAGATGTCGGTGACGTGACAACAATGCATTGCATACTGATATTTTGCAACCGTGACATCGTTTAGGAACATTTATATGCATTGTATCATTAATTAAAAAGCAAACAATGGATTATTGAAAAATATTTTAGATTTGTGCGAACAAGGAAGTTGCTGCTTCGCGCGAATTTCGTAACCGTGTCGCGGTTGTTATAAAAAAAACTAAATTTGTTTTTTGTTTGGTTTATAAATTTTATTTAATTTGACAACTTATTGACCGAATGGGAGAAACAAGACTGACTTATTCTAATTACAAGATCTTCTTATATCTTAAAGTTATTGTATTATTTGTTAATAAGTTTATTGAATATTGCATTTTCGTTTGGGAACGGGAATGCTTGTTTGACAATATCTATTGCAAATTGCTTTCTTAGTGAAAAGTTAGTAAATCTGGGACGGTTGCAATTCTCAGAATTGCGACCGAAAAATATACTTTGTTACATTTCTGCATTTAGTGCTTTAATTTATTAATGAAGTTAATTCTTTTATATTAAATTGAGACGGTTGCAATTCTTGGAATTGCGACCGAAAAACAATTAATAAATTTTACATTTATTTTGTATTAATTATTTTGTTAATAACTATTGGCAAATTACGGTTGCAATTCTTGGAATTGCGACCGAAAAATAGTTTTGATTTATGGATTTAATCATAATTTCTTTAAACAAAGCGGAAATGGGTTTAATATTACACTTTGTCTTTAATTATGTTTGCAATAAATTCGTCTATAGGGTCGTTCCTAATGTAAGTGTTAGTGCTTGGTTTTATATACTTAACTTCTCCCTCCTTTAGATTAGAATTCTCCTGAATTCTTTTATTTAGTTTTATTTTTATCTGTTTATGTTTAGTTAAAATTAACACAATTAAAATAAGTACTACAAATATTATAAAAAAATTACATCCATATGTTAATTTTGTATGATAATTTAATGCTTTAATATTCTTTACATTATTTTTTTGTTGTAATTCAATTTCTTGAAAAGATAATTTATGTGTAAAATTCTGAGCTCTATTTGGATTTTCGATAATTTGTTTTTCTTTTATATTTTCGATAGTGTTTGAAAAATAATAGTCTTTAATTCTTATTGAACAATTACTGAAATTTATTAAATAATTTCCGTTTAACATGACCTTTTCGGAATTACAAGTTTCATTAACACTGATGTTCATTGCATTCTTAATTATAATTGTGTCTATATCTAATTGTACAATTTCAAAATCTTTGTTACTTACTAGTTGACAATTATTTTTTATTATACAATGAGTGCTTAATTTTAAGTCTTTTAAATGCGTATTTTCTTCAAATCTATATGTTTTATTTTCAAACTCGAAGCTTTTTTCTGTAATAGCATCTATTTCGTTATTGTGAATATTGGGTAGTGGAACAATAATTCTTAATTTAACAATTATGAAATTTTTAGGTATTTTTACTCCTAAAACTAAGTATGAACCATTAACAAATGTTGTACCACACTGTATATATTTCAACCTGTTATAATTGATATTGTATTTTTTAATTTCGTCACTGGTTAGAATACTTGGATGTACTAAACCATGTTTTGCAGAAATTACATTGTCTTGCAAATGCTCTATTCTACTCTTTATTAGTTGTATATTACTTAATTGCTCTAAATATCTACTTTTATTATTTTCTATTTTTAAAAACTTATTTATAGAATTTAGTTCTTCTTGAATTTTTTGTCTGTCATTTGTAATTACCATCTTTAAATGATTTATAGTTATATTAAAATAGTCATTAATTATAATTTGTTGATTGTTGTTGTTAACAATTTCATCAATATTAAACAACTGTTTTTGTATGTTTTGCCTGTCTTCGTCGTCCATAGTCCCAAATAACCATTTTTGTATGCTTCCTATTCCATTGATTAGTCCTCGTCTTTGCCTATTTTGTCTTGGCAATAATGTCAATAATTTATTTTTAGCGTCGCTTAGTTCTAAATTAAGCATTTCTTTATTATCAATCTTCATTAATTTTATGTTTTCTGTCATGTTGTCCAAAATGGTTTCTATATCATGCAAGTTTATGATATGTAATACTATGTCCGTCTCCTTGACTATTTCCTGACTTTTGATATAAATGTCTACAAATCCTTTTTGTTCTGTAATTCGTTTTGTGTTCATTATTCCTTCAATCGGTTGTGTCCATAAGAGTATCATCAGTATTGTCACTAACTGTAAATTTAAGAGGTCGTTTGATGTTACAATGATGCACTCTCTCTAATTTGGATTTTTTATATTTTGGTTGTTCTTTATGCCTAACTGCCTTGTAGTTCTTAATGAATCCTTCTTCCCTACTTTCGCTGTAATCTTCTCTAGATTTGTTTAATTTCTCAATTATTTTTCTTTTATTTTCCTGTAAATTCCTTTTTATTATACCATTTTCAATTTTTCCCAAATGTACGTCACTAGTTGTGCATTTAATGCTTGAATGGTAACGCTCATTATAGCTTCTAATTGCTTTTTGAATCAATTGTTTTATTGGAATATTTTTCTCTAATTTATGTAATATCCTGAATTTTTCGGCTATTGTGTTATGCAAACGCTCTATGTCTGCATTACCCGTGTGACTATTGGGTTTAGTTAGATGTAATTCAATGTTTTCTTTTTCTAAAAATTCTTTTATTCGGATTCCTTTAAATTCATTGTCTGCCACTATTTTCTTTGGTTTTCCTATTTTGGCGAAATGATCTTCTAATTGCTCGATAAGAGTCACGTGGTTTCTGTCGTTTAGCGGGTATGCCGCCCCAAATTTAGAAAATTTGTCTATTACCGTTAGAAAATAGTTCCTTTTCATTATATACGTGTCTATATGAACGATCTCATTCCTTTCTGAGGGTGTTTCTGTGACTAAAAATTTAGATTTTATTGGTTTTCTATCGTACTTTATTTCCTGGCATATCTCGCATTGATTAATTACCAATTGAATTACCTCCATGAGTTTTGGATAGTAAATTTTATTTTTAAGTTGGTTATATGTTTCGACTATCCCTGAATGCATGCTTTCCCTAACGTGATACAATGATATTTGCTTGACTGCTTCTACTTCTGTTTCTATATCTCTAGCTCTTGTAGTACACTTAGTGAAATTAATTTGTTTATCGTTGGAAAACATTTCTATTAATTTTTCTTGAACTATGTTGTAGCTTCTGTCTGAAAGTTCAGAAAATATTCCTACTTTACCTTTAGTGATATACCTTCTAAATATTTGTCCCATTTCTTCAAAATCACTTTCCGCAATATATATTATCCTTTTTCCATGTAATTCCTGTAGTTCTTCAACTTTATTGTTTGTTAATATAATTTGTGTCTTATACTTGTTTACTATTTCTTCCTTAATGTAGAAGTGATCGTGCAAATTTTCATCTGCTGAATGGATTGTTGCCATAGAAACATTTTCGTCCTCCATATTATCTATTATTTTAAAATCTGATTCGTTATCCCAGTTTTCCCGAACATTTTTTTCATTAACATGTTCCAATCTACTTAGAAAATCGGCGACTCTATTCTCTTTTCCTTTAATATACTCGACCGTAAAATCATATTCACCCAATTTTAAAATCCATCTTTGATGTCTTGGCGACATGTCCTTTCCTTTGTACTTTGCATGTAAAAACTTAATGGGTTGGTGATCCGTTAAGATCTTAAACTTTCTCCCGTAGAGATAGGGTCTTAGGTAATTAACGCTCCATAATATTGCCAAGAATTCCTTGTCCGTTGCTGCGTAATTTCTTTCATGATTATTTAAGGTTCTTGAGATGAAACAGACCGGATGTCCTTCTTGTGATAAAACGGCTCCAATCGCATAATTGGAGGCATCTGTGGTTAATGTGAACATTTTTCCAAAATCCGGATATCTCAAAATGGGATGACCACTAATCAATAATTTTAATTTTTCAAATGCTTCTATATATGTTGGGTCGTTTATGTTTACTTTTATGCCTTTCTTTAGATATTTTGTAATAGGTTGGGCTACCTTCGCGTAATCTTTTATGAATTTCCTATAGTAACCGGTGAGCCCAAGGAAACTTTTAATTTGTTTCTCTGTTTTTGGTAGCGTGATTTCCTGAATTATTTTAATTTTGTTAGGGTTTGGTTTTAGTCCGTCTTTTGTCAAAATATGTCCCAAAAATTCCGTCTCTTTTTTTAAAAAATTGCACTTGTCCATTTGAACTTTTAAATTAGCTTTTTCTAATGCCGTAAAAATCTCCGTGATCGCCCTTATATGTTCTTTCAATGCGGTGCTGAATATCAATATATCATCCAGGTATACTACGCAGGTTTTGTTTATGAATTCTCTTAGAGTCTCATTCATAAGCCTTTGGAACGTCGCTGGGGCGTTTTTTAAACCGAAGGGCATCCTTACAAATTCATACAATCCATGTGGTGTCACAAATGCGGTCTTCTCTCTATCTTGTTCCCTGACCAAAATCTGGTGATAACCCTTCGCTAAATCCAGAGTGGTGAAATATTGTGCCCTGCCCAGTTTGTCCAGAATGGAGTCTATATTTGGTAGTGGAAATTTGTCGTCGATAGTTATTTCATTTAGTTTCCTGTAGTCCACCACGAGTCTATATTTCTTTTCTCCTGAATTATCGAGTTTTTTAGGCACCACTATTAAAGGGCTTGCATAACGTGAAGAACTTTTCCTGATTATCCCCTGTTCTTCCATTTCCCTTATTTGTTTTCTCACTTCTGCCTCGTGTTGGGGTGGATATCTGTATAGTTTTGAATTTATTTGTTCTTCGGTTGTTGTCCTAATTTCATGCTGTATTTTCATTGTACTAGTTAATCTATCTCCTTCTTTGAAGAATAATTTCTGGAACCTATTTAATGTTTTTAAAATTTCTCTTTTTTCTTCTTCATTCAGGTGTTCTAACTGAATTCGGTTTTGAAGTTCTCTAGAAAATTCTATTGCTTCTAATGTACAGATCTCTAAATTATTATATGGATTTACTAGAAAATTTGTTACTTTATCATTAAATGAGATATATCCGTCCTCCAAATTTACCATTGTTTTAAAACAATTTAACAAGTCGATTCCTATTATAAATTTATATCTTCGTCCCTTGAATTCAGCTACTTTCCATCTAATCTTCGCATAATGGGGTATATTAAATTCGTCGGGTGCATCCGTCACGACTTCATATCTAATAAAATCTTTTTTGTTAATGGTACTAAACTTTATTGGTTCTTTTAATAAATTTTTTCTAAAGTCTTTAACGTTACTGTCTATTAAACTAATACTCGCCCCTGTGTCTATTAATGCGTCATATATTTTTCCTTATTTTAATATTTATGATGGGTAAAAAATCTGAGGTCGTTTTGAAAAAAACTGATCCTGGCTTTGTCGGGGTTGAGCCATGTTACTACAACATTTGTCGGGTTCCGAGTGTCCTGCCAATTGATCATATTCTTCTCTTTGATTATTACCTTCAAAGAATCCGTTTCGTTCTTGCCTAGGTTGCGTCAAGCGATATTGGCTGACGTCAATTCTAGGGTTTCCTAACTGGGCGGTTCTTTGATTATTAGTATTTACTTGATTATTATAATTTACTTCATTCACTTGCTTATTAAATTGGATATTATCTATTTCCATAGGTTCATCTTGCCTTTGCCTGGCCTGATTCCAACGGTTTTGACTTTCGTATGGCCTAGGATTTCCTGCTTGATTAAACCTTTGGAATTTTCCTGACGTTTTATTATAATTGTTATTATTATTAGTTTGTGGAACTCTATAGCGTCCTGAATTATTAAATTGTTTGTTCCAATTATTCCAATTATTATTATTCCTGTCATTATTATTCCTATTATTATTATTATCATATTTCCTAACGTTATTATAATTATTACGATTGTAGTTTTCTATATGTTCCTGCGTATAATTATTATGTTTATTCTTGTAGCTTTGGTTCATATTTGAATCGTATTTAGTATTTTTGAATTTCCTATATTCTTACCTAATGCAGGCATCTTCGAACCTTCTTCTCGTCAGAATTCTAAGTATGTCATTAATATTGTCCACCTCATAAATTTTGTCCAACAATACACCTTGCGTCATTTCCTTCACGGTATTGACTAAAAGGCTATCTATGTTCGATAAGTCAATGTAATGATCGTCCGAGTGTACCTTTAGGTTGGCTATTATTTTATATATATGGTGTGGTTCCACGTTGGGTCGGTACCTTAATTTTAGTGTCTCCTTTATTACGTTCCAATTGTCTGGTGTAGGTATATTGATGATGATGTCCTTGGCTTGTCCTTGGATGACTTTATAGAATATTATTCGGACCACTTCTTTTTTAAGATTTTCGTCCGAAATTGTCGAAAGCAAATACTCGATGCTGCTAAAGAAACTATTTATAGTCACCTCCCCTGTTCCAGTAAAGGTTGGCAGATGATTTACCATCTTAAAAATGTTGTCCCTCATAAGGCTGGATTGGTTTAATGGTTGTTCTTGTTGTTGCTGTTGGTTTCGTTGTTGTTGTAACTGTTCATTTTGTTGTTGCAAATTTATATACGCTTGGCGTAATTGCTCCAGTTGTTGGTCTTTTATGGCCAATTCTTCGGCCACGTTCACAGATGCGATGTGAGACCGTTCCTCCATTCTTCTTTGTTGGTCGTATGCTTGTTGCCTTTTTGAATACAGCTTGCCTTTTATTTATCGGTGTCCACTGATTTTTATTAATTTTGTATCTTAATTGTGTCCACTGATTTTTTTATTTTTCAATGTCAACTAAATTAAGTTTTGTATCTTAATTGTGTCCACTGATTTTTATTTCAATGTCAACTAAATTAATTTTTTGTATCTTAATTGTGTCCACTGATTTTTATTTTTCAATGTCAACTAAATTAAGTTTATCGTTGTAGTGATTTGTAAAAAAAAAATTTTGTTTCTTTTTTTTTTCAAAACTTTTCTCTGGTCCTATTCTTAGCAGGATACTCAGAGTTTTTATCACTTTTCGTACGATTCGTATCACTAGATCCTTATATTTTAAGGATCCTACCGACTGCGCCAATTTCGTAACCGTGTCGCGGTTGTTATAAAAAAAACTAAATTTGTTTTTTGTTTGGTTTATAAATTTTATTTAATTTGACAACTTATTGACCGAATGGGAGAAACAAGACTGACTTATTCTAATTACAAGATCTTCTTATATCTTAAAGTTATTGTATTATTTGTTAATAAGTTTATTGAATATTGCATTTTCGTTTGGGAACGGGAATGCTTATTTGACAATATCTATTGCAAATTGCTTTCTTAGTGAAAAGTTAGTAAATCTGGGACGGTTGCAATTCTCAGAATTGCGACCGAAAAATATACTTTGTTACATTTCTGCATTTAGTGCTTTAATTTATTAATGAAGTTAATTCTTTTATATTAAATTGAGACGGTTGCAATTCTTGGAATTGCGACCGAAAAACAATTAATAAATTTTACATTTATTTTGTATTAATTATTTTGTTAATAACTATTGGCAAATTACGGTTGCAATTCTTGGAATTGCGACCGAAAAATAGTTTTGATTTATGGATTTAATCATAATTTCTTTAAACAAAGCGGAAATGGGTTTAATATTACACTTTGTCTTTAATTATGTTTGCAATAAATTCGTCTATAGGGTCGTTCCTAATGTAAGTGTTAGTGCTTGGTTTTATATACTTAACTCGCGACGTCTTAATTCGCTTATATGTTACCATCCAATTTAAAAATTTTATGTGTATGTCGTCCTTTGTAAATGGAAACGTATTGTCAAATACTATAAAACTATAAAGATGTTTTGAAAACAAAAATGAATAGCTGAAACAGATGAGGGGGGAGCAAATATAAATAGAACGAATATGACTAGTTGCGTTATTGTAGGGTAGAATATCTTGTTTATGGTTGTAAAAATAAAATTTATCCTAGTTCGCAACGAATTTATGATTCATTAATTTGAACCTTTATTAAACTCTTATTTATAGATTTGTAGATATTATTTTTATAATGCTTTTTAAAAGGATCTATAACAGTTTTAAAACTCACAGACTGTTAATAATAAATAACACAGAAATTGATTTTATGTTATGAACAAAATTTATCTATAATAAAAATCTAATTATTTGGAAATTAATATGTAAATCATAATAAGACATTTTTATGCCTTATTCTCATTTTTTGTTTCGTGGTATTGTCACAAAACAATTTACTTATTTATAAAAAATTTTGTTTTTTAATACTCTACCATTGATGGATAGCTATCTGTATAGCGATTTCATTGCTGCTAGGCATATCATCAGTAGACTCTACAATACTTTTCATAAAAAGTCTTGAACTTATAAGTTTGATATTTATCAAACCAAATGAGAATTTCAATTTGGCTAAGAAGTAAAAAGTTTTAAAAATTAAAACTTTTTTAGAAACTTACTAAGCACTTAAAAATATTTCTTTTTCTTCAATATATTCTACATTAGAGATTCCAGTTCGGAAATCTAAGCTAATGTGTAAGAAAAATATTCAAAATACAAAAATAAAAATAATAAAAATCCAATACGTATTTACAGTAAAATGTAAAATAAATATTGAGTCGTAAGCAATATAAATATTAATCAATTAAAACATTTTTATTATTATTAACATTTTTTGTATCTCATTGAGATAAAACACTGAAAATGGCAAATTGCCGAAACCGGTCTGTTAAAGAACCAAATTTGACTATGGTTTATTATGGTTTATTTATAACTTTTGAAAAATAAAAATTAAAAGTAACTGTTTTCCTTTAATAAAATAAATATAAAGTAAAAAAACTCAATGGTTAATGTATAAGATAAAAGTAGACAATACTAATAATATTTAAGTACACTTAAATTGCTTTGCTTAATTTTTTTACGAAACTTTTTTACATTTCGAAAAAATTTTAAATTACTGTTATGATAATGCACATGCTAGTTTTTTAAGCTTGTAAAATTTTATTTTGATCATTATTTCGTTAATTCGCTGCTTAGCTTCCTCAGGATATTTACGAGTATATTTAAAATTATTTCAATATAGTTAAGAAGTTAAGCAACTAATTAACGAAATGTTGATCAAAATAAAATATTAAAATTTTTATTGACCTTCTGTAATTCCATTGCGGCCAGTAACGAAATTTAAATTCGGTGTGAATTCACACACTATATGTATTACAACAATAAAATGCATGTATTTACCTACATTAACAAAAACGGTAATGTTAGTAGAGCTATAAGAAGAAAACAACTTTTTCATTAAAATTTGGTACACATACATATACAGTTTGTATATGGATGTACTGAAAAGTGAAGTTGTGTAAATTCTTGCATTGAATATTATTCTCTTGCATGTTATATTACTCTCTTTTAAATTCTCGCGCTCTCGTGGATATTACTAGCAATATCCATCAACAAATTTAGCACCAGAAAAAATTTACACTACGTAGAACATCTTTGTAGTTTAATAGTCTTTGGTATTGTCTATGGATTTAATATTTTGTAAAACCCGTTTCTATAGCACAATACGTTTCTTTTTTTTCGCAAAATTGCTTTTCAATATCAATTTGTTACTGTAATAAATAAAATTTAAAGATAAATAAGGGAATATTTAAATATATTAAATTATAAGAAGCCCCGCTTACTTATTTTCCTGCGACGCCATTGTGCTGCGTGTTGCATTTATTTTGAATCTAAATTTTTTTGGATGGACAATATTATTATTACCCCCTGTTTCCACATGCAAGTAATTGCTGCGCCATATGAACGAAGTGTTGCCTCGTTGGTAACACCGAGAACACCAACTAAAAATTTTGTTGTTAGTATTTTTAAAGTCAAAAATATGAAATTGATAATTAAATTTAACTTTTAAATATGTTGTTGTGTCATTATATTCTTTTTTTTATTTATTAATTTCTAACGTAACTTCTATTTTTCCACAGACTAATACATTCACCCTTATCATGAATATCATTTCCCTCGAATTTTGTTCACTTTCACTGGGATAGCAATTACGAATGAATTCCCTGTTAAATCCCCTTATCATAAATAATTTTTTTCCCTTGTTTTGTTCACTTTCTTGCTTTAATCTGTTCACTTACTTTTTGCTGGCGAACACAAGTATTTTTGTTTGTTTTTTTCTTAAAATTTAATTTAGCAAGCAGAATTTAGCAATTTTTTAACAAAAGAATTAAAAAGTGGTTGTCCACCTATAAAAAATTAATTTATTTTGTTATAAAATCGTTTATCCACAGCAGTTAACACCTTTACTACAAGAACCATTCATAAATTGCTTCAATAAAAAAAATAATTTTTTGCTCTTAAAATTTTATAAAACTACAGAAATTTTTTATTTATATGCACTGGCCACTGAAAACTGCTTAACAATAAAAGTTGACACCTTTATTACAAGAACCATTCGTAAATTACAAAAATGTATTGTTTTGCTATCGAAAACTTAGAAAATTTAATAAATTCTTCTTTATTATACATTCACTTTGCACTGATAACGTGTACAAAATCTCACGTGAGATTCCCAATAGCAATTTTCGATTCGAGGGGAATGAAAATTTCGGGGGAACAACAATTTCACTTTTATTCATGATAGGGGTGATTAATTTAAAACTCATACTCTGTAGCACTGTTTCTCACTTGTCAATTTACTCGCTGCAAGTTCGAAAAATATGAGTGTGTTACTTGGGTGTCACACGATCAAGTTTTCATTCAAATTTTAAAATTTCTCTAATTTTTTTACCAATGCACTTACACTTTTAAAATTTGTTGAGAATTTGCTTTCAAATTTTTCGTTCAATTGAGTGTTTCAGATTACAGTCAAGAAAACAGCTGACTGCAGTTTTTTTATTCCAAATTTGAATTTTTATTCTGCCGCCAGTAGTTTTGGTTTTTTGAAAATATGTTTGTGAAAAAATTAAACAAATATAACGACGTTTTGCGGTTTATAGAGTTATACAGAAGCCAAAAAGTTCTGTGGAACATGAATATCCCTGCATATAGACGGAATGATTTAAAACTTAAGGCATATAACTCTATTGCCGCCGAAAAAAACTGTCGGTGGAGGAGGTTAAAAAAAAAATAATAAAGTCATTTCGAACGTCGTACTGTGGCGAAAAAGCTAAAATTGAAAGCAGCAAAAAATCCGGATGCGCCATTGAAAATGTATATACTCCTAGATCTTGTAACATCTTGTTGAAAAACTTTCTTTGAAATTGCGTGCAGCCTACGTCACAGCTTTCAATTTTTGTGAATTTTGACAAGCAGTATGTGTATGAGATTAATTGAAACTACAATTTATATATAAGGTTCAATTATTTATTAAGCAGCACGGCTGTAAGTGTTGTGATATGCAGCAAGGCAGAAAAGACAATGTTCTTCAACTCGTTTTAACAAAAGTGATTTTAATTTTAGTATACTCAAAATATTTTAATGTAAGTTAGCGTTAATGATAATCAATAAAAAATAAGAAAAACAAACCGCTATTCATTTATCAATGCTCATAAAAAATAAGATAATCATGATCTAGTGCTGTTTGTAATGGTAGTAATTAAGCTGAGCGTAACTTCAGCTAATTAAGTTACAGTTTGAAGCTCAGCTTATATGTTAGTAATGAGAGAGCTTATAAAATAAACCCCAATAGGAAATATTACAATAGGTATATGATATTAAAATGAAAATCTCCAACATTATCCCCTCCGAAGAACATCTGTTTTTTATTCAGGCTGCATTCGTAATTTCTCATAATCTTCATCTGAAGGCAAAAACGCAATCTTTGATACTGGACGCTTGAGAATCGTATTGCGTGATTGTAGTGTTACTACTCGTACTTTACCATCTGCTCCAGGGTGTATTTCTTTAACTCGTGCTAATGGCCACATTCCAGGTTGAGATCGTTCGTCTAAGACTACAACTAGATCACCTTCCTTTGCATTTTTGATTTGTTTCAACCATTTTGGCCTAGAATTTAAACGGGACAGCCATTCGTTTCTCCAGCGTTGCCAGAAATGTTGTTTCATTTTTTCGATTGCCTTCCATCTCGTTAGTCTATCAATATTGACGTTGAGTAAGTCCTCATCAGGTACACAGTTCGTTGCCTCTCCGATCAGAAAATGTGATGGAGTCAAGGCGGTGGCATCTGTGGGATCATTGCTTAATGGACACAAAGGCCTTGAATTTAGGCAACTCTCAATCTGAGCTAGCAATGTGCTTAATTCTTCATAAGTTACTACTCTAGTGTTCAATAAACGTTTTAGATGATACTTTGTTGACTTAACACCAGCCTCCCAAAGGCCACCAAAGTTTGGCGAGGCTGGTGGTAGAAAATGCCATTGCGTACCATCAGTAGCTAATATTTCAAGTAGATCCTCTGGTAACGACGCTTTATTGCGGTTGTAAATTATTTGTAGCTCTTTGCTTGCACCAATGAAGTTTGTACCACAATCCGAATATAAATCTGTACACATACCACGACGAGAGGTAAATCTTCTGACTGACAAAAAAGCTTCCGTAGAAAGACATGTAACTGCTTCTAAGTGTAATGCTTTGGTTACCATACAAACAAAAAGACATATGTAGCCTTTTGTTGTAACAGAATTTCTAGAAGTTGATTGTTTTATGGTTATAGGACCTGCGTAATCGACACCACTATGTTTAAACGGTCGAGCAGGTGTTAAGCGCACGCTTGGTAGGTTACCCATCATCTGTTGTGATGCCTTGGCATTGTATTTGAAGCAGCTAATGCAGCAACGTATGACTAGCTTTGCTATGTTTCGACTATAGAGTATCCAATATTTTCTCGCCACATAGGATTGCATTTGCAAAAGAGAGCCATGTAAGGTTTTTAGATGAGCGTCTGTAAATATAAGAGTTGACAAAGGATTTTGTTTTTTAAGTAATATTGGGTGTTTTGCTTCGTAAGCCAAGTTAGAATTTTGTAATCTCCCACCCACTCTAAGTACGTTGTTTGAATCGATAAAGGGGCATAATCGGGTAAGATGATTGTTAACCGATAACTTTCCGTACTTTTGTAATTGCTGTATCTCATCAGCAAAATCAACGGTTTGAGATATTTTTATAAGATTTTGAAGAGAGTATTGTAATTCCTTAGTGGTAAGGAAACTGGTCATCTTACATCTATCTATTGATTGTGTTTGTTTGCGTTGTATTTGAATCATAGTATTATTTTTAAATCTAGAAAGCAGAGCCGTTATTCTAATTAATTTATCAAGAGATGAGTAAAGTTTAAATATATCAGAATATTTGTTGTTGCAGCTTTCGCTAGTAGTAAGTGTATTTATTTCATATGTATTTATATATGAGTTGGACATTTCTTCTTTTGTATCATAATTTAACGAGGGCTGTTTTGGCCAGGCAGTTTTGTCTTGTGCTAACCATGTAGGTCCTGTCCACCATAACCCGTGATTGACAAGTTCGCTCGTACTAACGCCCCTAGACGCGCAATCAGCTGGATTATCACTAGATGCTATATATTTCCAGTATTCAGGATTAGAAAATCTTTGGATTTCAGCTACTCTATTGCCAACGTAAACAGTCCACTTTGTAGATTGACCTCGTATCCAGCACAAAACTGTTGTGTTGTCAGTCCAATAAGTAACGTTATTAATTTCATGTTTAATATTCGATTTTATTTTGTCAACTAACTTCACTAGAAGTGTTGCGCCACATAATTCTAGTCTGGGAATTGACAGTCTTTTTAGTGGGCTTACTTTAGTTTTAGCTTGAAGTAGATTTGTTAAATTGTTGCCATTGCTATCAGTTACTCGAGCATAAGCTACTGCAGCAAAGGCTGCATTAGATGCATCACTAAATCCATGCAACTCAAGTGTAGTTGTTTTATTTAAGCCGAACCATCTCGGTATACGAATCCGTTCAATAGTTTTTAAATCATCTATGTATTTCAACCATTCTTTAACTAAATTTTGAGGGAGTGTGTCATCCCAATCGACTCCTAGTAACCACAACCTTTGAAGCATTATTTTTGCCTTAATTGTTGACGGAGACAGCCATCCTAACGGGTCATATAATTTCGCAGCGTTAGAAAGTATTGTTCGCTTATTTACCACACAATTTTGCTGAAAATTTATTTTGAAAGAAAACGTATCTGAGCTTATATTCCACTTAAGTCCAAGAGCTTTAATACTGTCATTTTCATTTATTTCGTATACATCTCTCTTTTCTCTAAGCTCAATAGGTATCTTATTCATAAATTGTATACTATTCGAGGTCCACTTGCGTAGTGTAAAACCACCCTCGCTTAACATTTTGTATAACTGTTGTTGCAGCTGTATTGCCTCATCGCAGCTATCCGCACCAGAAATTATATCGTCAACGTACGTATCTGAAATTAGCACTTTACTTACTGCAGGGTATTTTAGTTTCTCATCTTCCGCTAATTGGTGTAGTACTCTCATTGAAAGAAAAGGTGCAGACGTTGTACCGTACGTTACAGTAGTTAGCTTGTAAATATTAATTTTATTGTTCGTATTTTTGATGATCACTTATGATGCTAATTTAGCGGAACATTTTTTCCAAATCTGAGCTAAAGCCAACTTTAAAACGTCTCCAACGCAAAATTATACTACCCAAGTCGTTTTGTAAGGCTGGTCCTACAGCCAATTCATCATTTAAGGAGGAGCTTAAACAATTTTTATTACTTCCATCAAACACGACTCTTAACTTGGTAGTTGTACTGTCTTCTTTTATGACGCCATGATGTGGCAAAAAATAACAATTTTTTTCCAAGTCGTGAGGGTATTCACCAAACTTTTTCATATGGTTTAAGCTTTCATATTCGGCCATAAATTTGTAATATGCTGCGCTGAAATCATCATTTCGTTTACATTTCAATTCAATATGTTTTAGTCTTGATAATGCACTATAATCAGTCTGGCGGAAGACTGGTAGTGACTCACCTTTAATAATACCCTTAAAAGGTAGAGCAACAGTGTATCGGCCTTTACTATCACGAGTAGTAGTATCTCTAAAATATTTCTCACAAAGTTCCACTTCTTTGGTCATTACTCTCTTCTCTAATAATTCTTCTTGTATCCAGAAGGCTTTTAATTGTTCATCTAACGAGCAAATATTGACGTTAATTGTATTGCCATAATCGGGTTTTGCCGTTGGTCCCGATACTACCCAACCAAAATAACTGTCTTGAAGAAAGATGCTATTTTCAAATTTTCGTTGTTTAGGTAAAATAATATTACCGTAGACGTCACCGCCTAATAAAATATCTATTTCACCAGGTTTTAAAAATTCTGGATCAGCTAATATAAAGTTATCAATATTCGGTATCCTAACTTCTTTAGTGGGTAACGGTTGGTCTTGTGTGATAGACGGTATGACAAGTGCACTACATTTTAACTCAAAGTCCAGCTCAACCTTTGATTGAAGTATTAAGTTTACGTATTTGCGAGTAGTAATTGTTTTATCTTTACCAACCCCACTAATTTGTGCAAATGTTTTAAACGTCTGTAATTTTAAAGTTTGTGCAGCGTTCTCAGTGATGAGTGTAGCTTGGGCACATGGATCTAATATTGCTCTGAGCGTAAATGTGTTGTTATGTGTTTTAACATTAACACGTACTGTAGCTAATAAAACTTGAGGTCTGGCAAGTGTACCACAATTTACAGCAATGTTATCGGAACATTCTGTGATATTTGTAGGTTTCGACAATGTTTGCCTTGTGGGTAGAGGCGATGTGAATTCGTTATGAATTGTAGTGTGGTGTTTTTGTTGACATCTCTGACAACGAGATGATAGACGACAGTCTCGAACAAAATGACCAATATTCAGACAATTATGGCAAATTCTTTTCGTTTTAAGTAGCTCACGTTTATCATTTGATGGCATAGATAAAAATTTAAAACATTTATATAAAAAGTGACGTTTGTCGCAGCATGGACAGTTTTCATCACTGTTTGACGCAGTTATATGAATATTTTTACGAAATTTATTTTTAATTTGTGTTTGTGGCTTTACACGTAAATTTGAGCAATTTGGCGCAACGAGAGATTCCAGAGTTCTAAACGACGTTTCTAAAAAGCTAAAAAGTTCGATCAGTGTTGGAATTTCAACTGAAGCTTTAAGCGATTGCTCCCACTCTTTTCTAGTTTGAGTGTCAAGTCGATTGACTGTTAAATGTATAATAATAGCATCATAAGTTTCCTTTGTTACCCCTAAAGTATTTAAGAGAGCTAAGCAATTGCGAGTGGTATCCATGATAGTTTGTATGCTTTCAGCAGTGCCGTTAGAATTCGGAATTGAGAATAGTTTTGTTAATAAAGTGTTAACTATTTTTCTACGATTGTCATAACGTTTATTAAGAGCTTCCCAAGCGAGATCGTAGTTTTCTTCCGAAGCTGGATACTCATTAATGATATCTAATGGTATACCAGAACACGAGCATTTAAGAAAGTAGTATTTCTGAATTTTCGATAGCGACACATTATTATGTACTAGCGACATAAACATATCTCTGTATGAGACCCAAGCTAAATAGTCGCCAGAAAAGTTGGGGATATCAATTTTGGGCAATCGTGCCTCAGCGGGCATCGTAGTATTGTGTCTAGACGACTGAGCATTAAAAGTACTCGAATGGATTACTGGCGAATAAGATGGCTGTGATTCTGTAATAAAATCTAATAACTTCCCTTTAAATAGCAGTTTTAACATAACAAGCGAATTGTGCTGATATCAAGTTTGACATATTCAGCCAGAAAACTTCGTACCAAACAAATTATATCACAATTTGCACTATGTTTCCTTTTATTTATTTTTCAAGCTTGATCGACAATTTACCCAACTTGCACGAAGAAAGTGTGGGTTGCTTCGTGCAAAAAGAAGAAGCATAATTCTTTCACACAACTTGCAGTAAACGACCGCTTTTTGTGTAAATTGGGATCGCGCGGGATCCCAATGTGGAGTAACCGAACACATAAGCGTATAATGTCATGGTAAGAACATAATAAAATAATTTAAGCATCATATTATAGACGAAACATTTAAGTTACAATAACGTCTGCAAAAAGTAAAATGGTTGCTATATCGAAATACGCATTCTTTAAGACAGGCAAGCATCCACCTATATTTATTTGACAAAACATTTAAAGTTCAGAAGTCTAGATTGATTCTGGACGAACAATGCCAAATTATGCAGATTTAATTTGTAAAGGATTCTTCGTGATTATTATGGCGCCAGCCTTTCGTCAAACTGTGAATAGATTTTATACCACATACGCTCTTAATGTACCATGACACCAACATATCGCTGCCGTAAACAAAAGTTTGGAAGATGCAAATTAATCCATTATTCGATCATAGGAGTTGAGGCTTTTCTTAAACTTCTGGAATGGGTTTCGTTATTGCATTGATCTTCTGAATAAATAAAAGAAAATGAACTCACTATAAAATTCTCCTCAACTTGGAGTGGTCAGCGTTTGTGGCTGGTTAAAAAAAAATATTGTTATAAAACAACACACAACCACTTCTGCTTGACGAGAAGAAAAGTGACAGAAAATTTATATTGTTAAAATATTGTTTAAAAAAATATAACAAGTGTTTTTAATTGTTATTAAACTATTTCATGCAACTTGAACACGGTTTGGCTAGGAAAATTACTCTAACTTGCCATGTATGATTGAATACATACTCGTACATCAAAAGAAATGTAAAGCAAACAAGAAAAGAGAAGAAAACTGAAAAATAAGGAAACCTTATATTTTAGCTTATTAATAAATAAAAACTTAAAAATATGAAAAAATTAAATTGATATATGTAAGTATGTGGGTACTTCACTTGTATATGTATTATGTGCTAATTTAATTCCTCCTTAATTACTTCACACACACAACTATGACAAATTACGTGTACTCGTATTTGTGGCTATTTGTGTCTGAAAAAAAATATTAGGATGGCAAATGTGTCTGTTTAACTGTTCGACAGCAGTCAAATTTGGTTTAGGAAGCGCTTTGCTCAACCAACCATATAGTACCGGGATAGAAGCAAATATAAGTACTTGTTATGGTATTTTATGCATATACTCGAAAGTCATCCTAAAAGTTTTTTATAAAAGTAATACAAAAGAGGTTTTTTTTTCATTATATTGCGTTTTACTTTTATTTCAATTATTGAATAAAAATAAATATCGTTCGCAGCTTTAAGATTTTCTAACGAATTATTATTACAGTTTGATGACTAAAATAGTTCACATTTGAACTATTAAGGGCTTTTATAGAAGGGAAATCTTCCTATGAGAACCTTGAAAAATATGACTTTCAAAAGATTAATAAAAAAATTTTTCAGGGTAATCTGAATCACCGCATTCGATATCAAATAAAAACTATAGTAATTTTCAACTTTTACTTACTTATTGTTATTTTTAAATTTGTACAGGGTGGCCCAAATAAGACCATCTGATGTGAAACACAAATAACTTTTTTATTTTTTAACATAATTTATTTTTTCTTTTTGCAGATTATAACTGAACTCTTGGAAATTTAAAATGAATACGTACAGTCCACAACAACGCATTAAAATTATCGATTTTTAATATTCTTCTCAACGATCAATTGTTCTGACGCAGCGAAATTATCGCCGTTTTTTTTAACGTAAGATCAGCGGCCACATCTTTCATGATTACAAGTTTAGTTCGCCGTTTTGAGGAACTGGGTTCAGTTGCCGACCGTCCAGGAAGAGGTGTTCATCGAAATATTCGTACTGAAGACAACATGGAAGCTGTGCAGCAGAGTGTTGCAAATGATTCATCTGTCTCAACTCGTCGCCGTCCCGGCCAATTGGGTATACCCAGAACAACATTACAGAGAATTTTAAAGCTGGATCTTAAGATGTATCCATACAAAGTTCAAATTGGACAACAGCTTCTACCTCAAGACCCCCAACAACGACTACAATACGTCCACTAGGTCTCATTTGGGCCACCCGTTACGTACAAAAATACTAAAACTACAACCTTACTGTGAGGTAAATTTTGTTGACTTTCGCAGGTGGAGATAACAAGGTGAGAGTGAGTCTCGTAAGTATCCATCATTGGATCACACACATCTAGCCAAGCAGGTTGAAAGACAGACACATTAAGCAGAGTGTATAGCATTAGACTTGTGGTCGCTGAGCTTTTTGGAAGGAGAACTTTTATATTTTAACTGTTATTTTTGAAAGTGGTATAAGTCCACTCCTAAAAAAATGAGTTTATTATATTTTTGCCACGATATAGGCACCATCTTTCCATATTTATAATTACACAATCAAAGGAGTACGATTTTTTTATAAAGTAAACAAGCGAGTTTCGCTATAAAATGTTATCACAAAAAATATTTTTTTTTTTAAGTGGAATAAGTCTATTCCTTAAACCTAATTAAACTTTCTTATTGCAATTTTTATTAGCTATTCTGACTTCAGTACATACTGCGCTTTAGTGGGTATTATTTATGTTTGTTTGACATTTTAATCCAATAGTTAAGATTTTCATTGGATTTTTCCAGCCAAACGTTTAAAAATTTTTCTAAAAAAGTTGTGAGCCATACGACTGTCAAATTTCTATCCATATTTGTTAATAATATTGTTTTCACACTATTCTACTTTACTTACCCTGCGTTTACCATGAAAGT